>CM033475.1:34301437-34613937 GCA_019447015.1 Hymenochirus boettgeri
AGGTGAATTCCAGCAAGAGGTTTTATTTTAAGCTTCTTGCTATTTTTGACTCGAAACTACAAACAATGGCATGAAACAAAAGAAACATTCCTTCCGATCTGTGTAATACCTGTGTTAAGTCCAATGATAATATGCGTGACATGGTGCCTGGTCTCGTTTGACCTTTTAATGATGTTGTTTGTAAAATTCATCACTAATGACCATTGTTTTTTTTTTCCTATAGGAAGTATTATTGAAGAGAGCGGCAGACCTCGTTGAAGCCCTTTACGGAATGCCACATAACAACCAGGCAAGTCTTTCATGTGTGTTCTAAACTCTGACTCGGGTATATGCAATGTGAAGGTAGTGTGTGCAAGGCTGACCCAATACCTAGTTTTGCCAGTCACCTTAGGGGCACCATACAGCGAGAATCCGATAGGGGTAAAAAAAGAAAAATCTTATCTTTCCATTTGTTTTGTTGTTTTTTTTTTTTTCCAAGTTCATTTTTCTATTAGAAATAAGTGTAAGTTGCCAAAAGCATAAGCAGTCATTAAGATAAGAGAGTAACCTTGAACTCGGTCCAAAATATACAGTGATAGAGGGGCCTGCAGAGAGAACAGAAAATGGGACAGCCTTTTAATCCTGTAAGTGTGTATGAGCGAATCTAGTTGTCTAAACATGTACACCAATGTATTACATGAATACATATAAGGGATGTCCATGTATACATGTGCATGGGAAAACATATAGGGTCTTGCTTACCTGGGTAAATGTCCCGTACGTAATATAATATCACGTTTACACCTCCCAGTGAATTGGGAATTGGCGTTGCTATATGCGGAATATTAGCTGGTATCAAAAAATTTCGCGAAACCCGGCGCAATCTCGATATTGAATTGAACAATTGTCCAGAGGCTCGGTGTGTGCGTTTCTATGCTGTTTACAATATATTGTCCATGTGTGTATTTAGGACACTATCGCGTTATACAGGGAACTGTTTGGAATTCTCTGCAGGAAAGGGTTAAACACATTAACAAGCGTGTTTCTTTTTTGTTTTTAATCATATAACTAAACACACATCAAAAAGTAAAAAGATATAACAAATTTTTTTTTTTTGCTTGTTTGACTGAAATGTGTCCAAGCCTCGACACAGTGTTGCTTGATGGGTGTTAACAATGAGCACATTTATTACATTGCAGGAAATAATCCTGAAACGAGCAGCTGACATTGCTGAAGCATTATACAGTGTGCCACGCAATCACAACCAGATCCCTTCCCTTGCCAACACTCCATCTCACAGCGGGATGATGGGAGTTAACTCTTTCAGCAGCCAGCTAGCAGTTAACGTTTCAGAGACATCTCAAGCTAATGACCAAGGTATGTAGAAAAATCCCTTATCCTGCTCATGACTCTTGATAAATAGTTATTCACATTGTTGATCACTACATTTGAATTGATTTTCTTGAATTGAACGCCTCCAATGCAAAAGAATATTGAAGCAAGACAGAGCTTGTTTCTTTTTCCAGTAACTTTCTTACTTCTATTATAATGATATCTATAGTGCACACTAATGATCAACTGTCTGCCTGTCTATTTTGTTATCTATACTGTAGATATCATATCTAATTTAATAGAATACCAAAGTTCTAATCTGTGGGGCATCTATACAGTGCATACCTCCCAACTGCCCGATTTTACCTCCCAACTGTCCAATTTTACCTCCCAACTGTCCGATTTTACCTCCCAACTCTCCAATTTTACCTCCCTACTCTCCAATTTTACCTCCCTACCTCCCAACTCTCCAATTTTACCTCCCAACTGTCCGATTTTTGCCAGGACAGCCCCAGTTTTGAGAACTAACAAGCCTTGTCCTGGAATAGGACTTGGGTGGCCTGGGCAGCGTGACTGGGCATGCTCTGCCTTGCTACCTGTGTATGTTGGGTGGAATGTACAGTGGACTAGATGCATTCCTGTCTCATCCTTACATTTAAAATCTGAATAAATATTAAGTGTAGCATATATCCAATAATTATGCTATGTTGTAATTTATTTTTTTGTGCATTTCCTTAAGAAAAAGTATTTCCCACAGTTCCATTTTTCACCATTAAAATCCTTTGCTGTTGGTATTTTAAAAGAATGCCTCTGAGATGGCAAGTGATTTGGCCATTCCCTTTCACGGACATTTATTTAACATGTAATAATGCTGAGTAGATAGGTGCACACAAAAAGCTAAATAAATGGAAGACATTTTGAATTTAGTGATTTGGTATCTCTAAATATTCCTGTTAATGCCTCAATGTAATAAGCAAACACAAATGTTAAGCATGTTATAAGAATTAGATGGATAGTGGTGGTATATAACTGTAAATTTTTATTAATGTAGGAAAGTCTCTATATACAATACCAGTCATCGAAAGGGAGACCCTGTTTTTCTCAAACAGCCTTTTAAGATGAATTCAGTACAACAAACAAGTTGTTACTTGTCAGCGGTGGCATTTGAAGGCCTGAAAAGGCTGAAAGTTCATGGTGTGTGTTGGTACAAACTGGGAATCAGGCCTGTTGATAATTGCTACTAAAGACAAATGTGAAAGAAACTGACACAATTGGATCGAAGAAAGGCTTTTGTTGGAAGCCTAAAGCCTGGAAGAGAACAACATACTGTGTTCTTAGATGATTTAAGTAGGGTCGGTGTGATAAGGTTATCTTAAACTGCAACAGTTGATAGGGGAGTAACAGACAATGTGATATGGAGCTGTGTGATCAATAAAATTGTGTAGCATTTGATGTGCATTTGTGGTAAAGGAAACAGAAGTGTCCAATATAAATGATAGTAACTTTATCTCTTTGGGTTTCTTTATGTTTTCTACAGTAGGTTACAGTCGCAATACAAGCAGTGTTTCTCCACGAGGATATGTTCCCAGCAGCACTCCCCAGCAATCTAATTACAACACAGTTAGCAATAGCATGAATGGCTATGGAAACGCAGGAATGCCCAATTTAGGAGTTCCTGGATCACCCGGCTTCCTTAATGGTTCTTCAGCTAACTCCCCCTATGGCAGTAAGTGTTTCTAATGATTACTATGTATGTATTTTCTTCCCAGATATTAATTGTGTTGTCAGCTACTGAATAAAAGGATGGGTGACTCTGGAGGCTGGATGAATTAAAATAAGAATAATAAGATACCAAACAAGTTAACATGCATAGTCTGCTTGATACTGTTTAAGAAATAAAGAATCTGGGGTCTCTGTACTAGCACATATCACTAAGCTCTAAGACTCACACGAGCCAATGATTATATACGTACACACATTATTATGGTCCATTAATAATTAAAATGGAATTGTACATTTTAATACCTAGAATTAGCATCTGTTAAGATTTATATTACTGAATTAAATATACTTGATTATTTCAAAAATATGTTTTTAATGTTATAACACTACTTGTACAATAATAATTGTACTTTATGTCCAATTTGAGTATTATCCAAAACCCCTCCAAGATATGGTTTAATCCATAACTACTGAATACTAGATATCAGCCTTGTAAGTCGGCCTAATTATGCCTGATTTTAAACAAAAATACATTTCTATCTCCGGTGCACAAAAAATATTACTTCAAATCTTTCTTTTTTTTTACGTTAATATTTCTTTCATTTTTAAATTCAACGATTTTACATAAAAGGCTGAGTACATAGACCCCTTAGTCTTTTGTCCAGAGAGTGGCCAAGCCAACAATTTTAATTTTTTTCCCCCTGTTGTTTCTCTTTTGTTATGACCCAAGAGGCGAGGCCTTTTTTACTCTCATTTTTATATGTTTGCCATGAAAGAAATTAAATACAAAACTCCAATTGAGTTCTGATTATTTTTGCTTTATTGCAGTAGTACCGTCAAGCCCTACTATGGCAGCCTCTTCCGTCACCCTCCCTTCAAACTGTAGCAGTACACACGGCATTTTCTCATTCTCACCTGCAAATGTCATCTCTGCAGTAAAACAAAAGAGCGCCTTTGCTCCCGTTGTAAGGCCCCAAGCCTCCCCTCCACCATCTTGCACCAGTGCAAATGGAAATGGACTTCAAGGTGAGTTTCAGTTCTGTAATTCCACTAATACTTTTCATTAAATATTTCCATTAACAATACTCACATGTGACCTTAATTCTTTTTTTCCTGTTTAAAACCAAACATTTAAGAACAGTAAAGAAACACCAATGCGAAAAACCCAATAACATGAAAGAGTATGCTGTAACACATATATCTAGAACCATTTTAGGGTTCAGTATAAGCAGTTTGATATTTTGCAATGTGTTTTTTCTTACACCTTTTCCTTCTTATTCTGTATTCTTGGTCATAGTAGATTAAAATCTCTTGGCCACCACAGACACATAAATGTATAAAACGTATCCATTACCACTATCGGTATCCCATTACCTTCTATTATATAAAAACTTGAGGTACTGGAAGCAACATGATTGGCCACCTTAGTCATTTTGTTGCTAATATGAAAAAAACTAATTCTTAATTTAGTTTGACCATTGTCTCTTTTTGGATGTGTGGTATATAGAGATAATGAACCAGATGAGTTTCGTGGGCTTATCCCTAGTGATAATTATCAACCAACAAGAACCAAATAGGTCACACCTTCCTTCTACTTCTAACCTTGTCTAAAAACTTGGCCAACATTCCTATAACAGCCCACAAAATTGTACATTGTAAACTATCAGTTTTAATTCCACATAGGCTCAATAGCAAACAACATACAAAGTAGCTTGTTAGTAGCAAGCCTTCCTTTTATCCAAGCATTAGTGTTCCTTTATATTGGTGCATGCAATGAAACATATTTTAATATGCATAAAATAGCTAACAGTAAAGTATTGTTGTTTCTTGGCGTCTAGAAAGTTATCAGACCTCCTCCCTGAACAAACATAATGTTTAGTTGTCTGAAAAATGTGACTATCCTGTAGATTATAAATGTTAGTCTGTAGACCTTAACATTGCTGATATTTTTATTGCAATAGAATATATGTTATCAAGTATTTTCTTATTTTTCAGACATGTATTTCAGCCCCTCTTTCCCAAAATCTTGAAATTCGTAAAGCTAGAACAAGTGCTGCATAATGTGAGCCATTTTCATCTTTTAACCTTGCGTAAAAAAAAAAAAGTCTTAGTCTTGGCATATTATTTCTAAATATCAACATCCATCATTCCTTCCAGCATAAAGGAGTTTGAAGTATTAATCCATTATTTGAATAAAACATAAATTAAACATATTTTTCCCCCTAAATAAAATAAATGTGACATTTGCAACACCAGCAAAATGATTATATACAGAACTGAAAAGTGGATGCAAAATTGCACCTTTTCAGCAGTTTATTTTAAATTTTGGATGAAATTTAAACTTCCGTCATCCTGACAGAGCCCAAGGGAAAAAATAATAATGCAGTGAGATAAAAAGAAAAAAAATGAAATCAGAATCTGAAATTAACCTGCGATTAACAAAAATCCTACACATCGCCAAGCATTAGAGTCTTGTGTACAAAAAGGGAAACTGTACCCTATTAGTAAGTCGTGTTTGGAACGCCTTTACTATCCCTTAAATATAAAGATCATCAGTATTCTTATATTATACCAATGATTATATAAAGTGCTGTCCAGAGAATTTCCAAGGCCCAGTGACCCCTTAAAACGTCCAAATTATTTTGCCCTAAAGTGGGTTTAGATTAATCAACTTGTTTAAATCCCACCAGGAGTCTTCCTGAGATTTCATTTAACCACTAAAAAGCTGTAGATGGGCAGCTGATTTTCATCACATGAAATTCCCTTTACAGCATGTTTGTGGAGATTCTTTATTAATTTTCTCTAGAGACTTTCTCGGTAAACTGAGAACTGTAAACTATTGTTCTTTCTAAAGTCTTCTAAAAGTACCAATATATGGCATTTCTGGCTCATAAGCTTCAATGCTAATACTGTACACAGAGTTTCTGTGCACATAAACCATATTATTTAAGGGAAATAAATGTTAAAAATGCGACTTCGAAACTGGGTATAGTTTCCTTTTAGTAAAAATGCAAGTCATTTGTGCATGTTTTCAAAAGGCAAAATTGATTCAAAAATTTGTAACAATACTATACATTCCAATTGAAAAAGCTGAACATATGTTCTGTTTTAAAATATTTTTAAATGTAGAATCTGGAGAGGAAGATGGTTGGGGAGGGTATACTGCATGCAAGGGAGGTGGCATCTCCTTCTATTTTCCATTTGGAGTTTGCTTTGAGAATGGCACAAAACACCAGAGGCTTCATGATACAAAATGTATGTACAAAAAAAAACCTGCAATATGTTCGTATCTGAGCAGTAGATTCGTTATTAATTGCATGCATTTGCATTTTACCTAGCTCCCGCCTTCATTTAATTTTAAGATATATCTATGGAACTAGGACACATTATTTTGAACTGCTGTTCAAATAATTAATAGATAAAAATAATTCATTTACATATATATAGAGGGGAAACTAAAACTGAACAAGGCAGGCATAGACTAATCTAGGTAATATGCGATTCTTTGAATTATCTATTAATTTTCAGTACATTAACCTGGAAATCAAGTCTCAAATTGAGGCAGCGATTACGGGGCATTAGGGACATCATGTGATGGTGTTTTATAAAGAAAATTATTTAATAATAGTAGAAAATATCTTAAAATAGGGCTAGGAATCCATGCAAGAACTGTAGTATCAGAATAGGTTTGTGCTAGTGGGTATTCGAAAGATAGCTTTGGATTCAAAGATAAGGGTTAATCCCATTGCACCAAGGCTGGTAGAAGAAGTCATCTGTGGAGACTGTGAAATTTAACCCTTTGTGGGGGATCTTTACAGAGTGAGGCTTCAGTGGGGCTTGTGGTGTACTTGTTTATCCTACCACAAGACCTGAAAATTGGCCCTCTTGGAGTGTGGGGCATAACCTTATTGTAGGGTATGAGAGAGATAGAAATGAAATTATTCCCAGTGCAAGTAGATGACAGGGAGATATAGGCCAGGCACTACAGAGTTATCATCATCATAAACTCAAGTTAAATTAAAGAGTCTTAAGCAAAATGTCAGCAGCGCATTTTAACCCTCCCCAGTTTGCTAGATGTTGGCATTATAACTGGACATAATATAGTGAATAATGCACCCCCAACTGTAAATTATAAGGATATTAGAAGTCACTGAGGAGTTCCGTGACCATATAAAAGAACAAGGCCGCAGTTCAAGTACCTTTTATTCATGGCATGGAACTCCAAGGTGACGTCTAATATCCCTTTAATTTACAGTTACGTGGTGCATTATTTATTATAACCTACCCCTTTGTGGCTTCTGCTTTCCTTTTCCTCCTGGAACTGTTCCTCGCATAGAAATCCACTACAGGGGTAGGTTATATTGTTCTAACCTTCCAGTTGTAAAATCTTATCAGTTTAATAAATACAAGACATTCCAAAATTAAATTAAACTGGGACGGAGCCACAATGCTCTATTTTGGTCATATAGGCACACTAAACCAGAGATCTCCAACCTTTGGACCTCCAGATGTTTGGAAACTACAATTTCCAGAATTCTGTTTCTGCATCTGTAATGTTTTTAAACATCTGGAGTTTGGAGATCCCTGTGCTAATAGACTTTAGTCAATTTAAAATTGTTTAGCCTTATTTAAAGCAGATAATATGGTTGCATTTGCCTTAAATAAGAAACACATATGATAATATCACAGTTTTCTTGGTTCTGTAGAAAAAAACGAATGCCAGCTAAATGGTTAGCGCTAAAATCACAGGCCCTTAAGACAAAAAGGGAGATTTCTGAGTAAATCTCAGTAAATTCTTCCCAATATTTAGGACAGTTTTCTTATTAGTGGGTAATTAAAAAATGCAAAAGATTAAAAATCATAGATATATCTGAAATTGCTAGATAGCCATTTATTCAAAGAGAATGTATTAGAAGGGCTCACAAATCAAAGAATGCATTTACTACTGTATACTCTAGCAGTCATAAAAGATGTGAATGTTTCCCAATTATTTTTTAAGAAGACTTTCCCTATATCAGCCTAGCATTGCCCAAAAACATTATTGGCGCTTATTCAATAAGAGGTGCAAAAAAAAAAAAAAAAAGATGTCACCTTTTTACTTGTTTTGATAGGTTACTGAAGATTATGAACACAGGCAATATTTTGTACCCCTTATTGAATAAGTTCCTTTGGGTTTATGGAATTTTTCTAAGATCACATAGAGCAAATGTACAAGATTTCCAAAGTTTATATACACCATATGCCCTACTAAACGTTATAACGGTTTCAAAGTACCAAATTGTAATTATTTTACTATTGCTATTACAATACCTCTGCATATGCACATAACACTTTGGAACCATAAACTTGTAACGGTGTGTCTAAAGCAAATTAATATTGTTGGGATTAATGAACTGGGAAATTGAAGCTCAGATCACTATATAAGCAAATTTATTAATGTTACACATAAATTAGCGGAGGGAAAAAAAGTTTTAATGAAATCAGAAAAAAGAAGGGCACATCCGTAGCAAAGAAATATCTGGATTTTCTTTCCTTTGAAAATTCTAATAGGGTTTATAGAAAAAGATTCCAAATCCAAACTTAGCTTTGCTAAAAATGCACCCAGTATGTTTAATTTGTAACGGTTAGACAATAGCACAGTACGTGGAGCACAATAGAAGAGTTTTTAAAAAAAGCCCACAACAGGCTGAGAAGTTTTTCATTTATGTAACTAGAGAAATGTCTGGTCTTGACTAGTGAGTGAGTTGGTTTCATCTGACATTACCAGAAGTGACCATGTTGTTTTTCAGCTGTCACCAGGACTAAGTCTCTAGGGAGTCTGGACCACTGTTTGCTATTAGCAAAAACGCTAAGAGAAATATCACACATGTGAAAGGCAGGATGCTATGCACCAAAATGTCAGAACCCTCTGCTTTGTTAAATGTTTTTTTGTTGCTCTTCATTTTGCTTTCTTTTATCTCATGAAATGCATTAAACTAGCTTGTAGCTAATTTAAAGGGAAACTCTCATTGTTTAGGTCTCTCTCTATATATGTGTATGATTACATATGCAGGTTGCAGACCCCCTTCTCTCAAAATGCTTCAGCCTTCTTCTCTATTTACAATTAGGCTAATTTGATAAATAGCTATTATTTCCTTCTGTGTTCCCAATAAGCTTGCCCTTTATGTTCCTGCTTTTCTTTCCTATTAATTTAACCCTATTCACAATGAATGCCTTACCTCTATCCTAATGTTCTAATGCAAACTAACAACACGTATCTTGAAAATGATCCACTAACTGTGATTATAGTTGACATAAGTACAAGCATAATTGTTACATTGGGGCATATTTATAAAAGCAATTTTGTTTTTTATCCCTGGCCGCATCAGATTTTTACAATGCGTCCATTAACAATCAATAATGTTCTATAATGACAGATATCTGAAGTTTATAAATATGCCCATTAACTTCTCTAGGACTGAGGGTAAAGCAAACTATTCCATATAGTATGGCACAGTTAATGGTACCTTTAGATTGAATGTAAAACCTAATCTACTGCTATGAACTACTGTTGATCGGACATGCTACTTCTAGATTTCAATATAGTATTTGGTCATGTAACCCATTTCAGACTGTAGGAAAAATTCTGAAATTAAAGCTTAGTGCAGATGTTAGGTAATTGTCAGGCAAATCATCTGACAAACAACCAATTCGGCCAACAGTATAATGTGTGTAAAGCCTTATACTGGCAACTTCAAGTGATCCGTCTGGTCAGATTGCTTAAGGGTGTTGGGGAGCAATCCTATTGTTCTGCCACATTGTGGGGGTTCTACAGATCACTCCCCCCTCCCCTCTCTATTTAAACAGAGCAGGCTGCTTTGTCACTGCCTAGTAGCCTGTCTGTACAGAAATCTTAAGATAATTGTTAAGTAGCCCAATACATCCTTTGCAGAAACCAGACCCTATTAAAATTTCAAATTCCATGATAGTTTCCCTTTAATTTAGATTTATGTAAAAAATGTACATATAGATTTTTTTTTATCCCAGCCAGTTAAAAACAAAGCTTACCCAATAGGCTTGGAGACCTAATATGCTCTTTCCCTCTTTTTTTCTAGCTATGTCCGGTCTTGTAGTTCCACCAATGTAAAGTCACTTTTGTCTACTTGCTTGTAGCATCAAGCTTCCGAAGAAAGCTTCAGGGGACACATTTAGTCTATTAAAGGATCACTTGAAGGAATGCAGTATCTTCAGAGAAAACCATCGAGACGTTAAATGCTACAATTACTTTAAAGATTTTATTTGAACTATTAAGAAACCAACATGCAAACAAGCAACTTCTTCATGAACAATTCCATTTCTTCGACTAAACTTTTCTCATATTTTCACGTTTCTGAATCCTGAAGATTGCGAAGAAAAGCAACTATTTTGTATAAAGTTTCTGATTACGTCTTGGCTATGTCTAGTACTTGCTATGTGTTGGGAGAACTCTGTGGATGCACCATTTTGAATTATCATGAAACAACAATGAAAAATGCCTCAGAACATTTTTCTGTACTCATAATTAGACTCACAATGGTTGTGTATCTCTATAATGTGAAATATTTTTTTTTGTGGTGAAAAAAGGGGGCCAAGGAGGTATGAGCCATCAAACTGGAAAAAATATATAAAGCATTTAAATCTGGGTAACTAGGGAGGGCAAGGGATTATCATTGCTTAAATTCATCATAATGAACTTTGTAACTTATTGTAGTTAGAAATTGTAACTTTGATATTGAATTCTCTTGCCTTCGACAAGCACACTGACAGAGAAAACTACTACTGTCTGTTGGTTCAAATACACATCCACTGCTAGAGCTTCCTGTTTAAGCAAGTGTGACCTGCAAACATTTTTTCAACTTATTGCTAGCACTGTATACTATTGCATTCTTAGGCTACTGTGAAGTCTATGTTTCTTGTACCAGAAAAAAATTGTCCTTTTAACTTCTAGATCCTTCTTCCCTAATGTGTTTTGTATGTGGTTATACAATTGTAGACTTTTGTGATTTTGCCAAAGTTGTAGCTAAATATTTATACACTTGTCTTGAATTTTTTTCAGATCCACTTATATATCGCAAAGGGATCATTTTATTCTTTATGTTGTTCTATAAAGAATAAAATGTTTCTTTTTCTATCGAGACACTTTCTTTCACATGAACACTTGCAGACGCTAAGGGAATTTATTTTGTAACATATCAATTATAAATATTGTATTTATCTTTGAAATTTTGTATATTGCTTTCCATCCTTTTATTTTATTTTATATATATTTTTTATTTTGTCGTTGTATGTATTTTTTTTTGTTTTGTCATGGGCTGGTGTTAAATTGCTCAAAGCAGCATTAAGCCAAGAAAGGATTGTCTTCATGGTCTAAGTCCATACATTTCATTTTGTACTTCCGAAATCTGTTTTTCCTTTTTGTTTCTGTCGTCTTTTTTTTATTTTAAAGAAAAAGGTCAAAATTCATTGTTTATTTTTGTATTATTTTTAAGTTATCTGAACAAATAATTTTGAATAAAAATCGTTTGTTGTATAGTCAAAACAAAATTGTGCCACATGGCTGTAATTAATATTAGTAGCAAAATGTGCATGTTACCAAGCCACAGATTCACAGATTCAAGTTAATTTGTGGTGGCATTTTTTTTTTTTTGTCTCTTTTTTTTTTTGTAATTTTATTTTGTAAAATGTAAAAAGTTGTTTTTAGCTGCCACTCATGATTTGCCACATATTTAAAAAACATGTTTACTGGACGAAAATTAAGAGGCCTAAATTTTAAATATTAAATAATGTCAAAATATTTTTAATTAAAGGTTTTGCCACACTGATTTCTTCTGATGCCTTAAAATATTTTTATTTTGAAAAAAACAAAATCAAACAAAAAAAAACTTCTGTGCTATTGCATCATAGGCTTGCACCCTTATTTCTAATCATTGGTTTGTTTAGATGATTAAATGGTGTAAAAAAGATATAAAAAATATAGGAGAAAAAAAGAAATTTTAAAAAAGCACAATTCTGGCATTCAATGTCACTCCTTTAAAGTATCTGTCTTCTGCTGCACTCTGCATTCTCATAACTACTGTACTGTTTAATAGGTTTCATACAAATTCATGGTAAAACACAATTTTTTATATATTTTTAATGGAATTTTTTTGTAGTAAGACCCTGTAGCAAAGTCCTTTTTAAATTGGAAAGACCTCCTTGGTATTTTATGATTGATAGTGCCAAACACCTAGTAAAAGAGGTGATAGAGTAGTGTACTTTTTTTTCTTTGCACTAAATGCATTACTGCGGTAGCATTTCGAAATACGTGGCAAACTGCAGCAGAACAAAATAAACTCTAAATAAAAAAAGGAGAGACTTTTTTTTCAGGCAAAATGCACATTTTTAGCAAGGCGTTCTAAAATAGCGAATGCTATGGAATAACACAATAATAAAAAGCGTTGCACATTTATTTTATTAAAGCAGTGGCTTAGTGAAAGGACCTTAGATGGACACTTTTGAAACATAAAATGCCTCGTTTTTATTTTGTATAGGAAAGGGTTAAATTAAAAAAAAGAGAGAGAGGTCACATGTACATGTTAAACCAATAAAAACCATTTGCAAGTTCCATCATAAATGCAATCTGTTTGTGTTTTTTTTTAGATTAGGTAGGTAATGCAATCATTACTTCATTGTCTCCAAAAATGAAACGCTTCACTAAATGGTAGATTTTACTGTTAAAGACCCTACAATAAGATTGTTTATCTGTACATTTTTTCCAGATATTTAACTGTATAAAATGTTCATTTTACACAATATTTAATTAAAGTATTTCTTGTCTGTGAATTTCACTTTTAGTAATTTTATCTGAAGTTTGATTATTAAAAAAAAAAAAAATCTTGCAAAACAGAGAAGAAGAAACCTTCTGTGGGGGGAGAAGCTGGGGGAGAAGCTGAATTCTGTGAGTTGGTTATATATTACGGACCACGTCTTGTGCTCTTTGGATGAGAGAATGAAATAAATACATTTGAAATAAGAAAATCTAATTTTTTTTTTTTTTTTGAAGTTTCAAATTATTATGTGCTGCAATGTGTGAAAGTTCAGCTTCTATATCATGGGCTTATATAATTAGGCTGCATGATACCCTACTATCCTTCATTGAGTTACCTATTCACTATTATGTGTACTAAATTCTTTATTGTGCATGCTCACGTATATTGAACAGAGGAATACACAATTAAGGATGGGATCTGGATCTAATTCGACCCTGGTTCCAAAGCGGGACTCTCGGTTCCAAAGTTCCCTCGGGACTATTCTGTATCTGCGGAACTTTTTGATTTCAGAACTTTCTTGGTAACCCTCTGAAGATACTTTTGAGGGTTACTGAATCTACTTTCAAGGGTTACCAAAGCTACTTTTGAGGATTATCAAGGCTACTTTCTAAGGGTTATCTACTTTCGAGAATATACAAGGCTCAGAAATAGCTTGTGTTTAGGAAATTTGCCTTTTGGTAATTTGTAAACTTTCCCCTGACCATTTCCTAGGTGCTTCAGCAATCTACTGTAAAGATTTCAAAGATTAAGGTTCACACAGCATAGGGAAAAGGTTCAGGACTGCATGTTTCCTACGACCTTGACCAACTCCCCTACAGGAAGACTACCGCGGCCGAAGGAAATTTTAGGTCTTTTCCCTAACGACTGCTAGGCCGACATGAACATTCAGCGGCCGAGCGTTCCTTCATAAAAGGAGCCTTTATCGTTACTGCATGTATCCAGCTTAAGTTGTTGACAATGATTTTTATACCCTTATTTTACTCAATTGTTTACCAATTGACTTGTATGGGTCTGTTTTCGGTTTTTGCAGATTTTTTCAGAATACCAAAAAACTGAAATCTAAACGAAACTGGTTGTATTTTAACATTATTGTTAATTTGAAAATATTGATTCCATGATCATTTATATTTTACACAAGTGCCATTCCCAGGACAAAAATCAGTCTGCGTAGGCTTTGTCCATTCAGTCCATTTCTTATTATCCGATTGTTGTGCAAACATTTATCTATTATTTCTAATCTTCAACTTTGTAAGATCAATAAGACATATATGAGTCCCTATATCAATTGGTTTGGTTTATCACCAACAGTGAATTTGTAGCGCCATAGGGTAATGGATATATTTCCTTGTTATCTCCCAAATAATCTGACATGTCAGCTGACCAATCTATAAAGACAAATTGTGTCTCAGTGAAAAACAAGTAAAATATTCAGACATCCAACTATGTCTATTGTCTATGAATAATTTTCATCTTCACAAAGAAGAAAAAGTATATATATGTATATATATGTATAGCTACCTATAAAATTACCAGAAGATATAACATATATAACACATAAATATAACATAGGTATTAAATGCTGTAGTTTCTAGACATTTTTACGAATGAGTTCAGGTCATTCCGAAAAGGCATAAAACACGGATTACCTCACAGATTTTTCCATTTGGGGAGCAATATAGCAAAACTGCATCTTAACACTGTTGCAAAATACAGTGCAGTCACTATATTTCCTACAGTTCAAAATTCCATTTAGCTATAAAATTGGTTATTCTTCTTTTTCAGCTACACAAATGGTGATTGGTCAAAACAGACAAAGTAATAAATTAGTTGAGGGGTGATGGACAATAAAGCCTGTAGATGGTGTTAAATTCCTTCCTATTTTATGGTGTTCAGCACAAGGTTCCATGTATGTAGAACCAATGGCTTTAAATAAACCATTTAAATCATTAGAAAGATACTATTTTATTTTACTGTAACTAAAGTTAGTGAACACTCACATATTTTGGAGTATACAACATGTTAGCTAGGGTGTAGATTGTGGATAGGGATGGCCGGTTCGCGGATCCGAACCCGGATCCGCTGCGGAATTATCCCATTCGCAAATGGCGGATTTTTCCGGATTTTCCGCCTTCCGAACTTCCGAACCGCGGATTTCTCGTATTTTAAAAATTTTTCGAAATTACGAGGATTTCTCGTATTTTCCATGATATATTTCATTTTAATGGGTCCGCTTGCGGATTTTCGAATTTTCTCAAAAATTCGCGGATCCTCGAGCGGAACGGATTTTGCGAAGTTCGGAAATCTCTAATTGTGGACACATTCATAAATAGCCAAAGTGCAATTGGAATTAAATGGGGGGGGGGGTGTTCTATTTTTGGAAAATAAGTTCCCTGTTTTAGCCATAAGATTGAACAGCTAGACAACAGTTACAAAAGAAGGGCCTATTGTGGGATTACAGTAATATTCTATACTACTACCATATTTGTACACGGGCATATGTATAAACTTCTGGTACGGTAGAAGTTTGATACCTGTATTTTGCACCACATTTATTATTTTACCACAATAGTGATTTATGTTACAGAGTCTTTATAAATACGGTTCTTGTGAGATGGAATGCATCATTATTCACTCATACAGTACCAGAATGTGAGCTATTTTTAAAATATACCATTGTTTTTTTAATGGGTCCATAAATTAGGAAAACAGCATGGTTGAGATTCTCTCAAACAATATTCATTATAAATAGAATAAAGTTCGTGAGTTTTGTCTTCTACAAAAACAATATATGACAAAATTTTTCCAGAATATTCATGTAGGGCGATTCATGGCTGCTATAGGCTCCCCCATGCATTGGCGCTAGCAATGCTATATTCTCATAGCGGCTCTCCGTGCATTTAGAAATGTGAGAGTTTTACCATTATGGGACCATAACCCCAGCCATGGGCTGTCGTTAAAAAATCCCTCAAAGGTAAGTTGTTAAGGGGATATAGCATCATTTGCGGTGGCTGCGTGGTTAACTTCTGTTAATGTAGTTGAGATATCGCGCTAGATAGAACATTGTTTGCATGCCTTTTAACTACATTTCCAGCCACTGCGCCTCTTTATGCATCGGGTTGAGAGAGTTTATTCACATAAATATAGCTAGACTTAAGGTTCATACAAACGTCAGATCATTTTCGCATGATGTGCCCGACGCACGTTTAGCAACAGTCTCGTTATACACTAGTTCTGCTAACGAAGCCTGCACATACATCAACGATAGTGAATAGATAATGTTCATTGGTAAAGGTGTTATGTGACATATGTATTACATGACTTTCGGAATATTTCGAGAAATGTTGCACATGTGTATTTCATTCAATCTGCCATTACAGTCTACCGATAATTTGCCGACTGTGTACAAACATACGACAATCGGCAGAATGAATCCGCCAGGCTGATTGTCGGAAAAAGCCGAGAATAGTCATGGAACGTTAAATCTTTTCGCAGGAATGTCGCACGATGGGTTGTTTGTTGGGCAAATCATGCAAAAATTATCTGACGTGTGTACGAGCCTTAAGTCTGTTTTTAGTAAATATATTTTATTGTAAGAGTTTATTTGATCATAAACAAAATAAAAGCTGTAATCTGTGGACTTGTGCTTGGTGTGGTGTCTTCCTGGAGTAGGTCATCTATAAATATGTCCGGGAAGCAATTATGTGTGTCAAGGTAACAAATCACATAAAATAGTAAATTGGTTATATTTACAGTGGTGGAGCAAGTCACACCATCTACTTATTGTTTGAACGTCTTGATCACTCTTATAGGGATATATAAAGTTTGTACAACGGGGCTCAATGCCAATGAGATTTAGAGTGTTATAAGAGGGATATATAATTTATCAACCAGTGTCTTGTTGAGGTTTCTGGGAAATATAGTCAAGCTCCAGCTGAAGGTTCATTGTTCTGACATTTCTGAGTAATGATGGCTCAAGGCTGCTGTTTCCACTTATCAGTGCTTGGAGGTTCGGCATTAAATCAACTCAGCTATTTACTGCACCAATGTCCCTAATAGTTGCTATTTTGTAATTGGGTGCATGCATCATTAAATATAATTTTCACATGCTTTATATTCGGGAGGAGAAACCGCAACCAGTAACTTTTATCATGGACCATAACTAGAGAAAATGTGGCTTTAAGTCGTTCTTCTAATTCATCCTGTGGGGTATTTACAGTATAACAAGAAATTATGTTTAGTTCCAAGGTTTGTGCACATTTTGTAGAAACTTGTAAATGGTTCCGTGTTAATTGAAGCAAGCGATCTATCGTATTAATGTAATCATATAAAGTCAAAATTCCTTTGCCACCCCCGGGCAAATTTTATAATTAAATGCTCTTTTGTCCGTTCCTTTCTCTCCCAATCCTGATGAAGGAGTTTATCTTAATAAAATGCGGTATGAAATTGACTGCCTTTTACGGAACAAAACAGAT
The DNA here is from genome assembly GCA_019447015.1 of Hymenochirus boettgeri. Taxonomy (NCBI): domain Eukaryota; kingdom Metazoa; phylum Chordata; class Amphibia; order Anura; family Pipidae; genus Hymenochirus; species Hymenochirus boettgeri. Next base: position 34,318,770 of record CM033475.1, read on the forward strand.
TTGAATCCGCGGATGTGTCATTGACAAGAAATCGATACTTTTTTATAAATCCAATATGCTTTAGAGAAGGTTCATAATTGATGCTTCATTCTTTTGTGTATATGTGTTTAAATGTCATTTCCCTAAAGAATTTCAGACACTTTGCTCAACAGTAAAAAGATGAGTTGAGATGGATAATAAAATAATTAGATCTTCAGGCTTTTCATCTGCCATAGCTGGGGCAAATCTGTTACAAATCTACTTACTAATTATTGCACCAATACAGTGAATTGAGCCATTTGCCTTTAAGTGATTCTCTCTTTTTTTTTTAATACACCAGTTGCTTTATCTAGTTATATAAAGATAACACTTTTCCTGACTTCCGGAATGTTCTAGCCGATGACTTCATTATCCTGTCCAGTGAGTTTCACTCTCTACTCTCCTACAGACAGGAACACTGTTTACATGAAGCATAATCAATGAGATTTGCTAATTAGGAATCAATGCCTTTTCATTGCAGGTCTTTTGCCATAAGCAATCAAGCTTACTTTTAATAAGGACTTAGAAAGAGGGTGAGAGGAAAACACACAGACTTAAAGGAGACGTTCTCACTTTTTATACGCTAATGTAAGTAAAAATATCTGGTATATATCTGGTTATATATTGCACTAGGACCCCCACCCAACCCTTAGATTGCAATACTTACCTATGTCCCTATGTTGCTGCACAGAGATATCCAGCCTGATTCCTCCTGGTCTCTCTTCTAAAGGTTTAAGCCCCCTCTGACAGCTTTACAAGCTCTTTACAGTCATAAGTCATTGCCGTGACATCACTTCCATGGTCGTGACTAATATCTGCTACCCGGGTATACTAGGAAAGAAGAAGACAAGCCAGTGGCGTTTGGTATGGGGAAAGTACAAATTGTAATCTTAGGGACATATTTATAAAGGTTTGATAACAATTCACAGACATCATTTGGACAATTTATAAATACATTTTGCTTATTGACATGGTAACCGCTCGATTGTATTTATAAAACGGCATAAGTGCTCATATATGTAGCCTGTCAGTTGGAAGGTGTCAGCACATAGTGTTTCTCAATACTAATAAGGTCCAGGGGGGATGTTAGACTATTTCCCAGCATCTACTATATCCCAATTTCCAGTATAACCAAGGTCGCTTTTTTACCTTTGCTTGCAGGAATTTTCTCTTTTCGCCTCAAAACTGGACTAACTGGCGAAAAAGATTTGCTTTGTAAATATGGCGAAAATTACAATCTTTTACAAATATGCCCCTTAGGGTCAAGGAGTCCAAGTGCTAGAAAAGGAAATCACACTGTAAGATGGCTACCTCCAGTCATGCTGTTTGCCCTGTCCAGGCAAAAGTATATAGAATAGGTATAGTTTGCAGCTACTTCCTGAGAGGTCTGAATAAACTACACTCAAGGTAATTGCAAAATGGTGCTCTTTATTTGAGCTAAACACACAACATGTTTCGTACTCACAGTCCAAATGCTGTATATGAGTTTTACTTTGGGGGGGAATCTGTATATATAAAAACATAGATACTAATATCTGGAGGACCTTTGAAAATATCAATATAGTGTTAAGGAAAGCAGGAGGGTGGTGCATAGTTTTCTATTCTGGGTTGGTTGATTCCTCCCATTGTAATTATCATAAGCCACAGGTCCCATGCAATAACTGATGACCTACAACTCCAATTACTTATTATTTGAAATAAGCAAAGGTAACATAAAAGAGAAATGCCAGAATAATGGATTGGAAATGGATCATTCTCAATTGAATTAAAATCCCCACTGTGGGCAGCACGGTGGCTTAGAGGTTAGCACTGATACCTTGCAGCACCAAAGTCCTGAGTTCATTTCCACACTTGGACACATCTGCAAGGAGTTTGTATGTGTGGGTTTCTTTCCCCCACAATCATAAAGACATACTGTAAGGTTGTATGTGTCAAATAAATGTGCTTAGATTGTAAGCTCTTCAGGGCAGGGCCTAATGTGAATGAATACATGTAATTGTAAAGCGCTATGGAAGACCTTGGCGCTATATAAATCCCCAATAATAATAGTAATAATCAGACATACCGAAAAAGTTACCTGCAAAACATTGAGCAGATTTCCATCTGAAATGCTTGAAATCTGCTCAATATTTATTGTGCATGGTTGTACATTAATTGCTACCACCAGATTCATTTTTAATTACCAATTATTTGCACCTTCATGCATCCATTGAAAACATATATAGCAGGCCTTACAGTGAAAAAAACATAATAGTCCTTATTCCGAGAAAACAAGCACAATTGTTAGCCTTCACATTCTCCATTGAATGAAAAAAAAACTTACAGTCAGACACCTAATGCTGGGCAAACGTTATACAATTTTTCAGCCCGATCGAGCGATAGTTAAGGTTATCTGTCAATCGGGTCAAAAACATTTTTTCAGCCAGGCGCTACTAATGTCTGTTTGTTCGAATCCGAGGAATGGGCGAATTCCAACCTCAATAATGTTGTCTTCTAAGGACCGCCCGGTCAGTCGCGTTGAACTGTCCTTCATCCTGGCCGAACGGTTGGTCTGGATGAAGGATCTCAAGGTGTGTGCCTACCCTAACACTGCAAAGCATACTCTGTGTATGTAGAATCACTAGGAATCTATACAGAAAAAGAATAATGGTTTACTTGCACTTTCCAGCTACTTGCACTTTCCAGCTTTTTAAAGGGCATGTCCACCCTTAAAATAAACTTTTGCCCTATAATAGAATGCCTTCCTCCAGCCTCAACCACTATAAAATAATTTTAAGAAAGTGCCCAGATCTTTACTTACCTTCCCTCTCTCCTCCGACGCCCGGCCCTTTGCTTGCAAGACGCTGCAAGCAGGGGGCGGGACCGGCAGCCATGTCCGTGATTGGCTGAGAGGCAGCCAATCACGTACGTGGCTTCCGGCTTCTCAGAATGCCGGGGGAGAGAGGGAAGGTGAGTAGAATTCGGGGGACTTTCTTAAAATTATTTTTTAGCGGTTGGGGCTGGGGGAAGAAATACTATTAAATGTACAAGGGTTTTTATGGTAGGGGGAGGGATTGCAAAACGGGAGGGAGCGGAGGGAGAAGGAGGGGGGGGGGAGGGGGAGAAGGGCTGCAGTACGCATGCCAAACTTCTCCCGGAGGCGAGACAGGAGGCAGAGTCCTATATGGACTCTGATATCCTCCTGGTGGGCAGTTTTTGGGACGGGGGGGGGGACTACAGGAGAACCATATGGAGCTGGGATGTGAGGTAAGGATTTTATTACACTACATGATGGGGCCATACTGGGGGGGATTATAGTTTTGGGGGTGGACATGCCCTTTAAATAGAAATTGTCATCTGAACTGTCATACAAAATCCTGGGCTTAATAATGTATATTAAAAGACCACTATACTGTTCAAAAGAGTTTTCAATAAAAAGTGGATTGGAGCCCCTATTCCTACCTCCTATTTTCTTACCTACAGAGATATTGTCAGTCAAAAAGGTTCAGTGAGCCCGTGTTACCAATCCTGCACAAATGCAGTAGAGCTTGGATGCACTCAGGAAAGGTTCTGTGGAATTGCGTTGCATAGGTAAATGTATTTTTATAGTTTATTGCAAACTCTTCTGGTCAGTATTGCCAAGAAATAAACATTTTATAATAGTCATAGTGCCATTAGGAATTCTCCAATCTTTCTCTCCTGATGTTCCAACTCTCTGGAATGCTATTCTACTCTATCACCACCAGATCTTGTGGTCTTCTACGGATCGCATGATCGGTCACCGACAAAATGTTGGTGTAATTAGCAGACAACAATCTGTTTGTTGACTGAAATTAGACCCAACACTGACAAATTTACTGATCAATAAACTGTTCAAACTGCCTGTTAGAAATGAAAGACTTAAGCTAGCCATTCATGGGCAGATATTTTTACGATTAGATTTCTAATCGAGGGCAACAATTGGAAATGCGATTGGCTTTCTGTGGAAAGATTGGGACAAAAGATGGGTCGGTGGAATAATTTCTGTCTGGCCGACCTTTGTTTTTCCGATAAACCTATCGGCATTTTTCGATCGGAAAAATGGAAAACTGATTTTGAGCGATTCGATCGAAATGTCGAAATCACTTGAAATGTCATCCCATGTATTGGGTACTTAACGGACAAGATTTCGGCCACTCACTCAACCAACCAGCCAGTTTCACAGGGGGAAACTCCATGTTTTGCGCAGAGGGGGAAATAATAGCTCACACCAGCCCTGAAAATGATGTAAGCCCAGAGCACATTCCTTCCATTCTTTAGATCCATCTTGGTAGACATACAAAATGTTTATTCTATTTATCATGCAAATCACAGAAGAACAAAGAATTCACTGAACCAGCATAATTCCCCATAATGGTCACATCTGTATAGTGCTTTTTTTGCTTGATGTCATACTGTAATTGCACTTGTGTGATAAAGGTTTATCAGCTCAAAGTTACTTTAAGGATTTTGTTTTCCCCTGTTCAGCTCATTGAGGACTCTAAAACGCACGCCAATTATTGTACAGCAGCATTTTAAAGTCTCTCCAGCTTTTAAAGATTATTCAAAGCACTTGAAATAGGCTTCAATCTAATGCCTCATTTCATTGCATTAAACAGCCTAGTTAATAAAGAATCAATATATTCAAAGGGCAAGGTTATCTTTTGTCTATAAGGGGTGGTGTCATTCTGAACCTTTTATAGTTCAAATGCTGAAAAAGACCTCATGAAATCCATACTCATCAAGTGGGTCAACTACTGCAATAAAGAGGCCCGTGAAAGAAAGCCTGCCCTCTTTTAAAACAACTCCAAGCCCTTATCTACCTCATATAGAGCTTCCAAATAATCAGTAAGAAAATGTCAATTTCTCATCAAGACAAGAAACCTTGATGATGATTTTTTTTCTTTCTCCCAGCGAATACATACAATTAAGAGAAACTCAGAAAGGCTGCATCAGTGATTTGTACCTTATTATGTCCCCGGCAAAGCCGAGAGCTTGGCTGTAAGCAGATAATGAGGCTTGTTGATAACTGGTGCGTCAATATGCCAAAAAACGATTTCTTTCTTTCTTTTTTTTTGATTTTGAATGTGAGCCCTTGTGCTTTTTAACTCCTGATAGTGATCCCAGTACTTGATAACGGTACATCTGCCAACCGACACCAACACATTGACCAGCACAATTAATACAATGAATAAATAGCACAAAAGAGTTTGTTTCTTTATACTCCGAGAGACAATCCCCCCTGTCCCTCTCCTCAAGGATTTCTTTTATGTTTGAATAAGGTAGCTTTTAATGAAATTTAAACTTGTCAGAGGAAATCAAAAACCTCAAATCAGATTACAAATTGATTTTTGGTCACTTGTCATGATACAATTTACTGCCATAAATTGCACAAAACAAGGCCAAGCTCTTTATGGAAGAATGCAAGCTATTTCCATCTTCCATGACCTACGGAGATTAGTTTTGTTCCATTCTGTATTCACAGACATTAAAACTGAAACAATCTCTTAATATTAACCTCTTCCTTTAAAGAGGCCCAAACTTTTAAATTTGAATATACAGTAACAGCAGTAAAAGAGCATGTTGAGATGAAAAGAATACGGCCTATGCGGGCCTATTATTAAAAAACATTTAGCATCCTTATATTTTTCATTAGACCCATCCAGCCCCACCCCCTGCTTTTGTCCAGAGCCTGGCCAAAGGGAAGACATGATGTACAAAAATTCCTACTGACCAGGGCCTGGACTGAAGGTGGGCTCAGAGCTGTAATGAACCAGCAATTGCTACTTTAGGTTGGTATATCTAGCAATGTAAAGGACAATTATTCTTACCTATCCTGCTGCCCTCCTCTTCTCACCACCAAAGGTACTCAGGGAAAAGATCTAAACCATTCCTCAATCTTTTTTATACTTAAACATTCCATCACCAGTCCAGTTCCATCTCTATTGTCTATCCATAATCTGACTAATGGGGAGACACACATCTTTCCCATTGGTTTTGTAACTGACAGTCGGAGGGTCTGAGTTGAATCAGAACGGCGGTAAGGGGGGTAGCCTGTAAACATTGTAAAGCATCTCCTGTTCTAATGCAATAACCTGTATAGAACTAAATTTGCTTTTAAATCCAAAAATGATAGTTCTTGGAATAGTTGTACATATGTCTAAATAGTATTTTTTATGAAAGTCCATTGTGTACAAAGTCCCAGGGGAACAGTTGCCCTCTAAATTAAAGAATGGAGAAAAAAAAAGAAGAATGGAAAAAAGAAAGTGGAGAAAGAAAAGAAAGAAAGAAGAAAAGAAAGGCAAGCCGATGTCAAATTATCACAAGCAATGCAAAGAAATCATGAATTATTCAGCAATAACTATACTCCATTACATCTATAAATCTGAGCAATTCAAGGTGTAACTCAGCTAACTGGTTTGTTTTATTGCATGTTTAATTTGTATATGTACACGGCTGTTTTTCCAGCCTACATAGAAACACGCTATTATTTTATTTATTGTCCTGATAAAATAAGCTGTAGTGACACTTCTGATTACTGGTCTGAAGGATTCATTTCATCTTACAGTGATGCATAGAAGCAAAGGACCCCATTTATCAAGCTGACTATTCACCCCTCTCAATTTCATGAACACAATAATAATTAAATAGGGTTATTTCTTCCTTTTTTTTAACGTAAATCCTTTCCAGACAAAAAAGGTCTTTTTGAAGGAATTGGGAGGAGGGAGTTAAATCAGCTCTGCCCTAGATGTCAGAACAAATAATTAAAGCAAATAATGGCTGTGTACTACACGGAGTAAGTCAAATATAGGCTACATTACTTAAAGATCAGGGATAATGCAGCTAACACTATTTCTTGTAAGGATGAGACCACATCACGTTTCTCATCTGGACTGAATAGTGACTCTTGTGAGTCAACCACTAAGTCTTTCTATCGATAGCAATGGAAAGGTATTTTCTGTTTTTCCCTTCTTGGATAACTGTATTGTTTTTACTCATGGCTACAGCAAACTTAGAGTATGGAGCGTATAGATTAGAAAATGCTGTAAAGAGAACATGTTTCATTCTGCCTTCCTAAAGCCACAGCAACCAGAGTAACTGTAGTTTCCTGACCAGAGAATGTTGGGAAGTACCAGACACTTTGGGGTGTAGCCTGGTTACTATGAATCCCCTTCATGAATTCTCAGAGGTCCTTTCCTTGATGATCTTATAGTCTAAAAGTGTGGGTAAACATATGTGTAGGAAAGACAAAGAAATCAACTGGAAATCTAGATTGGCTTTCACAAGGCCTAAGGTTTGTTTATTTTAAAGCTAAGGGTTCATACACATGTGAAATCGCGGTGCCGACCTGTGACGCACGATGTATATGCAAGGCCGTGTATGGCCACTTTTATGGCAAGACACACAAAGCACAATCGGTGTGTATGAGTGGTAACAACTGCTCATACACACAGCGGGTCGCCATCCGCAATAGCACGTGTACAAAGTTTTGTAAAGAGTAAAAACATGAATATAATATTACACTTACATATGATCATATGTCCATGATTAGGCAGGCTGGTTGTTATTGACTCATTAGTAATTACCTTCTGGGGACAAAACCAATCATGTCTTTTTTTCTTGGACCATATAGGTGCAGTCCCAAGGGCACTAGATCACAGATCCATTTACTACTGCAGGGAACATCTCATCTACAAATCAAAAAAGATACCACACCGTGAGAAAGATAATGTGAATTATTGTTAATTTTTGTTAATTCATCAAAGAATTAACCACAACATTGTGTTGCATTTTCACAATAAAGCAAAGAATGTCACAGGTGTGCGTACATGGTGCATAATATTATTTTATTTGTCTATGAGACATTCCATGCAGTGGTCACAGCATCTTTGTGACTTTAAATATTGGACATGGAAGCAAAAACCCACTTTGTAAGGGAAACTGTGACAAGATAAATTATTTTTAAAAAAAAATCTACTCTGTTTGATTTCTTTGCAAGGTAGAGAAATAACTACAATGTGTTTTAATAACTGTTATTATTCAATTTACACATAACCTTAATATGTTTTCTGGAATGTACCATTAAAAAAAGCTAGGGGGGTGTTTTATAACCTATAAGTCATTTTTATCCAGAGAAATCCTTTTTTGTGATTTTCCTCCAAATACAATGGAATAAATATTTGCCATCTGCTGAACAGCAATCGGAAATAACATTTGTGTACGCAAAATTGTGGTTTGTGGTCCTACATTTCCAGAAACAGACCCAGCACATTGTTTTGGGCCCACCTGTTGTAAAGGCGTAGAGAGAAAAAAAAAAGTTTACGGCTCATTGTAAAAATAAAGTTAAATGGAGAAATAAAGTGTGTGTTTCATTTAGCCCTGCGGTACCTGGACTCCAGATGTTGTTTTTTAATAAATTGAGAACACAAGTAATATTGGTTTGGATTAAGCTTGCCGTGTTGTTTATTTGGTTTTATTATTTTTTTTTATTATTCTAATTGTTCCCAAAAAACTTGATCTCTGAACCCCATGAGAACCCTATGTTTGACCACACGAGAACTCTATAACGTTATTACATCTCATTTCATCTGTATCCAGTTTAAGAAACCATAAAAAAAGAGGCCAGGGAGTGCATTGTATCACACAAGGCCATTTTGTGGCCTTGAATGTCAATTATGACTAACTTTTATTTCCAGATGAGCACTAATCATCCCAGCCATCTAGAAAATAGTGTAAAAGATCATCAATATTCTGCGCTCATTCATATTCAGCTTCCGTTAAACAGGAATTTTATCTTTAAACGAAAAAATGCTCAATTTAGCAGTAATCTGTAAAAAAGACATTTAGAAATTAGTTTAATAATTTATTTCATTCTATATTCCACTTTATCTCTATCTACTTTCCGCTACTGCCAGTTCCCAAAGCACTAATGTGTATTCAGGATTTTGTACGATTTCCAAAATTTTTACCGCCATTTTCACATTTTTAAAAATTTTGCTGGATCCACGGATTTTCCATGAAAATCTCTTCTCTACTGGTCCCCCAAGCAACTGAGAAAAATACAACATTAAAAATACAGGTTGGTACTGTAATTACAATTTTTTTTTTTATTAAAATCAATTCCAAATACTGTTTTTTGTGCATCCTTGCCAGCAGTGAACTTTCCCTATAATTTACAATACTTATGGGGAGATCCAATACTGGACACTGTGTTACGACCTTAACACTCCCCACCTTGTACCGTTAAGTTTCACTACGATCGTTAGCACAGCGCTATTTCCAAAAAAATTAACCCGAAAAGTTTTTTTGGGTTAATGTGGGTTTTAGATGGAAAAGGGCCATATTGTATCACCCCCTTATTGTATAATAAATATACCAATGTAACAAATTATTGAACCAAAAATACAGTAAATATTTATTCATTCCACATGTAATCTGTTGTGTCATTGCTTTTTTGGTCCACCATGATTTCAATACAGATTTTTTGAATTATATTAACCTTTTTGAAAAAAGATAATAAAATGTGATTTCAGAATGGAAAATACTTCTAACTATTCACTGATTTGCATGTACCAGTCTATTTCTAGTACACTGACAAGCCTTAGAATGACAATCCGAAAATGAACCCATAGAAGTCAATGGGAAATAAAAACCCAAACGTTCTGATTAGATTTAAGGTATAGATAGCAATGCTATGTTAGTGTCAATGACACAGGGAGCTGGCATTGATGCGTTAACCGCTTGATCATATTTATAAAATGCCGAAAAGTGGTGTTTTTTTTTGTGTTATATTAGGCCATTCAAATTCGCCAAGTCTGAGGTGGCGATAAGGCATAAGTGCCTATATATGAAGCCTGTTAGTGGGTCCTAGGAGGGTGTCAGTACTAAGAAGGGTCCAGGGGGGGTCTTAGACTTTTTTCCCATTGTTTACTGTAATACGATCACGGATTTCCGTGTTTACCAAAATTGCCATTTTTTCTTTTCTCCGCGATACAGGACTTAACGCAATTATTCATTGTGTTAAGTCCTGTATCATGGTGAAAAGAGAAGATATTATCACCGCACATTGCAGCAGTAATACTTTTTGCCATGAAAATGAGTGTTATTGTAAATACGGCAAAAATATCGTTCTTTGCCATTGTGATATCCTGCAATAGCGAAATGCTCCTTAAACGTTTAGGGGGAAATTTATAAAGGATCGCTATTTTTGCCATTTCGCTATCGCAGGACATCGCAATGACAAATAACGTTATTTTGCCATATTTATAAAATGCGGAAAAGTATCACTGCGGCGATGTGTGGCGATAGTTTTCACCTTATTCATAGCGTTAAGTGTGGTATCACTGTGAAAAGAGAGATTGCTCTCTAGTGTAATTTCAGAGCTATGTTTGTCATTTAAAGCTATTTATAAATTGGTGAAATTTCACCTTTTTGCCCCTTTTCTCCCTTTTGTTGCTTTTTTTGCAGTTTTACCAGAATTTTCACCAAACATCATTACTTACTGGAATGTTCCATTAACATGACTATTTCTTACACAGCACTATGGGATGTTCCAATATTAATGTAACTGGTTTGATAATTAGCTGCAGTTTGCTGAATATAAGCAATACAAAAAAAATTGTCATATTAATAAAACAGAGAAAATTTGCCTATTGAGGTTTTTTGAAAAAAAACACCAAACGTGTTAGGCTATTTTTAAATAACAAAGTTAGGTGTTCAGTGAGTATTAACCAATTTAATACTACTTTGAAAAACTTTTTCAGCATTATAAGTGCTACTTTTTGCTACATAATTTTTGCTTTTTGATGAAAATTCGCCTTTTTAATAACTATGATGAAGAGAAAAGTTGAAAGTTTAAAAAATTGTGGTAAAGGCTGATGGGGAAAAAAATATGTCTTTTACAAAAATGTCCCTCAGACCCCCTTTTGACTTTACTGGTAAGTGAAAGAAATTGGAACCTAAATTAAAAAAAAAGAAAAAAATTGATCTTAAAAAAGTAAAATTGTAGATCGTATTAGAGGAAATGCTGAAAAACAGTCTCACACCCCCTGGGTACTTAATACTATTGAAAAACACTCCACAATGTACTGACACCTCCATGGACCCATTGGCAGGCTAAATATGCGCATTCACCACCTCAGACTTGGCGAATTTGAATGGCTGAACTTAACGCAAAAATACACTTTTCGACATTTTGTAAATATGCTTGAGCGATTACTGCAGCGATGTATGGCAAAAAGCGAAATGTAGAGGTAATGACCTTTCGCCACTGGTTATCACTGCTTTAGAAATAGTAAAAAAGTACAAATTTGGCAAATGCTCCTTAAAGGACAACTATACTCACCTCACCCTCGCTCCTCTTCCTCCATAGCTGCATAGTACCCAGGGTGAGGACCTAAAATCGCTAAGTCCTCACCCTGGGTACTTTCCCTAACTCCTGCACTACTTACTGCAAATCTGCTTCGCCGATCGCTCCATTCCTCCGCTCTTCCTGCTTCAGTGACAGATCGCGAGGCAGCCAATAGGAAGATACGCTCTGCAAGGAGGTGTGTCTTCCAATTGGCTGCCTCGCGACTGTCACTGACAGTAGAAGAGAGGTGGAACAGTGTGGATCGGCGAAGCAGATTTGCGGTAAGTAGTGCAGGAGTTAGGGAAAGTACCTAGGGTTAGGACTTAGCGATTTTAGGTCCTCACCCTGGGTACTATGCTGCAGTGGATCGGAGAAAAGGTGAGTATAATTGTCCTTTAATGTGCCCACACACTAGCTAGGTGTTAGATTGTTTAGACGTTTGTTTGTAGACGAACATCTAATATATCTAATATCTATAGCGATGGACCTTTCAAATCTCCTGCGGCAGTCCGTCACCGTTTGACCCATTTATTTTGTGATTGCAAAAAAATAAAACAGTCAGGCAGATCTTTTATCGCAGTTCCAATGTCAGAAGGTGAGAGATACAATATATTTCATTAATGTAACAATGAGTGTAAAATATATGTTAGCCTATAAAATATCAGGTTAGTGTGAGTTTTTCATTCATTTTACAGGGCCGCCACTCACCCGATGCTATATTCTTTCAGTTCTGTGCTACCACATAACGTGAAACTTTATAAGGATTCTATTGGGGCTTTACAGCCACCCAAGCCACCATTCCTTGCAAATTGCCACTGTGCCCGAAAAGATGATACTGGACAATATTTAATTAAAGACAATGGGGTGATATGAGTTAGTAGGGAAATACTGGCCACTTCTTTGCCTGCAGTGTCGATTTGCATCACAATCCGAAAAAATACATCACCATAGTAAAATTGTTTGCTGCTAGTAGTATATTTTACACCAATAGTCTCCAATAGAACCCCCATAGTACCTCTGCAAGAAGTGTGTCTTCTTATTGGCCATTTGGGGAACTGTCCTAGTTTGTGGGAGGGCAAGGCCAGACTGGAATTACCATCTGAATTTTGGAATAGTATGGGGGATCTTTGACCAATGGTTAAATGGCCAATTAATCAACCTTTAGTTCATTTAGCATCCCTGAATCACAAAGAATACAAACCTTTTTTTTGTCAGCGGACTATAAAAATAAAGGCAGTTTGATCCTAAGAAGTCATCTGGGTGAGTGTATATAGGAATTTATTGCAGGGTTCCAATGAAGGTTTCCATGAAATTAGCCATTAAAGTAGCAAATACAAGCTCACCTTGTTAACCCCCAAAATAAAATGTATACATATCACCCAAACCCTAATACTAAAATATTTCTAGATTTGAAAGATTTAACAGAAGGTCATCCCGATGTTTGTCACCCCTTCTCCCCAAGCCGTCTTATCTGAACTTCTATGAGCTTGTAGAGGTTTAAGAGGCAGCAAGATGTACAGGAGCAGGCATTGACTGTCAGGGAAAATAGCATTGGAAGTATTGAGGTTTTGGGGATTTAAGCTATGTTCAAGCTTAAAGCTATGCTATGCTAAGCTATGTATACATTTTAGATTGGGAGGTAGATATGCAAACCAGATATCCTGACTTGCGGGGCTGTTAAAATGGATTGCCAGATCCATCCATTAGACAATCATTTGACTCCTAAAGACTGATCATTGGAACATTTACACAACAATAAATTAACTGACCATCTAAATTGCATGTTGCTAGTGTTTCACTGAAATATTGAGAACAATTGTGCTTGTGCAGGTTCTTGTTCATCCAGACCATGGTATGTCTGTTGTATTCAATTAGATCAACTGGACTTGAAGTTTAGTTCTTGAAGACGTTTCGCTAGTCATCCGACCGGCTTTCTCAATTCAGAATGACTTGTACAAGAATCTTTGGTAATTACTATCTTCACCTGTATACCCACCAAGGAGGCTGTGGACATGGTGAGAAAACGGCTAGGCCAAGACAGCACTCTTACCAGCAGAACTGATCTCAACCCAGAACAGGTGTGTTCCTTACCGAACTTGTGCCTAAATACCACCTATTTCAAATACCAGGATACGTTCTATAAGCAAAAACATGGATGTGCTATGGGATCTCCAGTTTCACCCATTGTGGCCAACCTTTACATGGAGGAGGTAGAAAAACTCCCACCACCCTTTAGATCACAAGCTGGGTGTCATCAGAACCCTGCAACACAGAGCTGAGAACATCCCCACTAGCACAGAGGCAAAGGCTAAAGAAATGAAACATCTCAGAGGAGCCCTTAAAACTTGTGGATATCTGGACTGGGCCTTTGTTAAAAGAAGTAGAAGGAAAAAAAAGAACAGGTATACCAACAGTGAAGAGGAAAAGCAAGACGAGAGAAAGAACATGGTCATCCCATATGTAGCAGGGGTCTCCGAGAAATTAAGAAGAGTTTTCAAAAAACACCGTATCCCTGTCTGCTTTAAACCAAACAACACACTGTGGCAGCGATTGGTACATCTGAAAGACCCAATACCGAAACACAAGAAAAGCGACATCATATACACAGTACAGTGCAGTGAAGAATGCTCTGATTTGTATGTGGGGGAGACCAAACAGCAACTGCATCAACGTATGGCCCAGCACAGAAGAGCCAATTCCTCGAGTCAGGACAATCACGCCCTTAACACCTGGCTGTGATATGCTAATTGGGACTTTCCAGGGTACATAATTGCCAACAGATTCTTGTACAAGTCATTCTGAATTGAGAAAGCCAGTCGGATGACTAGCAAAACGTCTTCAAGAACTTAACTTTAAGTCCAGTTCATATAATTGAAACAGATATTGAGAACAATTCAAACCTCCAGTATCTGTAACCTCTCAAATGTTTTTAAAACTGTTGCTCCGTGTTAGTCCTATAAAAAAAATTATACAAATAAAATTGTATGAATGGATTCTTAAAACTCAGATTCCAATGCATAGTCGTCAAAGTTAGTCTAGCTAAAACGTGAAAATTTATTATCTTATTTCTATTTACAGTTTACCCTACTTTTCATGAGATTGCACTGTTAAAAAATACGGACGTTAAACAGATGATAAATTAATATTGTTTCCGTCGCTGTTATAAAAGAGAAAAAAAGAAAACACAATTTGGATTAGGAATCACAGTAATCATTGTCTTTTGCATTCTTCTTCTTACCAGCACCTTCAAGCAGAATGATGGCTTTGCGATTCTAGTAAAGACTTAATTATTATCAAATGACTTCAGCCGCTGGGTCACTCTTCTTGTAATTACAAGCAGTTCATGCTTATGCTAATTAGGACTCCGACACGATCATTTTCATGAGGAAAGTGTGGGTGGGCAAATTAAATAAATGGAGACGCAAGGATGGTAATGATATTTTAACTTTCATTTTCTCTGTAAAGACAAGCCAAACATTTTCATGCCTATGTTGTTTTATGCTGATGATCTGCTTAACTGCTTTGCCTTTAAGGATCCCACAACTAATTTTAGATCTCATCATCTTTGATGAAATACATCACAAGTAAAATCTGATGAACTTCAACCAAACCCAAGTTGTAATATTTATATTATTTTTTTGTTGCGTTGGAATCTTTTCTTCTATCCAGGAATGCAACAAACAACAAAAAAACTTTGCAATGATTATTCCCTTTACACTCCAAGTCCTATATTGTAACAGAGTCGGAAATTGAAGCTCTAGGCTTGCAATCTTTCTGATGACTTCCTACAGGCAGAGAGAATAAACAGTTATTATTGCTGAAGATCAATTAAGGGTAGGTGAACTGAGGCGCTTAGAGATTAAGAGAATTTTACAGTTACACAGCAAAGAGTAGGTGGTTTTGAAGATCCCTCGATCCCCAGCTCCTGCCGATAAACTTTTCCATAAAAAAAGGACCCATTAGTAGAAAGCACCTACTATAATGGCATTCTGAAAGGTTAAGTACAAGTAGACATTACTGGGAAGAAGCCGTTTCTTTTTTTTTTTTTTCCCATTTCTGAGAAATGTTTTACAGCGTAGCTAATTGTTAGTGAAAAAATGGTCTAAACAAGACAGTGGGGGTTGTAAAAAAAGAAATCAGCAGCGTAGTCAGTAAAGTTATATAGGATTGTAATTACTCTGATGACTGGGAATGCACGCAGTTAGCGTAAGTTCATCTTGTGTTCACAAAGCACATACCTTAGGGTTAGTTTAAAAGGGAAATATTGTTAATGGAAATTCAGAGAGCAAATAGCCCTGTTCTAGTGAAACAGCCATGTTCTAGAAATGTTAGTCTAAAATAGAAACAATTTCTTTATTTAGTGGATGGTGAAATCTTGTACAATGCTAGGCTGGCATTCTGTACCACTAGAGATGGGATCCGGGTCCGACACAAACCCGGATCCGACAAGGAACCCCACGGTGCTGAATCCGACAAGAATCCAATCAGATGGATCTACAGATTTCGCGATTTCGGAACAAATTCGAAGATTTTTGAATGTATGGAGCTATTTTCGAAATATCTTCGAACGTTCGAAAATCCTCGAAAATATGATTGGAGACCACTTCGAGTTCGATAATTTTCTAAAATAGCCTTGAATATTCAAAAATCTCAGAAAATTAGATTGGAAACTCAAAAGTAGTCTCCGATCATATTTGAGGATTTTTGAACATTCGAAGATATTTTCGAAAATTAACGAATTTAGCTCTGTACATTCAAAAATCTTCGAAAATTCATTCCTTTTTTGGATCTTCGGGATTTTTGGGAAACTGAAAACGGAACGAAACTATGTAGTTTCGGCCATCTCTATGTACCACTACTAGATGCTATGTTTTGCTTTCATTGCAAAGTTCATAAGATCAGCTGACGTCTTCTAGCTAACGGCCACAGGTGGGTCCAGGGTGGT
The DNA here is from genome assembly GCA_019447015.1 of Hymenochirus boettgeri. Lineage (NCBI taxonomy): Eukaryota > Metazoa > Chordata > Amphibia > Anura > Pipidae > Hymenochirus > Hymenochirus boettgeri. The sequence continues at coordinate 34,335,080 of CM033475.1, forward strand.
TGGGTGGTGTGTGGGCGCAGGGGAAGGTTTGCGCCACGGGTAGCATATGCACAATTCTGTATAGAATCGGGGGGTTGCTGGTCTTTCAGATATTTGTCGTTATGATAAAATGTCCTTCTGAAAGATATGGTTATTGCAGGGTCAGTGGTTAACCTAAGAAAATAAAGAAATTAGAAGGGGGAAAATCTTATAGAAAATCTTTAAAGAAAATATTATCAATAAAGAAGGAAAGATTGGGAGAGAGAAACACTGAAGAGAGAAGACAAGGGACAATATTTCTTTTACGTCAGTGTTGTGTGTCCATTACAAGAAAAATTAAAAGGGAACCACAGAATTTGTTACACCAGGGAATGAGACAATGCTCTGTGAGACAGAAGAGATGAAATCACAAAGCTCCGGTAATTGTCAACACTTAGGGGCATATTTATAAAGGAACGATGTTAGCGCAAAAAATTACCGCCGCACATCCGGCCGCGAAAATAGCGTATCGCCGTATTTATAACGGCGAGCGCTATTCCCGCGATACCTATCGCGGCCGCGATGTGCTGCGGTAATTTTAAGCCCCTTCGCGCGATACTATATAGTATCGCCGCGAAGGGACTTAAATCCCTTCCCGACGCCGCTCCTAAGGGGGCGGGCACACGCCCACACCCCCCGCGCGGCAGCGGCGACCACCCGCCGCCGCCGCCCGCCCACACCCCCGCGGCGGCAGCGGCGACCACCCGCCGCCGCCGCCACTTCCCAGCGCCCCTCCCAACCCGTTCCCCTTCGCGGCAATCTCGGAACGGGAGGCTAGAAGGGGCTGCCGGGAAGGGGCCGCAGCAGGTGGTCGCGACCACCCGCCGCGCACCCCCTCCCCGCAACCCCTCCAAGCCCCCCCCCGGCCGCTCCCGGGGGAGGGACGGGAGGGAGCCGCTGGGGGGGTGGGCTCCCTCCAGCGGGGCCCTGAGAAGGGCCTTTTGGGGCTTAGGGGGTCCCGCAGCTCGAACCCGGACCCCCCTCCCCCTTACAAGGGCCCTTGCGGCACTACAAGTGCCTTTGGCGGGGGTCCCGCAGCTAACCGGGACCCCCAGTGCGGCTCTTAAAAGAGCCCTTGGGCGACGTCTTCTTTCTTCTCCCGGCGACACCAGTTCTGCCGAGCCGCCGACCCCCGGAGGTACCCCTGCGGCCGCCAGGGGTACCCCCGGCGGGCGCCGGCGACCTCAACGAGGCCGATGTTGCCGGCGTCTTGATCCGACGCGAGTCTTCGGGCTGGCGACACCAACCCCACTCAGGTCGCCGATGCCAGGCAGACTCACTGCGGCCGCCAGTGAGCCCGCTGGCACCGCCGCCTCAGCGGAGCCGATGTTGCCACGCTTCTTTCTTCAGCCATCTACTGCGATGGCATCTGAGTTCCGGCGGAAAGCTCCTCTTTATATAGGTTTGCAGAAATCCATAATCCGTTTCTGATTGGTCAATTTTAATACTTGCTTTACATTAACCAATCAGATTTTGGAAAGTTCTGAAATCTGATTGGTTAATGTAAAGCAAGTATTAAAAATTGACCAATCAGAAACGGTTATGGATTTCTGCAAACCTATATAAAGAGGAGCTTTCCGCCGCGGAACTCAGATGCCATCGCAGTAGATGGCTAAGAAAGAAGCGGCTGGCAACATCGGCTCCGCTGAGGCCGGCGGTGCCAGCGGGCTCACTGGCGGCCGCAGTTGAGTCTGCCTGGCATCGGCGACCTGAGTGGGGTTGGTGTCGCCAGCCCGAAGACGTCGCGTCGGATCAAGACGCCGGCAACATCGGCCTCGTTGAGGTCGCCGGCGCCCGCCGGGGGTACCCCTGGCGGCCGCAGGGGTACCTCTCGGGGTCGGCGGCCTCGGCGGAGCTGGTGTCGCCGGGACTGGGAAGAAAAAGACGTCGCCCAAGGGCTCTTTTAAGAGCCGCACTGGGGGTCCCGGTTCAGCTGCGGGACCCCGCCAAAGGCACTTGTCAGTGCCGCAAGGGCCCTTGTAAGGGCCGGGGAGGGGGGTCCCGGTTCGAGCTGCGGGACCCCTAAGCCCCAAAGCCTTCTCAGGGCCCCTCTGGAGGGAGCCTCCACCCCCCCCAGCGTCCCTCCCGTCCCCTCCCCGGAGCGGCCGGCGGGGGGCTTGGAGGGTTGCCGGGGAGGGGTGCGCGGCGGGTGGTCGCGACCACCTGCTGCGCCCCTTCCCGCAGCCCCTTCTAGCCTCCCGTTCCGAGATTGCCGCGAACGGGGAACGGGTTGGGAGGGGCTGCTGGGAAGTGGCGGCGGCGGCGGGTGGTCGCCGCTGCCGCCGCGGGGGGTGTGGGCGGGGTGGGCGTGTCTCCCGGGCGGGTGCGACCACCCGCCGCGTTTGCCTGCCCATCCCCCCGCGGAGGTTAGTATCGGCTGACTTCGCCACCTTCAAGGTGGCGAAGTTAAAACAGCCGATACTAGCCGAGCGAAACCAGTACCCCGCGCTTATAAATAGAAGCTCGGTACCGGGGTAAGTATCGGCGCGAAAGGTTAACGCTTCGTTAACTTTTCGCGGCCGTTTTCGGGGCTTTATAAATCGCGGTAAACGCGATCATCGTTAATGGCCGCGAAAACGGCCGCGAAAAGTTAACGAACCTTTATAAATATGCCCCTTAGAGTCATAGAATTTGAGTTGACAGAATGATGATACCTTGTTGGCTTAACTCTATCTGGTCTTGCACCTTTTGGGTGAAAAATAGCTCAAAGTTTCAATTATTCGAATTTGAATTGAATTAAATCGAATTCATTGTCGAAAATTCCAAAATTAGGTATCCAATTTCAACGTGGAAAATGTTAAAAAGGATCCATATTTGCAGTCCCTCCAATAGACTGCCTTGCATTGAAATGGGTAAGTCTGATCGACTTTTAATTAGATGTTCCTTTATCAGCTGCACCATAAGGAAGCCATTTAAGTGTATGGTGTGCTTATGGTACTAGTTCTCTACTTTCAAATATTCTTGTTTTAGAAGAACTTAATATAACTGTAGGTCTTTCCTTGCCCAGAGTGATATTTTATAAGGGAGCGTGGATGATGTCAGGACCTGTCAGTAGAAACAGCAGAGCAGCTTGATCACAGGTATATTGGCATCCTTCTCCTGTCAGAATTATTGAAGAACAGGAGGTAAGAAATACCTCATTTACCTTCCGTTCTTCAATTAAAGGGAAAAAAGGTAAGTTACATTTTCAGATTAAATTTCTTTTGGCAAATTTATTTGTCTAAACCTGTACAAGGATATTGCTTAATGGTATCACATTTTCTCCTCTAGAATAAAAAAAAAAGACAAAAGAGCAAGACTCTAAACAGAATAATGACCAATAAAACCTTTATTCAAGGTTGATTGGATGCAACATATTTTACGTGTCTAATCCTTACTATGGAGTAGGTAATCACTAGTCCACATTGTATACTATTGTCCAAAAATAAATAATTCATGCAGTAAGTCTCCAGAGTTTGGAACATTATTCCTTTTAGATTGTTGAATGCCCAAACTTAAATGGGCTTTTGGATAACAAAAGGAGGATTATTGGTGTCCACATATGGAGAAACCTAATTGAGCAGTTTTGTTGATTTTTGTGCAGATTGTCTGAACATTGTGGGAGCTATCTTGTCAATATCTTGGGGATCAAAATGAAGAACCTGTGAGATAAAACAGAACAGAAAAATAGATATAACAAACTCAGCACAATTTAGGAGTCCCACTCAAAAGATCTCATAGCAGTAGGTCAATTTCTTTTTTCTAGGGGCACTTAGACTATACTAGGCTCTCTAGTAGGGGGGACACTGATGTGCTGAGAAGGGAAGATCTAAAAGGGAGTGCAGTTCTCACACTTCTATACACTATACTTGGACCAACATGTATCATCTGACATGTAGGCCAACTATGATTACATTGTTCATTTTAGTTGTGCATGTTGTGACGAAAGTGCACTAATATGTCTTTAATACACCATACCAATGCATTTATGCAGACATTGCATGATGGTCAGGTAAATGTTGCAAAAATAATATACAATGTGAGATGCAGTTTTATAAAGTGCATGTCCACCCCCATACAAAAATATATACTTAACTTTCCCATCCCCTAGACACCAAGAAAACTATAATTATTTACAGTACCTCATGGAAATGAATGACTGAGCAGTGAGTTATTATCTAGGTCATCAACCATAATGTTGCTACCTGGAAGTAGGTGGAGGATCAGAGATGAGGGTGGCAAACCCTGGCCTGAAGATTGAGCTTCAGAAAAACCTTTCAAAAAAGTAATTATTGTGGTCTTGGGGTTTGGGGGGTAGGGAAGGTAAGTAAAGATTTAAGTATAGAGGGTAGACATGTCCTTTAAAAAAACTGATTAACTAGTGCTAATAACGTTGGATCTTCACATCTATCAAACGTCTAATAAGAGCAGGAAGAACCAGTGGTTTCATCTTCCTACTTCTCTTTGATGTTTTCCGCTCTGGGCCATTTGAAAAACCATCACAAAAATGTCGGGTCAGGCAGTTGTGCAAACATCTAATGTCATGGGAACATCAGAGTAAGTAGCATATTTTAGTAATATGATTTCTAGGATTTGGGGGGGGGGGGGGGTTCTGCCTACATACATAATTTGATTTTGGGGTAGACATGCCCTTTAACCTGTTGGACATGATCACCATAAAATTTGACAAATGTAAAATATTTATATTTTATAATTCCTCTATACAGGATTAGTATTTTGTACAATATTCTATATGTAGCTGTAGACATCATATCATGTTCCTTATAGGTTATCCAGAAAGACCAATAAGAAAGTATATATTGGTCATACAGCATGGCCACTAACGAAATATATAACCAAGATGTATGCTTCTGTGTTTTATAAATAACAACCCCATCCCTTTAAATTCATATCTGTAATTATGATTCATACAGTATTGCAAACTGCATTTTCTAGTCTCACATTTACACAAAACAATACTTCTCCAGCTGTTCTGCAGTATACAATTTACTGCATTTTTAAAATGTATTTGCGTTTACCCAAGTGAGAGGATATGAAATACATGAATTGTATTTTCACTGTTAAAAAACATGATGTCACTGGTGTATGTCACCAAACAATACTAAATTGGCATAAAAGGACAATATCCCTTTAAATAAACTTACAAAGACTAAAACAACCTCATGGAACCTCATGGAACCTCGTGGAGAAAGACAATGGAAAAAGCTGCAAAATTCTTGGCATTCAGGGTTATATTGATTATATTAAATGTTCTGTTTAGCTGAGGCTCTATTGATGCAGAATACAATCAATAACTGCGCTCTATGACATCACCATACATTTGCTACATTCAGCATTCAGTTTCTGAGACTCTGATAAAGGACAGTGTACAGCTCTACTCCTATAATGATCAATAGGATCAGACACCTTGACAAGGGCACTTGATTTAAAAATATCTATCTAATATATATATATATATATATATACTATATATACACTTGAAAAAGGGACTTTATGTCCCGAAACGTTGATACATTTTGTTAGCATATAATAAATTTGTATGACCATTGCAAATGGTTGAGTGTGGCTCCTCTTTGGCTATGATATATATTATATACAGTTAAATAGATATAGATATATATAAAGCTAAAGCTGTGTCATTACAGCATTCTGATGCTTTAGGTGTTCATTACCATCTGTATTTTTCCTCTCTGTTGTGTAAAATAGGTGACAGGATTTGCTATTTGAGACTGAATGTTCTATGAGACTGTATAATGAGGCAGGGTTACAAAGAATAAACAAAAGAAATAGAGCCATCTGTTCCCTGACCCTATAGCAGTTTCCATTGCTCAAACATTCATTAGAAATGTATAAAGGAAAAACCAAGTCAGGAACATTATGTCCACAAACCTCTCAATATTTTAAGATTTTTCAATCTGGAGTGATCAAGTAAGCATAGCTTTTTGAGAATGTATACTGCCCTGGGGCATATTATAAATACATAATAAAGCTATAAATAAATATAAATGTATGGTCACCACTAAATTGTAAAAGATCTAGTTCCCAACTTGTAGAGCGCTAATGTGCATGTAAAGATTTGCCTTATTACGTATTCATGCTTGTTACATATTTGAGTTGAATGTTCTACCTTTCACTCGAATTGCCCCCTGGCTATTATAGTGGGTGAAAATATGTAGCAGAATTTTAAAGCCACCAGCTACAAAATGAAATGTAAAAAGCAGTTTGTTGTGGGCCCTTTAGCCGCCAAAAGAAAGAATACAGAAAATAGATTTATCTGGGGGTGATTTTATCACAATTATGTGTTGTGCATTATGGGTATTTTATGCCAACTGTGTTATTTGCCATTTTATTTCATTTTATTTTAAAATTAAGAATTAAAAGTCAAACTGGCTCATTTACCCAGAGCCGCTGGGCAAATTTAAAGGATAAGTGCACTGTAAAATCAAGTTGTGTTCATTTGGAAGCTGCAGCTTTAAAAAGAGTTACCATATTTTTTTTTTACCTGCCCCTCCAGAGCCTAGCTTTGTGCCTTGGAAGCTGCTGACATCTTGTTACTGGTTTGCTGAATGTTAAGCTCCGCCCCTCTGAGATTTCCTCTGCTTTCTCCTGCTTGAGCCTCAAACAGTAATGCCTGTGAGTTCCGTGCACTCTCCTGCTTGAGCCTCAAACAGTAATGCCTGTGAGTTCCGTGCACTCATTACTGCCTGAGGCTCAAGCAGGAGAGTGCACCAAACTTACAGGTATTACTGTTTGAGGCTCAAGCAGGAGAGTACATGGAACTCACAGGCATTACTGTCTAAGGCTCAAGCAAGAGAGTGCACCGAACTTACAGGTATTACTGTTTGAGGCTCAAGCAGGAGAGTGCACGGAACTCACAGGCATTACTGTCTGAGGCTCAAGCAGGAGAGTGAACGGAACTCACAGGTATTACTGTCTGAGGCTCAAGCAGGAGAGTGAACGGAACTCACAGGTATTACTGTTTGAGGCTCAAGCAGGAGAGTTCACGGAACTCACAGGCATTACTATTTGAGGCTCAAGCAGGAGAGTGCACGGAACTCACAGGCATTACCATTTGAGGCTCAAGCAGGAGAGTGCACGGAACTCACAGACATTACTGTTTGAGGCTCAAGCAGGAGAGTGCACAGAACTCACAAGCATTACCATTTGAGGCTCAAGCAGGAGAGTGCACGGAACTCACAGGCATTACCATTTGAGGCTCAAGCAGGAGAGTGCACGGAACTCACAGGCATTACCATTTGAGGCTCAAGCAGGAGAGTGCATGGAACTCACAGGTATTACTGTTTGAGGCTCAAGCAGGAGAGTTCACGGAACTCACAGGCATTACAATTTGAGGCTCAAGCAGGAGAGTGCACGGAACTCACAGGCATTACCGTTTGAGGCTCAAGCAGGAGAGTGCACGGAACTCACAGGCATTACCGTTTGAGGCTCAAGCTGAAGAGCGAACGGAACTCACAGGCATTACTGTTTGAGGCTCAAGCAGGAGAGTGCATGGAACTCACAGGCATTACCGTTTGAGGCTCAAGCAGGAGAGTGCACGGAACTCACAGGCATTACTATTTGAGGCTCAAACAGGAGATGTCAGCAACTTTTAAGGCACAAAGGTAGACTCTGGAGGGGCATAGGTAAAAAAATATGGCAACAGTATTTTTAAAGCTGCAGCTTCCAAATGAACATAACTTGATTTTACAGTGCACTTTAAAGTCGCGCTAACTGATTTTGGATTGGTTAGGGCTTCATGCTAACTGATTTAATAATGGTTAGGGCTTCGTGCAAACTGATTTAATATTGGTTAGGGCTTTGTGCTAACTGATTTAATATTGGTTAGGGCTTCGTGCAAACCGATTTAATATTGGTTAGGGTTTCGTGCAAACCAATTTAATATTGGTTAGGGCTACTTTAACTCTCTTATCTCTTATCTTTTATGCAAAAGGCATCCGTGCAGATTTTAATTCTTAAAATCATAGTGTAAGTAAGTTCCTTTTGGGATTTACCAATGTCCGCCAACACACTATTGAATCACATACGGGAGATTTACCTAGAGCGATAGTGGCTCTGGGTAAATCTCCCCAAAAGTAAATGTTCATACATTACTCAACCCAAAAAACAGCTGCTGTGTATAATCAAATAAGAGAACAATATATAACCTTTCATTAACTAGTGAATGTACATTCGTACAAAGATGACTCGCCATTCATAAATCATTTTGTAAAATTATTTTATAGACATTAACAGAAATAGTTACAATTGAGATCTCATTTATAGTGATTTAAAGTGATTTCCCCAAATGTTGTGTTTTAGGCCATAATAGGTCATTTTAAGGGTTATGTCCACCCCCAAACCAAAAATTTAACCCACTACTGGCCCCACTGTGTAGTTTAAAAACATCCTTACCTTACATCCCAGCTCCTTATGGTTCTCCTGTAGTGCCTGTCCAAAGTCCAGGAAACTGAAGAGTAGAAGCTTTCTTCATTTCCAAAGGTCTCTGCCTCCTGTCTTGCCTCCGGGAGGGATGGTGACATGTGCAGGGGAGCCCTTTCCCCTCCTCCCTTCCACCATCCGGATCCATCTATGACCGGCCTTCCACCCAGCATAAAATACGTTTAATATATAGTAGCCCGCCCCTTCCCCCCCCCCCCCTCAACTGCAGCATTAGATATTTAAAAAAAGAATCAAAATCATACTTACTGCCCTTCTCTCCCACGGCGCTCTCCATTACCAGCAGGCACACCTGTGATTGGCTGCCTCTCAGCCAATCATAGATGCGGCTACCGGTCCGGTCCTAGTTTGCAACTTCTGGTGAACAGGGAGCCAGGAGAAGACTTAGGCTGAGGGCTGTAAGTATGTTTCTGCTTCTTATTTTAAAGAACTAATGGGGTGGGCAGAGGGAGCTACCATATATTAAAAGATTATATTTAGGCTGGACATGCCCTTAAAGATACATACAGTATGTGGGGTCATTTACCTGGTAGCGCTGTGGCCACGCAGTGCCGTTTTAGATCTTAAAGTTGTGCTAACTGATTTACGATTGGTTAGCGCAACTTAAAGTCTTGGTTTGTGGCAGTTGCACGAGAACCAGAATAGGCACTCGCCCAGTCGTCAGAAGTCTATTTACCAGAGGCTGCGCGGATTGTTTGCATGTAATTATTTAATGCCAGCTAATAGCGGGGGTGACACCAGCTCTGGTAAATCCATACAGGGATTTGCCCAGAGAGCTTTCAGCTGTGGGTGAATCTCCTTGATATACTTTTAAAGGGGAACTGTGGTCCAAAATGACTTTAGGTAAATTGATAGGAATTTCTCTCGAGAATTTTGTAATTTATTTTCATTGTTATTTTGCATAGTTTTGAAGATATTTACATTTTTGGTGTGATATGGCAGCAGCATCACCAGGTCCCCTGCACTTCCTGTTCTGCTCTTAAACCATGTCAATCAATGTGGACCTGTGTCTCCTTCCCCTTTGCAGCCCCCCTGGTCCCTCCCACTCATGGACCATGGTCCCTCTAGTTGCAGGCCCCCCTTGCCCATTCTCTTTCAGCCCCATGGGCCCTGCCCACCCTTGGATGCTGTGGCCCCACCCACCCACGGATGCTGTGGTCTCGCCACTTGTGACGTCTAAGCCCCACCCAATTGTGGTTGTCTAACCCTGCCCACTCACAGACATCTGAGCCCCACCCAGTGGGGGCAACAGCCCCGTCCACTCGTCGGTGCGTGGGCCACTCAGAAACCCCTACCCTCCTACAGAAAACTCTGTGGAAACAGCCTTTTCAAACAGAGTGAGAACTCTGCCTGAAAAGGTGTTTTCACATAGTGGGAAAGAAGGGCTGTAGATTTCCTTACCTTCTTGTCAGGAATTCAAACAGCAGAGATGAGGAGGGACTTCCGTCTCCCTCACACACTGGGAGTTGAGGCTGTGCTCGCTGGTGGCACTGAGCAGGAGAAGACTTAGGAATGTCAGCTCCCACCCATTAACTTTCTGGTCAGTCATTTCTTTATATCTTGGGCTGTGGAGCACGTAGAGAGTAGAGATGGACTAGAACTCGAACTCAAACCCGAGTTCGACCGTTCGAATATGCAAGTAAAATGCCTATTATACCTATACGTGAGCATCGAATCCGCGAGTAAAGTGTCCATTAAAACCTATACGCGAGCATCAAATCCGCGAGGTGAAATGTCCACGGTATCTAGGCGCGAGCATCGAATCCGTGAGTAAAATGGCCATTAAAGCCTATACGCGAGCATCGAATCCGCGAGTAAAGTGTCCATTAAAACCTATACGCGAGCATCAAATCCGCGAGTGAAATGTCCACGGTATCTAGGCGCGAGCATCGAATCCGTGAGTAAAATGTCCATTAAAGCCTATACGCGAGCATCGAATCCGCGAGTAAAATGTACATGATACCTAGGCGCGGATATAGAATGTTCGAACTTGAGAGCTCGAAAATAGCATGAGTGAGAGTAAACTTGATTTTTCGAATGTCCTGGATATTTGAACATGTTTACCAGACCATTTCCCAGGTCCCACAGCCATTTACATTAAGTTACCATTAGTATTTTATTTGTATTTAATTAGAACTTTTCGAACTATTTGACTCCCATTGACTTTAATGGGTCCGTTTTCGAACTTTCGAACTTTCCATATAGTTCGAAAGTTCGAAAACGGACCGAACTTTCGAAAGTTCGCCCATCTCTAGTAGAGAGGTGGTTGATGGCTCGTTTTAAAGGTAGGAAATTGGCCTTTAATTTAAATTCAACTTGTTTGGAGACCACAGTTCCCCTTCTCCCCCTCCCTCTCCATTTAAATTTCCTCCCCCTAGCGTAAAAACCTTTTTATAGCATAGTCTCACTGTTCCCCCAGCCCCAATCGCTATAGTTTTAATAAAAGAAAGTGCCCCAAAGATTACTTACCTACCCTCTTTCCTCCGCCGCACTAAACTCCCAGCAGCCACATCCGTGATTGGCTGCCGCTCAGCCAATCACAGACGGGACTGCCGTTCCCGCCCCTCTGCTTGCATTTTCGCGCAAGCAGAGGGCCTGGCAGTGCGGCGGAGGAAAGAGGGAAGGTAAGTAATATTTGGGGCACTTTCTGATATTAAAACTATAGCGGTTGGGGCTGGGGGAGCAGGGAGACTATTATATTAAAAAATTTTTAAGAAGGGTGGACATGCCCTGTAAGGTAGTCATACGGGAGAAGACTAATCGTTCTAGCAGTTAAGAGGCTATTATAAGAGAGAGACCGGGTGATAGTTAGCTAAACAAGAGGAGTCTAGCAAGGGCTTTTTTAGTATGGGACATTGTTAAATGTGGAAAGGTAAAATTCCAGATGTAAGGGAGGCATTGAATATGTGGGTCAGTATAGGGGTAGGCACATGATTACAGTGCTTCAGTAATACAAAGGGCATGGGACCAAGAGGACAGAATCAGGCGTGAGACTTCTAAATGGGTACAGGAGTAAAAGATCCAAGAGGGAGGCGAGGAGTGCCATCCCTAGGACCAGAGATCTGCATGCGGATGGACTCCACTTTAAATTGTAAGTAATGCGTAAAGACCTGGGAAGAGTGTGGAGAAAGGAGAGGTCAGCGGGCAAGGGTCACAGAAGGGAGCTGAAGATGGAGAACAGGCGACGTGGGTTCGATTTGTTATTTATACATTTTCTGGTAGTTTTATTTTGCTAATAGGAGCCCAGAACCGAGACAATGCAGTGTGAACTTGTAATAGAGAAAGTCATCCTTTGTTCAAACTAAGGGGTAGTGTGTGTTAATAGCTATATGTTCATGCCTCCTTCAGCAATTTAGAGAGCTGCTTATGAGCTTGAGTATGCTCATGAGTAAGGTGTCAAAACAGCCTTACCGTGGGCAGTTTCGATAACACCTCTTGCAATCGCACCTTGCATTCTGAAGGTCCCTAACACCTGGCTGTCATATGCTAATTGGGACTTTCAAGGGTACTTATTATTATTGCGCATTTATATAGCGCCAACATCTTCAGTAGCGCCTTACAATTTCATGTATATATTCATATCAGGCCCTGCCCCAAAGAGCTTACAATCTATTCACTTTATTTACCTATCAGTATGTCTTTGTGATTGTGGGGGAAAGCGGTGTGCCCCGAGGAAACCCATGCATGCACGGGGAGAACATAGAAACTCCTTGCAGATGTGTCCAAAGGTGCTAACCACTGAGCCACCATGCTGAGCGTTATATTAAAAAAAGATTCTTGTACATGTCATTCTGAATAGAGAAAGCCAGTCGAATGACTATCGCGACGTCTTCCAAGAACTGAACTTTAAGTCCATTTGATGTAACTGAATATAACAGATATACCATGACCTGGATGAATGAGAACCTTTACAAGCATTTCAAGGAAGTGTCCATTATGGTCTTGCCCTTGACATAGCCATGTTGGGTAGATCAATGTAGATCAGCAATGAAAGAAAAGAAATCTCTTCATCTGTCAGACCACGCTCGCTCCTCCACCACGTAGTCTGACAGGTCCCAATGGATTCTGTATTGTATGCGCATGAGCTTCGCGTGCGTTGTTATCCATTGTTATCCATTTTACCGTGTTTTCATGCATTTTAAACGGACAAAAATGCACAATGCATGCAGCAGTGCATTTTTTAAATGGATTGGATCTGAACAGAATACAACGCTGCAAGTGTGAATGATATTGCGAAATACTATGGGGTTTTACTGTCTGTCTGTGTTTGAAAACCGGACACAAACTGATGTAGAGTGAACGAGTCCTTTAGATAGATCTTTGCATTCTATTGTCCCCTTTCCCTGTTCCTTTACTGTACTTTCCAGCTCCCTTTTTATATTGCATTCCCTTGTTCTTCTCTTTCTCGCCTTTTGCAAGTTAGCTTGGTATCTGGTTTATCTCTGAATTATTCAGCTTGACTCCCTGATTTCACTTAATTTAATTTGACCATAAGCTCACGTTTGCACTAGAGAAAATCCGCGAGCGGACCCGTTAAAACGTATTCAAATGAAAGTTCCACATTTAAAGTGGTCTAAATAGCCTTGGTAACGTACACTTAATCACTCAGGGACCTGGGTAATGACCTTAAGAACACGTATCAATGCCTACAATACCTAAAAATTACAGTCCGCTAGTGTGAATTTTAAAAAACGGTATTTTCGAAAATAGGAGGATTTCCCGTAAAAACGGGGATTTCCGTAAAAACGAGGATTTTCGTAAAAACGAGGATTTTCGTAAAAACGAGGAACCGGAACCTTCTGCCTGCACAATAGCGAGTTCTGTAAGGCAGATGTATGACACAGTACCTCCTGGTCAGGGGGTACGATGATTTCCCCCTTGGCACCTATCATGTGCGGCGCCGAAAGCGCAGGATTATGGAGGGGCTCCAGCGCCGGCTCCTGCGCTGCTTCGGCTACCAGATCACTGTCTCTACCCTCCAGAGACAGTGGTCTGATCTGAAGAGGCAGAGGCCTCATTATGTTCAAGCCATGCGGCAACTGATGAAAGGCAAGTATACTTTTTATTATATTAATGTATTGTAATAAGTAGTTGCACGAGAACCAGAATAGGCACTCGCCCAGTCGTCAGAAGTCTATTTACCAGAGGCTGCGCGGATTGTTTGCATGTAATTATTTAATGCCAGCTAATAGCGTGCGGGTGACACCAGCCTCTGGTAAATCCACTACAGGAGATTTGCCCAGAGAGCTTTCAGCTGTGGGTGAATCTCCTTGATATACCTTTAAAGGGGAACTGTGGTCCAAAAATGACTTTAGGTAAATTGATAGGAATTTCTCTCCTGAGAATTTTTGTAATTTATTTTCATTGTTTATTTTGCATAGTTTTGAAGATATTTACATTTTTGTGTGTGATATGGCAGCAGCATCACCAGGTCCCCTGCACTTCCTGCTTCCTGCTCTTAAACCATGTCAATCAATGTGACCTGTGTCTCCTCCTCCCCTTTGCAGCCCCCCTGGTCCCTCCCACTCATGGACCCCATGGTCCCTCTAGTTGCAGGCCCCCCTTGGCCCATTCTCTTTTCAGCCCCATGTGGCCCTGCCCACCCTTGGATGCTGTGGCCCCACCCACCCACGGATGCTGTGGTCTCGCCCACTTGTGACGTCTAAGCCCCACCCACTTGTGGTTGTATAAGCCCTGCCCACTCACAGACATCTGAGCCCCACCCACTTGTGGGGGCACAAGCCCCGTCCACTCGTCGGTGCCGTGGGCCACTCAGAAACCCCCTACCCTCCTACAGAAAACTCTGTGGAAACAGCCTTTTCAAACAGAGTGAGAACTCTGCCTGAAAAGGCTGTTTTCACATAGTGGGAAAGAAGGGCTGTAGATTTCCTTACCTTCTCTGTCAGGACTTCAAACAGCAGAGATGAGGAGGGACTTCCTGTCTCCCTCACACACTGAGGGAGTCTGAGGCTGTGCTCGCTGGTGGCACTGAGCAGGAGAAGACTTAGGAATGTCAGCCTCCCACCCATTAACTTTCTGGTCAGTCATTTCTTTATATCTTGGGCTGTGGAGCACGTAGAGAGTAGAGATGGACTAGAACTCGAACTCAAACCCGAGTTCGACCGTTCGAATATGCAAGTAAAATGCCTATTATACCTATACGTGAGCATCGAATCCGCGAGTAAAGTGTCCATTAAAACCTATACGCGAGCATCAAATCCGCGAGTGAAATGTCCACGGTATCTAGGCGCGAGCATCGAATCCGTGAGTAAAATGGCCATTAAAGCCTATACGCGAGCATCGAATCCGCGAGTAAAGTGTCCATTAAAACCTATACGGAGCATCAAATCGCGAGTGAAATGTCCACGGTATCTAGGCGCGAGCATCGAATCCGTGAGTAAAATGTCCATTAAAGCCTATACGCGAGCATCGAATCCGCCGACGTAAAATGTACATGATACCTAGGCGCGGATATAGAATGTTCGAACTTGAGAGCTCGAAAATAGCATGAGTGAGAGTAAAACTTGATTTTTCGAATGTCTGGTATTTGAACATGTTTACCAGACCATTTCCAGGTCCCACAGCCATACAAAGTTACCATTAGTATTTTATTTGTATTTAATTAGAACTTTTCGAACTATTGACTCCCATTGACTTTAATGGGTCCGTTTTCGAACTTTCGAACTTTCCATATAGTTCGAAAGTTCGAAAACGGACCGAACTTTCGAAAGTTCGCCCATCTCTAGTAGAGAGGTGGTTGATGGCTCGTTTTAAAGGTAGGAAATTGGCCTTTAATTTAAATTCAACTTGTTTGGAGACCACAGTTCCCCTTCTCCCCCTCCCTCTCCATTTAAATTTCCTCCCCCTAGCGTAAAAAACCTTTTTATAGCATAGTCTCAATGTTCCCCCAGCCCCAATCGCTATAGTTTTAATAAAAGAAAGTGCCCCAAAGATTACTTACCTACCCTCTTTCCTCCGCCGCACTAAACTCCCAGCAGGCCACATCCGTGATTGGCTGCCGCTCAGCCAATCACAGACGGGACTGCCGTTCCCGCCCCTCTGCTGCATTTTCGCGCAAGCAGAGGGCCTGGCAGTGCGGCGGAGGAAAGAGGGAAGGTAAGTAATATTGGGGCACTTTCTGATATTAAAACTATAGCGGTTGGGGCTGGGGGAGCAGGGAGACTATTTATTAAAAAATTTTAAGAAGGGTGGACATGCCCTGTAAGGTAGTCATACGGGAGAAGACTAATCGTTCTAGCAGTTAAAGGCTATTATAGAGAGAGACCGGGTGATAGTAGCTAAACAAGAGGAGTAGCAAGGGCTTTTTTAGTATGGGACATTGTTAAATGTGGAAAGGTAAAATTCCAGATGTAAGGGAGGCATTGAATATGTGGGTCAGTATAGGGGTAGGCACATGATTACAGTGCTTCAGTAATACAAAGGGCATGGGACCAAGAGGACAGAATCAGGCGTGAGACTTCTAAATGGGTACAGGGTAAAAAGATCCAAGAGGGAGGCGAGGAGTGCCATCCCTAGGACCAGAGATCTGCATGCGGATGGACTCACTTTAAATGTAAGTAATGCGTAAAGACCTGGGAAGAGTGGTGGAGAAGAGAGGTCAGGGGCAAGGGTCACAGAAGGGAGCTGAAGATGGAGAACAGGCGACGTGGGTTCGATTTGTTATTTATACATTTCTGGTAGTTTATTTTGCTAATAGGAGCCCAGAACCGGACAATGAGTGTGAACTTGTAATAGAGAAAGTCACCTTTGTTCAAACTAAGGGGTAGTGTGTGTTAATGCTATATGTTCATGCCTCCTTCAGCAATTTAGAGAGCTGCTTATGAGCTTGAGTATGCTATGAGTAAGGTGTCAAAACAGCCTTACCGTGGGCAGTTTCGATAACAACCTCTTGCAATCGCACCTTGCATTCTGAAGGTCCCTAACCCCTGGCTGTCATATGCTAATTGGGACTTCAAGGGTACTTATTATTATTGCGCATTTATATAGCGCCAACATCTTCAGTAGCGCTACATTTCATGTATATATTCATATCAGGCCCTGCCCCAAAGAGCTTACAATCTATTCACTTTATTTACCTATCAGTATGTCTTTGTGATTGTGGGGGAAAGCGGTGTGCCCCGAGGAAAACAGCATGCACGGGGAGACATAGAAACTCCTTGCAGATGTGTCCAAAGGTGCTAACACTCGAGCCACCATGCTGAGCGTTATATTAAAAAAGATTCTTGTACATGTCATCTGAATAGAGAAAGCCAGTCGAATGACTATCGCGACGTCTTCCAAGAACTGAACTTTAAGTCCATTTGATGTAACTGAATATAACAGATATACCATGACCTGGATGAATGAGAACCTTTACAAGCATTTCAAGGAAGTGCATCCTTATGGTCTTGCCCTTGACATAGCCATGTTGGGTAGATCAATGTAGATCAGCAATGAAAGAAAAGAATCTCTTCATCTGTCAGACCACGCTCGCTCCTCCACCACGTAGTTGACAGGTCCCAATGGATTCTGTATTGTATGCGCATGAGTTCGCGTGCGTTGTTATCCATTGTTATCCATTTTACCGTGTTTTCATGCATTTAAACGGACAAAAATGCACAATGCATGCAGCAGTGCATTTTTTAAATGGATGGATCTGAACAGAATACAACGCTGCAAGTGTGAATGATATTGCGAAATACTATGGGGTTTTACTGTCTGTCTGTGTTTGAAAACCGGACACAAACTGATGTAGAGTGAACGAGTCCTTTAGATAGATCTTTGCATTCTATTGTCCCCTTTCCTGTTCCTTTACTGTACTTTCCAGCTCCCTTTTTATATTGCATTCCCTTGTTTCTCTTTTCGCCTTTTGCAAGTTAGCTTGGTATCTGGTTTATCTCTGAATTATTCAGCTTGACTCCCTGATTTCACTTAATTTAATTTGACCATAAGCTCACGTTTGCACTAGAGAAAATCCGCGAGCGGACCGTTAAAACGTATTCAAATGAAAGTTCCACATTAAAGTGGTCTAAATAGCCTTGGTAACGTACACTTAATCACTCAGGGACCTGGGTAATGACCTTAAGAACACGTATCAATGCCTACAATACCTAAAAATTACAGTCCGCTAGTGTGAATTTTAAAAAACGGTATTTTCGAAAATAGGAGGATTTCCCGTAAAAACGGGGATTTCCGTAAAAACGAGGATTTTCGTAAAAACGAGGATTTTCGTAAAAACGAGGAACCGGAACCTTCTGCCTGCACAATAGCGAGTTCTGTAAGGCGATGTATGACACAGACCTCCTGGTCAGGGGGTACGATGATTTCCCCTTGGCACCTATCATGTGCGGCGCCGAAAGCGCAGGATTATGGAGGGGCTCCAGCGCCGGCTCCTGCGCTGCTTCGGCTACCAGATCACTGTCTCTACCCTCCAGAGACATGGTCTGATTCTGAAGAGGCAGAGGCCATTATGTTCAAGCCATGCGGCAACTGATGAAGGCAAGTATACTTTTTATTATATTAATGTATTGTAATAAGTAGTAAAATATTTTAATTCACTTCTGACAAAAACATATTTATTGTATATACCTTACCATTAGTGCCATTACACACACCACATTGGCCACATTCCCCTATATAGTAGTTTGCACACAACAAGGGAAAGAAGGCGATGGGGGTACTGGGTTACATAATGTCCACTGCGGTTTGCCACCATTGTTGTGGGGCCAGGCAGGCTTGGCCCCACTGGACATACCCCTCACCCCATTGGCTTCTCTCCCTCAGAGTATGCTTCGAGCAAGGGAAAGCGGGTGAACGGGTATGAACAGCACCATTGAGTTACAGCAGCCCCACTGCAGTTTTCCACCATTGTTAAAGAGCCAGGCAGGCTTGGCTTCACTGGACATACCCCTCACCCCACTGGCTTCTCTCCCGCAGAGTATGCTTCGTGCAAGGGAAAGCGGGTGAACGGGTAAGGCTTCGTAGGAACAGCACCATTGAGTTACAGCAGGCCCACTGCAGTTTGCCACCATTGTTGAAGAGCCAGGCAGGCTTGGCCCCACTGGACATACCCCTCACCCCATTGGCTTCTCTCCCTCAGAGTATGCTTCGTGCAAGGGAAAGCGGGTGAATGGGTAAGGCTTTGTAGGAACCGCATCATTGAGTTACAGCAGGCCCACACTTTGTAATATGGAGTACTGCTCTAGTGCCAGGCAGTATTGACCCAGAGCTGAAAACATTAGCCACAGAGTAGCTGTTGCGGCTGTATGAGATGGTCAGAGTAGGTGACACCACAAAGGTGCCTCGTGGAGAGAGAAGGAAGAACAAAGTACTGCTCTCAGGCCAAGTAGGATCGACCCAATCTTAGAAAAATTAGCCACAAAGTAGCTGTTGTTGCAGAGCATTTGTTATTTCACAACTTGAATGCAGTAGAGCAAGGTAGGACCATATATGGCCCTGCCAATAAGAAAAATTTGCCATTTGCCAGCTAAGCTCGCATCAGCTAAGCCTCTAGGCGGAAAATGAGGCAGAAGGAGCAGTAAGGGTGGCCAGGGGCAGGAGGCCTTCAGTCACGGGCATCAGCATCAGCAATAGGGGTGCTGTACTGAGATGTGATCCACGCCTCATTCATCTTGATGAATGTAAGGCGGTCCACATTCTCAGTGGAGAGACGGGTCCTCCTCTCCATTATCCTTAAAAGGACTGTTGGGTCTCAAGATGTGTGAATACAGGGGTGGTTAACAACAAGTGCTAAACCACCATACTGAAATCCACACACAGAAAGCTCAAAAAAAGCTCAAAAAGCACAAAAAACTCTCTCCAACTCCTACACTGTCAGGTCTCCACTAAACACACTCCAACACACTGACAAAATGGCGCCTGTGAAGCAGCCTTTTATACCCAGGGGGCTGGCAATAATCATGTTAGCTGCCATTGGATAATTTGGGACATGTGGCTTGCTCCGTCTTCAAAATAATCCCCAAAATGCAGAAATTCCACGAATTTACAAGAATTTCTCGTTTTTTCGAAAATTTTCTAAATTACGAGAATTCTTGTAATTACGAGGACCTTGGTTTTCTCCGTATTTTCGAAATACGGAGATCCTCGTAATTCCGAAAATTTTCGTAAAAAAAAAATCCGCGGTTCGGAAGTTCGGAAGGCAGAAAATCGGGAAAAATCCGCCGTTCGCAGGCGGGATAAATCCGCGGCGGATCCAGGTTCGGGTCCGCGAACCGGCCATCTCTAGTTTGCACTATTTTCCTTCTTTTTTTAACAGGTAGTGTGAATCTGATATCACTAGACCTTTCCTTAAGCCTATGTATATCTCTTATGAAGCTTACCCTAATCCCATCAACAGAACCATCATGGTTAATAATGTTATATCACTTTATAACGTTGCAAATTGTTTATTTTTTTTGCAATTTTCAGTGTGTTGGAAATGTTCTGTTAATGTGATTAAATAGTAATTGCTTCCAAACTCCTGTGACAATTTATGGCTGAAATCAGGTCACTTCTGCATCAAAATCTTGTTGGATCACAAGACAATTGTTAACTCTCTACATCAGAGAACCAACTTAGAAAATTGTCAAATCTAAAATTTAGTGAATTTGAAATTTGACTTTTTTCTTTATCATTTATAGCACCATATTTAACGATAAGAACTTTAATTAAATCTCCCTGTTAGTATATAATCATCATGGCCAGAATGGGGGCTCAGTGGTTAGCACTAAACACTTAGGGGCACTATTTAAAAAGGTTTGTTAACTTTTTGCCATTGGTATCACTGGGCCATAATGCAGTTTATCATAGCAATACGACCAGGCAGCAGTACAATACCATGTGGTACGAAAGAACCGCAGTGGTATTGTATAGGCGATCATAATTGTATTATTGCTATCGTAATTTTATGGCTGTGATCGGAAAACTTCCGGTCGTTAAAGGTGCGGTATTGCTATTTAGTGATACCATGCCTTTATAAGGGTTATATTTATAATGAGCAGTATTTTATTTATAGGAGTGATATTTTCACCATTTTGCTTATGCAGAACATAGCTTTCATTTTGTCGTATTTATAAAACATATAATTTACAAAGATAATTGCTGCAGCAGTGGAAATGTTGCTGTAATCCATGCATAAAGTCCAGCATCATGGCGAAAAGATAAAAGGGGTGTATACTGAATATTTTATAATGTACAGTATATTTGTGTGAGGACCCTTAGTCGCTGCCTATGGTGCTGAGGCTCCACTGTATGTTAATGTTACTCTATATTTATCTAATAAAAAATAAAGACAACAACCCCACTCCAATTAGCTGTGCCCAGAGTGAGGACCTAAAACAATACAATCTGCTGTATAATAAGATGAGAGGACCAGGTGTTTTAGGTATTAGCTATGGGAAAAGCCAGTGGGGATGTTGGAAGACTTAAGTTCCTACTAGATAATAGCAGAGTCATATTAACAGATCAGATGCACCTAACCTACCTCACTTCTCATTTTGGGTGGAGCCAATTGGACTGGGGTTGTTAAAAGATCTTAGATCCCCTCTAAGAACTTTAAAAGCAATGCAAATTTCTAACAACAAAGCGTACTATAGGGGTCTCCCATGATTAAGCAAAGGTTCAAAACATTTAAACAATTGCCATTGGCAGCATGTACTGCGCATTGCCTGTACTCAAGCTACGGTACCAGTTCACACTGCTGATCTATTATACAGACATTACCAGTATTCTCAGAATTTTTAGGAGAAAAGCATTTTTTTAAAAATCCAGTTATTCTTATTAAAAACAAACATCTGCCTATAGGCAACAAGAAATGTTTATAATGCTATGATATAATCAGGGAGATTTACCCAGAGCTGCAGACTGACTAGATCTCCTAATAAAGTTTCAATATCGCTCTGGGAAATGGCAGCTGTTAGCTGGTCTTTAAAAGTCCTGCTGAAATAGCCACAAAAGCGATATTGAATCACCCATTGTGACTCTGTGGGTGTCTTTTGTGATACCCACCACTATTCTAAAGTTAAGATGTCATTAAAGGACAACAACAACAAAAAAATAACATCACCCCAATTACATGTCCACACTTCCAGCAGCTGAAATTGCGTACTTACATTTACAACCATGCTGCCCTCACTTAGATATCACACAACAAAAGTGAGTGCTAAAATCTCAAATCCTAGCTGGCCCAGGGCCATGGTTAACACGGCACTTTTCATTGGCTGGTGGGAATGTCTGTTACAACCTTTCTCCTCCTCTGCCAGTCAAACAATCTTGAAATGTCCTGTTGCAATGATACAGCCTACATAATGGTGGATGGAGGAGTGTTTTCTCGCATGCTAGAGAACATTTAGAGGCAGAATTGTTACGCCCCCTTCACAGCATGGCTAATTGAAGGCTAATTGAAGGCAGAGAGAGGCTCAAAACCAGTGAAAAAATGTATGGGGAGGGCTGCATACCTTTACACTTTTTAAAGCAATTTAAAAAATGCATTGAGGCAATACAATTATCATATAACCCTTTGGAAAAATCACCCTGGTTATATTGGGGGTACAAATTTCCTTTATGTTTTTTGTCTCCCTCACTCGGGATGCCAACATCTGGCAGTAAGACTTAATCTTACATGGAGAAAACATCTCTAATACTCACAGGGGCAGGATGTATTAGACCTTATATTAATATCTTGAAGAAAGAGAGATAAATAAAATAAAACTGCAAGACCTATAACAGAAAAAATGATTCCTCTACAAATAGAAATGTTTAAATCCATCACCCTAGACAATCTTCCAAGCCCACATTCAGCAACACAAGACAATAGTGATCCACCTAACTTTGTCAATGACATGCCATGGTAGGTTCATGCTTCTTTAGCCATTGGTAGTGGTAAGATGAAGGTAACCACTTTCATCTTCATTTGCAGTAGACAACTCTTTTAACATGATGAATTTACTAAGCACTGAAAATCCAAACTTTTGCATGTAAGAATCAGTTCCCATGCACAGGACTGTTACATTTTGTTTCAAATTTTCCACTTAACTTACTTCTCATTTTCTGAACAGACTTCTTATTTTGCCCAGAGGACTCATAAAAAGCATGAGACTAAGGTTTACAAATAGATTCCCTACTATCAAAGAAACCCTGCCCTTCACCACAAATTTCCCAGTTCTTTGGCATCTTTTTTATGCATATGTCAGGCAATATGAGACCCATGCGCATTGTGAACAGAGTGTATTAGTGTTTAAGGAACTAGTATAACTTCTATCAATTCTAAATTGGTCTTTAATTGGTGGCTATGCCCGGTATGTTTATAGACAAACTCCAACGTGTATACTGTACTCCCTTTTCTCATATAATTACAAAATAGATTTTTAAAAAAAAATATTGTCACAGACCCCACAAGTATCCTTAATGGTGACCTGGAATACATGTAATAGAAAATCAGCAACTTTATATTTGTTTACATTTTTTAGTAATATGTAGCACTGAATATGCTAACTTGTGCCATTGTTCTAATTCCAAGCTCCATGTAACAAAAGGATCTCACAGATATAAACTAGTAGAATCAATCGTATATAGTTCATAGGTAGGCACACTCACTTAAGTTGTTTTCGGCACTCTAATAAATGAGTATTGTTTAAAGACTTAAGTGAGTGTGCCTACCTGTGAACTATATACGATTGATTATACTCACCTGCAGTGGCACAGGTAACCGGTAGTGCACCTCAGAGTTTTAACTATCAGGATCATCACATATGCTTGGAAATTGGATATAAACTAGTAGAGTTGCACAAACCCTTTGGGTTTCATTCTGCTGGTGAAGAACTTGTTGAACTTAACTACAGTTTAGGTAAATTTCAAAAATAGTTAAAAGTTTTGAGTTTTTGCTGCCAAAAATTGGTAGTATCAACTCAAAACCAGGGGTGGTACATCCCAACCAGCAATAGGACAGCAATATGCCACCCTGGATTGCTGCCATTGTCATTGTAAAGTTTTACGTTCTTGCAGAAATCCTCTTCTAAGGAACAAACAAGGCAAAGGAGCACAATACTGAAAATGGAAGCATTGACCACTCTTCTGGTTGGCCCAGCAGTTCGGACAAGCTAATCTGACCACCAATGGCAGTAGCGCTCGAAGCTTGCAGAGTGACACCAGGTCCACAGGACTATCAGTATTCATCTGTGGTCGTTTCTACAAAACTGGAACTGAGACAGAGATTCAGGGAGAAGGATCACTGTGCTATGTTTTTTTTTTAATTTAACTATTTTTGTAGTTTTCCTTTATTAGCCAAAATTTTAACCAAACTATAACGACAAGTACAGTATCTTAGTGCCATAAGTAATTAGTAACATTGGACAGTAATCGGTAGGAGTAAGGGTTAGACAGGCAATATACCTCTGTTTTCTTATGACACAAAACATGGTTCCCAATAAATGTGATGTTAAAAACACCACTTTCTCACAGTCACAAAAAAACGAAGAAGAAGAAAAAAAAAGATTTTATGAAATCGAACCTCTTTGGCTTTTCCCCCCCTCTCTAATTCGGTATATCGCTATGTTTGTCTTGGCAGTTTTGTATGTGTGGGAAAGTGTAAAATTTAAGTGATTGGGAAATCGAAATAGCTCTAAAAAACCTCAGCAGGGTTATAGAAAGGACGAGGACTTTTATTTCGCACATTTGCTTCATTTTTATTCTTTTTTTTTTCTTTGGATGGAGACTTCCAACCTAAAATCCAAAACCAAAACTCCAAGCTGCTCCAGTGTGAAAAAAATATATAACATGAAAAAAATGAACAAAGTTGTAAGTAGAATGTCTGCATAGCTTTACAGGTATTTATAATCTCAGGTTCTGCTAGTTAGCATAGGGTAAAGAGATGTTAGTAGGACATAATAGAAGCCTCTGTGCTTTCGGCCTTTGCCACTGTTAGGCACACACAGGTAAATATCAAGGTTAATTAGCCTAATTCAAAAAGGTTAAATTATTTCAGAATTATTCAGAACTGGAAAAAATGTGCATTGAATGAAATTTGATTTAAAGTGTATCTCCACCCTAATTTTTTTTTAAATATATATATTGTAGGCCACCCCTGCCCACCCCCAATCGCCAAGTTTAAAAAAAGCAGCACAAACATACTTACAGCTCCCACTTACCACAGCTTACCACAGCTCCCACAGCTATATCCTCCCAGCCGTCTGTTTGCCAGAAGTGGTAAACAGGGGTTGGACTTCTCAGCCAATCACAGACGCGGCTGCCGGCTTTGAAGACAACCTCGGGAACAAAGGCACGTAAGTATGTTTCTCCTGCTTTTTTTTACTAAACTAACTTGGCGGTTGGGGGTGGACAGGGGTGGCCTATACTACAGAAAAGAACATTTATAGGTAGGGCACCCCATGGAGGGATCCGAAGGGTCTGAGGGAGGGGGCGAAAGGGCTCCCCTGCGCAGTCCACAGGAGGCAAAAACCTTATCACACACAAACAGCTCCAACTCTTTAGTTTTCTGGACTTTGGACAGATATTGCAGGACAACCATAAGGATCAGAGATGTAAGGTAAGATTACTTGGTATGACTGTCTGTCACAGTCTCTGCTCCTTATCTGACACTAACACTTCTTGCGTGCATGCCTGGGTGTGACTATGAGAGGGCACTCGGCTTTGTTTGTATGCAATGCTCATGTGTGACAAGAGGAGCATAGTAGAAGAAACAGGGAGCAGTGTGACAGGTAGGTTTGACAATTAATTTCCCAGGAAGAAGACCAGAAAGGAAGGTAAGAGAAGCAGATCCTGCCTTCCCTATAACACTTTTTTGTATATTAAGTAAGTATAGAGCATTTTGATTTTTTGCATTGCATTTCCAAGAAATTTCTCAAATTCGGCTGGATCTAGGAGTATTTAGAACAGAAATTAAGTATCTGAACCCAAACCTGGCACTTGTTAGCAGGTGTACCGGTATTTCTTTTTATATTTAGCAGCTATGAAATATTTGTTTAAGGTTTTAAAAACAAGTAGTAGGTTGGAACATTGTTAATGTGGAATTGCATAGAGATACTCGTTCAGAAACCAGTTTAATTTGGGTTGCACTACAAATACATCCCCTTGTCATTGGACTGAGCGGGGGGCATTTGCTTGTTATGGGATCCTATCTCATGGATGCAAATCTGCCTACTCCTTTTTTGTTATGATACATATCTGTCCATTCATTCACCTGTAATATGTCTCTCTCTGGTAATCCATTGACGCATTCAAAACTGTTTATTTTAAAAATTGTGAATTTATCAATCTGGCATGGTTTTGATTTTGTAACATTTGTTTTTCATTGTTATCAACTAGCAGAAAACATATCCAGAGTGGTCTCCATTACTAATTCTGCTCTATGCACCTACCTAAAGGGCAGTTCTTAGCGAGAGCCTTGTAAGCCCTGCTGGATGTAGTTGTATTAGTTAGGCAGTGGTTTCCTTTTCATGAACAGATAGTGCAGTGTCAACATAAAAATGGTACAGTGACATTTCCCTCTCTCTCAATTACACGGAGGCTTTTCACTACCAGTGTAAAATACATATTGTGCCTCTGCGAGATTCATTGTACGGAGGTCATCTGGAACTTATTGTCACTGCTGTTTCAGAGCAAGACAAAACTGACATCTGTAAGATTTGCTGTTAAATAATACAAAGCAGGGATTGTACGGCGTAATACCAAGTAATGGAAGAAAAGAAAACGCTATATTAGGGTTTATGTAGAATGCTGTGGACGGGATATATATATATATATATATATATATATATATATATATCAGGTCCTACAGCTTAGGCTGCACCTTACAATTTCTCCTCTTTTATGTACCAATTTGTCATAAAGCTCATTTTCTTAAAACACTCACTCTCAGGGATCTGATGAAGCTGTAAGGATTAAAACAGCGAAACACGTAGGAACTAACTCCCAAGCCATTACCAAGTAGATTATACCTTACCACAAGACCACTACAATTTAAAGGGGCCACACAATAGCAGAGAGGTGCAACTTCAATAATTGCTAATGGACTGTTTCTGCAAGTTTTTTTAGTGCTTTTTATTTGTTTTGTTTTTAATTGCTAAAATAGTTTGTTGGCAACCTTATTCCTGTGTGCAGAGGTTTTTGGGAGCTATACAGAGCAAGCAAGCATCGAAACAGTACAGGGTAAAGCCTGCATTACCCCTAGTGGTGGATAGGCACAAATGAGTGTTTTAAGAATTTTAATGTATGGAAGTGTCATTTTAAACTGATTTTTTTACAGAGATCTTGATACTAACCTATTTATTTCTTACTTTTTGTTTTAACCCTTCCCCATACCCCCAAGCGCAAGCCAGATACTTTTAAAGATTTCCAAAAATAAATTCAATGGCTGAGAAAAAAGTATTGTGCCCTTTAATTGCAGACCGTTAAATGGTGTCTTAAGTGTCAATCTGGGATAAAGAAGAAGCCATAATTGGGATATAAGGTGAACTGCCTAGCTCGCCTCCCTAATAAAATGTGTACATGCATCTGCTCACAATCCTGGCTTGAAACGCAAGTGAATCAAATTATAAAACATAACACCAGGAGGCTTTGTGTTCCTAAATCCTGCAAAGAACTGACCTAGAGGAGGCTCGGCTAAAAATCTTGAGGGATCTGAGGTTTAATATGCAAAGAGAAGGGTTACTTGGACAAATTTAAATGGTGACAAATCATATATGATGTTATGTGGGTTCTCTGCCTAAAAATGTTTTTTGTCCCTGTGGTCTCTAAAAAACATAAAATAGATTCTGCTCTCAGCTCTGGGAAGCTATGCATAAATCCATCTATTCCTAGCTGGGAACTAGAAGAGCTTGGTTTGATGCCAATCTCATCTCCCTATGCCCCAGGTACGAAATGACACTGGAAACTCTTTTTTGGCAGAGATTTATGTACGATCATTTATCATAGAAAAGGCAGTAAACTAGTCACTAACTTGTACCGTATATGTCCTATTTACAGTACATGAGATAAGCCAATCCTACTTGTCGGTATTTTAAAAAAAAAATAGCTAATAGAAAAAAACCTGCCCATTCATTTGTGCGTGTAAATCTATTCTATAATCTCTAAGACATTTGTAAATATTTACCGTTGTTTAGACAGTAACCCTTGAAATAAGCAACCAGTAGATTTGCAGACAATACCCAGCAGAGTTTTACTTTTCCCGCATCTGGAGATCTAATGGTTGCCTATCCCAGTCCTAGAAATGATTGCCCCCCTTTAAAAGCTTGTCAATTATTGATATGAATGAATGGCATGAACTACACTAGGGTGTTATTTTATTAAAAGTCTCCTTCACACTTTTACATTTCTAACAGTGAAACAACATATAACAGAGTTTATAGATGACATTTAAAAAAAATTGCAGCAAAACTAAAAAGTAACATTACCAAAACTCTTTATTATATTCAGTAGAACATAATGAACTACAAAACATTTTTAGTTGAGTCTCTCATGTTTTGAAAGACTTTTTAGACAATGACCTATGTTTATTCCATGCTTCCCAAGGCTCCCATTTCAAGTCATTTCTGTTCGACTTTGTGCTATTGAGAAGGCTTTTTCCTATTGAAATTACTTGTGCATTTCTTTTACTACTTCTTCCATTTTAGGAAATATTTTTGAGCCCTACCATCTGTTATTTCCAACTGAACTATCGTACAGATGTGTACTATGAGGTAAGTAGTCCCCTCAGAGTAGTTGTTTGTAATATGTAGAAAAGCCATGGACGTATCAGGTGTTGTTGTTATTTGTGTTACCCTGGAGAATATCTGTTACCAAAAATGATGAAGTCTTCGACAGCTCCACCATAAATGATACTGTATTTCTGCTCACTCATATATCTTGTTGCATTGCCTAGGGTACCACTGGTAGAATTCAATATTACATCAGTGTTTTTTTTTACCATGGTAACATATGTTTTAAGGCAAATTTACAATAAGTGGCAAAATTTGTCATTATGCAAATTTGCAAGTATGAATCTGATAGGCTAGATGCTTGAGCTTACTGCTCAGATATGGACAAATGTAAAATGGGTATTTCCTTCCCAGTTTAATATGTAAGTTAAATAATAAATTAGGCATTTTTGGTACAGTGTATATAACCCTACATACATGGAGGGCAAAGCACCAAGAGGCGCACAGCTTCTGCTCTCGCCAACCGATGTTATATTGTTTAGCACAACATAAACACATTCATTGCATCAGCTGTGTGGCTAACGCAAAAGTTAACCGTGCAGCTGCCACAATCAATCTTATATGCCGATAGCGCCGTTCTATCCCGGCACTTTTTAACAACTGCTTAAAATGCCAAAATAGATACTGCCACTTTGTGATGCATTGAGAACTGCTTTCGGCATATAACTTTGCAGAAGAGTTTGTACCAGGTAGCCGATAGCGGCCCTTGGTGCATTGGGCTGATGGGATTTATAGAAATCTTTGGTAGACATTATGTATCAATTCCCAAATTTTTCGACTGTACTAATTCTGTGTTGTTCCAATTGTAGTACTGTACTGCAGAAACAAGTATGTCTGGTTTAATGTCACAATACTGTATAATTTATATTCTATCAGCTTCAGGTTGGTGAGGGGGGATTAGGTAAAAAGCACTTAAATAGCATCAATGTATTTTCTCTTTAAAATTCCATTGTGACAACGTGTCTTCACAAAGAGTTTTTTAGTGAGAAAAAAAAAATTAGAAATGTTGCAGACACTGGTAAATACAGTATCTGGTGTTTATACCAGTGGTCAGAGCATGCAATGTTAATTATCCCATTGTGAGCTGAATTGTTGTTTGATATTCAGCAATATACCAGTTACAGATGATTGGGCTGGAATGGCAAAAGCTACAGATCCACACAACTATGGGCTAGAGGCTTTTTATGCTGGCTATACATTATTAAGACATTAGATAAATTCCACATTCATAGAATCTAGCTAACATCTTTAGAGTGTGTTTGTTGGCTGGAGGATCTTACTTTCCGATGTTTCTGTGGTGTTCTTGCTGGTCCATTCATCTTTCAATTAGAAAACAGATAGGGGCAGGAGCGTCAGAAGGTATGTTTGAGGTACATGGGCAACTTTACATGGCGCATATACCATTGGCTTTCTTGTGCAATTGCTCTGGCAATTGTAACACAGACCGATACTTTGATGGACAGATGTATGTTAATTGTACGTAGATGTACCATACATATTGTTCGACATTCATTGCATTTGGGGATTTTTGCCTAATGTCATCTATTGTGAGGTTACCTTACATTTACATTTAAACAGAACTTCAGAAAATACTACAATCATTTAACCAATTAACTAAAATAAAACGACTTTCCTGATCATAAATACCAATACCACATTATAAGATATTTAAAATTTTTGGGACAATCAATGGAAATGTCTACTCGCATGATGGATTGATCGTAGTATCGGCCCAGTGTATGGTCACCTTAACCTTTATCTACTGTGGTATCTACACAGGTTTATATGGGGAAAAATGGGTGTTAAAAAGAATGAGAAGTTTAAATTCCAGAGTAGAGGATTTGATTAATTAAACAAAATGTCATGTGCTTAAGTTTACCATTGTTTGTGAGTCTGAACTGAGCTGGATTTGGTCGACGATCCAGCAAACGTCAGCATGTGAATCCAATTTGAAATGAAAAGTAATGTCTGAATAATAGAACAACATTCCCATTTCCTAATTCTCGTTTTTTTTTTTTTACTACTTTGCATTCAACTGTGAAAAGTCTTTTAAAACTCTGAACAGCAGTAAAACTTGAATGAATTTTTGACCCATTATTGCATAGCGGGCGTGCTTTCCAAGTTCCACACACTGCCAAGTTCTCCCCACCTAATATTTCCACTTTAATTGTGCCACTTGAGAAATTTACGTGCCTCAAAATATGGCATGAATCTTACGCTTATTGCAGTATCATTAGCAGCAACATTTAAGCAACATCTGTGTGCTATAGAACTAATTGAACTAGCAGAAGTGGCAGCTGTAAATCCACAGGAAGATGGCAGTTTGCACCCAGCACTGCTGAGTTAGCTAGTAACTGTCAGCCTGTTCCTGCAATCTGCTCTCAAGTACTACGGTACAGGCACACAATGTCCAAAAAATACAGCAAGTAGGCTAATGATCCTATTAACCACTTTGCTGCACCAATTTGGCTGTTTTTCCAGGTTTCTTGTTGAATTTTATTATATAATTCCCAATTTCAGTTTAAAGGCCAAGAATAGCTGTGTCTTAACTTAAACTCCTTAACCGACTGGGGTAAAACTTCTTTGTCTGAACTAACTAAGCATTGATTTTTATTTTCTTCAAATATATTTCTTCAATATATTTTCCAATCCTTCCTACTAAAAAATTATCCCACATGACAGGGTGAAAAATAACTTCCGAACGGACAGTAACGTTTGTATCTAAAGAAATGACATTTTATTGCTGGAGACGAAGCAAGGTAATAATCAATACAAGAGAATAAAATGTTTTGTCTGTTTGGGTAACAGATCTGGACTTCGCATCTGAATAAGATCTTAATTTACTGAGCTAAACATATGGAGAATATTCAATGAATGAGCTAAAAAGTATTTTATTAGTGGTATAATATGAACAAACATTAGTGATTTAATTGGATACAATTACCATGGTTTGGGTTATTCTACTGAAACGTCACACCCATAACATTCCTTAGAAAGCTGTTTTATTGTTTATGATAATAAACATGTTTGCCGTACTCCTGGTTTGTCTTTGTAGCTCCCGTTCATCTGAACTAGAGGATGTCTAATGACTATTTTAGGGATTCCTGGGAAATCTGTTTTTAACACCACTGACTCACTTAATGTAAAAGCAGTTGTTGGATGCACTTGTTCTCTCCCAATAGCTTGGCCCTTAGACAATTATGTAACTAGTATCTTTAGATGCACTCGAGTGTGCTGGAAATACACAAAAGAAGACCTCTTTCAATGTACGATGACTGTTGTGTTTGCCAACAACCCAACTTCATTAGAAATTTGGCACGTCCACTTGACTACCATGTGACACACCGTTAACTGTGGATATTTGCAGTCTTAATGTACAAGTACTTAGGGACTGAGCTGATAAGGGAAAACTGCTCTAAATGTGCTGATCTACACGCCTAGGGTAACAAAGAAACTTGCAGTATTGAAAATCAATAGTCATGTGACAGTTTAAAAGTCAAAGGTCCCACTAAATTAACTTCCGTGTCCAAGTATAGTTTGTTGACAATGTTCTGCTGATCTAAAACACCAAAGGTGCTTAAATTTTTTAATCAGCGTTCTTTAGCAATAATAAAGACAGTAGAGGAAATCATTAAAAAAACACCAGTTGATATTTGGTCTTTCTAAAACTCATTAAAAGCATTCTATATTTCATTTGGGCATACTGGTCATTGGAAGCAAGGGATTGTTACTTGAAGGGCTTCTTTACTGAAAAAAAAGTTGTTTTAAATTGACCATTACTGGAAACTATAATTCTTCCAAACCACCGCTGTATATTTTTTTGTTGATCTGTCCCTTATTTATTTAGATATCCAGTCTAAAACTTCTTACATTTCAGAGGTCAATCAAGTTCCTTGCTCTCATAAACTTTTCTTCTGTGAGCAGTTTTGCTGTAGCTGGAATGGTGACAGAGTTTTGACAGTTGGAATGGTGTATGCTGTGTGCAGTTTGGACAGTTGGTTTGTAGTATTAAAGTCAAGTTAGATGGAAGTGGGAGTTGTTAAAAGAGGGAGGAGGGATACTGCTCCTAAGCAAAACAGGTGCTGGATTAAAGGCATACAGCAACACA
Source organism: Hymenochirus boettgeri (assembly GCA_019447015.1). Classification (NCBI taxonomy): domain Eukaryota; kingdom Metazoa; phylum Chordata; class Amphibia; order Anura; family Pipidae; genus Hymenochirus; species Hymenochirus boettgeri. The sequence goes on from CM033475.1 coordinate 34,367,372, forward strand.
CACATATGAGACTACTTACATGTATTTATTTATAGATTAAGACGAGGAAGCAATTTTTTCAGTATAGTGTCCCTTTAAGATGAAATATTTTAATAAATAGATGTGTCTTTGACTCTTTCATGAAGACAAAGATATTGCTTTTCTTTTTTTTTTCTGACAAATTCCATATCCTGAATTACTTGTTTACTACTGTTTTGGGTTTATCTACAAAATATTCAAGCTACTAAAGAAATGCCTATTGCATAGATGAATCATATATTGTACAATTAAAAAAAATTAGTTTCATAGTTGGGAGATCTAACTGATTGAAGTTGTAAAAAGTAAAAGAACTGTAATCAGGAAGCAGCTGGGAAGTTTGACTTCCTGTCACTGAATAATACATGAAATGGTCATTATAAGGTAGAGTCTTGTCTTATTTGGAACTTGGGTGAGAAACCATATGCTGAAATCAGTAATCTACTCTTTATTTACAGGTTCTGTAGATTTCTACTAAACAAAGGTTCTACAAAAAGATGATGGTCACAAATCTTCTTTACAAAAAAGTCAACCCTCCTACTCATAGCTCATCTTTTTGTTCACAGAACAAGTGGGGAATTTATATTCACATATATTGTGCCTGCAGAGTGACCATAGTATACCAGACTTTGTTAAAAATATGTCTATTTGTGGAAGAAAAAAACAACAGGAACCCTTTCACCTCCAGTGTGTAAGAAGTTGTGTCAAGCTAAGCAGGAAAATGTTCAGATAAATACAGAATTATTGTATAATCCAGAGGCTCTAACCATTATTTATAAATGTCAACTCTGGGGATATAAATCTGCTCTACTGCCTCTTTAACTCACTTAGATTATGAGCCTCCTGGAGATTAAAGTTTATCAAATTATGGGCAACCGAAATAATAAAAGGCAATAGACATTATTTATTATTTATTATTATATTATTATTTATAATGTTTTTATTTATAAAATACATGATAGGCACAAAAGATCACATTTAAAAAAAAAAAAAAAAGAAAGGACAGTGTTTGGATTAAAGTAAACTCACAGAGTTACATCATTACAATGGTTAGCCAGAGAGCCTATACATGACCAGGTGATTTAAATGAAGTGAGATAAAGCACACTTTCCATATAAAACAATAACTTACTTATAATAGGTTAAAAAGTAAATGATATTAAAATCTACACCAGCATTTAAGAATGTAATTAAAGACGCTCTAAAAGTAACTCAACTCCATGTCTAGAATACAAAGCTAGACTTAAATGTAAATAATGAAAAATCAATTTCAACCTCTGTAGTCAGGGAATACTACACTTGAAAAAATGATCAAAACCTGTTTCTTCCAGTAAAAATCCAGCAATCTGACAACAGGAAGGAAGGCCAACTGACAACAAAGGGAACCACTTTCTGTATGGTTGATTCTAGTCCCAATCCCTTTGGAAAGGCAGAGGTTATCATTTCTGAGCAACAGTAGCTCGCACAAGCCTTTCCCTGAGTACTTCCTAACGTTGACAGTTGGAAGAAGATAACAGCACTTCTTGATGTTGTGTTGATTTTTTTTCTCCCAGAAAACAAACCAGGGAGTAAATACCTACATATGGCATCAGACCTAACTGTAAAATGGCAATTGCTTGGTTGACTAAACATATTTAGTGTCCTGGGGTGTCCAGTAATAAAGAAACTGAAATCAGCATATTAGTAGCATGATTAAGGAGACTGGAGAGGACAACAAGTTACAGATTCCATCCTTTTCATACTATAAAGTAAATATTTATATATTTAATAATAATATCAATTTCCTCTGCATTACGGCTATACAGATGTTCATTCAGCAAAAGATAAGTTGATCAATCTTATCAAATTGGAGTGGCATTGCCATTTTTTCCCCTACTATATTTTTGGACCCGGATGTGGGAAGTTTGTCCAGCACAGACACAAGCATTGGTGGTCAGATTCTGGATGATGGTGCCTAACATGAAGCAAGCATTGTATTTTATCCAAAAGATGTATCATGGGATTGAGGTCTGTGCTTCATGCATGATAGTTAAGTTCTTCTTTACACATTGTTCAGTTAAACATTTCTACACCAGACCTCATTTTGTGCACCAGGGAATCATAATACTGCAACAGAAGAAGATCTTAAAGAGTATCCTAATCTTTGAAGGACCTGATTTTCTTTGATAACATTGTGCTAAAACTTAATTTATTTTCAATGGAATTCCATGGAATTAAGAACGTCATAATAAACAGCCCCAGAGTAGTTTTCCGTTACTGATAAAAATTACAGATAGCACTATACAGTATATGTACACTGGTAGCATTCTCCAACATTCCACCATTATATGTCAAAACTGTCCTGTAATGAAGTGTCATCACTGCAAATGGTTTGGGAAAGTATCTTGGAACTTGGTAGTGCTGTCATTTATCTGAGCATGTCTGGCTTACTGGTTCCAAGCCCTGCTCTTGTTAATTCTAGACATTTCTTTATTAAAAAAGCAGAATGGATAAAGCATGACTTAGTGTTTATTTAATGGCAGATGAGACAAATCTTACATGTAACCTACAGAAAAGTAAAAAATACAAACTTTACTCAATTTCAGACATCCTGGTGGTACGGTCACAAAGTGCTTAAACATGATGTAAACAACTGTCAGTTAATGAAATATATACAACACAATTTAACATAGCCTGCAAGACTGTGATTTGTAACATCAAATGATTGCAGTTTCACTTTAAACACTAATATACCAAGCAAGTGCTATTATACCAAGCTCTTCCCCGGTATATTAGCTGCAAAGTTATTTCTGCTTGTCAAATAAAAGTGACGGATCTTTACAATAAGATGAGATAATATGATATATAATTTTTATTCCTTTAGTGACATTTTGGTAATTCATAGATGAGATTTTTATTGTTGTTGGAATTATTTTTACTGATTTCTTTTCAATCACTGAAGGTACGTTTAATGTTTAAAATGTTAGCAGTCAATGGATTTCTTCTTACTGACCACGGTTATAAAGAGTCACTAAACTGAAGTCAGAGAAGATAAAAGACTAAGAAATATAAATAGTTGATTTCCAAGAGGGAAACCTCTAGCTGTAGCTAATAGAGATGGTCTGACTCGTAGCCCCTCGGACCCCTTTGGTTCCAAAATCCGAATGATCTGTCCCAATCCTGATGGATTATCTGGATTTCAGGACTTCCGAGTGCATTTTTGATTATTATTGAATGTTCAAGGCTATTTTATTGAAAATAGTCTCTAATGTTTGTTAATCCTTGAAAATACGATCGTAAATTTGAAAGTAGTCCCGTGTTTTCGAGGATTATCGACCAATCAAGGCTATTTTCGATAATTTTTGAAAATAGCCTTGAACATTCGATAGTAAACCAAAATTTATTCCGTTTTTGGATTTTCGGATCTTTGGGATTTTCCCAAGATCCGGGAATCCGAATACGGAATGAAACTGGTGAGTTTCGGCCATCTCTAGTAGCTAAACGATGTTTACTCAATAGCAATTAACATGCAATTTTTAAATGTACCTAAGATAATCTGATTGTTATTGTTTAGTAGAGATGTATTGTGGGCTCGAATAGAATCCGGTTTCTAATCAAAACTGTAAATTCCAAATAAACTGTTGAAGCTTTTCAAACTACGATTGTTTTCTGAAATATCGCTAATTCTCAAAAATACGGTAACACTCGAATTGAGAATTTTAGAACTGAACCTGGTTTCAAATCTGAAATTTTCAGTTCTGTGGAATTTCAACAAATTCTGCAGGAACCTCTAGTTTTGTTCATCTCTGCTGTGTAGCTTAATGTGCATTTGTACTGTTGTTTTTCTTAATTTCCCAATACAGTACAGTATTTAGTTGTGTCAGATGTAGAAGTTCCTATTTCTTAGTTTTTTGGTCTCCTTCCAAAGAACTCAACTGTCAAACTTTTACTCGTTTGTAACTGTCACAAGCTCTAACAGCTTCCCTTATCACGCATGTGCATAGAGCCTGGATGATTTCAAAAGAGGGTTCCAGACTTAAATTGTATGCAGTGCACGTACATGAGATGAGAAGGAACCTGGAAGGCTGACTTGATCTGTGGAAAGTTTAACAGCTGTGACAGTATCTACCGACCACATCCTTTATATTTTAGGGAAAATTCTTAAAAATCCTAAAAATAACAGTATAGATGTCCTGTAATAATAATTTTATCATTTTTATTTTTGTCAATAACATTTTCTCGCCTAGGGGCCCTTATGAGCATGGGGGGCCCCAGAAACATGCCCTGTTTTTTAGCCGTAAGAAGATTTCTGCTACAATTTACAACACACCTTTTCTTATGTTAAATTCTTCCTACCGGTTGTGTTTACAGTATCTACCTAAGAAGGTAATTCATCATTGGGAAACCCTGTGTTAATTATATTTTGAATATTGTAGAAATAAATTGAGTTGATTTTCCAGAAGAAAGGTATATAAATAAAGCTTTTAAGAACTAATTAATCACCAAAGCACTTAAGGGAGACAGCTCAGTGTACACTTTATAAAAGTGCCCTGTGATATGTAAAATAAATATTTATCAGCAGAAGCAGAAATAAGGTGAGAGAGGCTACATAGACATCACACCTAACAGGAGCAAATACAACACTTTTGCTTTCATCTTAGAAGGGTCAAGAACAGTTGTGGAAACAAAGTTCACCAGGAACGGTAATACTATATTTTTTTTTCTTTGTTTGGTTTTAATGATACCCAATGTGTGTAAAGCTTAAAATAATTAGCATAAAACATTTCATTTCAGACAGCAGTATGCTTTCAAATGCATAGCACTGAAAACTAATTGCATTGCTGTTCCTAAATTCCGAATTGGAATTCCGAAGCTCTGAAAATCCAATTTGAGATGAATTGAATTTAAATTTTTCAGTAAAAAGTTCCATTTTGAAAAATCTAGAAAAATCTGTCAGATTCGCACATATTTCGAGACCACCAGTTTCAAATCGAAACTAGGCTACCAGGATTTATCACTACTTTATACAAGTAAATACACTAAATTACACACTACAACACACAGAGAAACATGAAAGAATAAGTTAAGCACTGAAATGGCAGTACGCTGCAAGTAAAATTCTGATTGGTTGATATGTGTTCCTGACTACCTACTAGAAATGGAATCCATGTCCGACCCGGACCCTGATCCAACATGGAACCCCTCGGTTCTGAAATCCGAATGATCCATACCTGGTCAAGGGGGCTTAGAGCCTCGAAACGTTGTGTATGTTGATGAGTGGTTTCTAATAAACTCACTGTTCACATTGGAGAGCAACTCTTCATTATACTTTGCTGACGTCTGCACCCGGGTAGGCAGTGTGCATATGGACTGCCTTTACTGTTGTTATCCATTCTAATCTGGACGTATCGTCAGGATTTCAGGACTTCGGAACATATTTTCGAATATTTTCAAATCTACGGAGCTATTTTTGATAATTTTCAAAAATAGATTCAAACGTTTGAAAATACGATCAGAAACTCGAAAGTGGTCTCCAATCGTATTTTCGAACGTTCAAATCTATTTTCAAAAATTAGCAAAAATAGCTCCGCACATTCGAAAAAATTTGAAAATTTGTTCTGTTTTTGGATTTTTGGATCTTCGGGATTTTCCTTAGATCCGGGAATCCGAAAACAGAATGAAACTATTGAGTTTGGCCATCTCTACTAGCCACCTCACAATTTTAGAAATCATTGTATTATTAGTAGTAGGGATGTGTTTGAGATTCAATCTGAAATTTCCATGATCAAAACTGTGGTGGTCAAAATTACTGATGAAATTTCTTGACATAGAGCGACTGACATTTTGAAAATCAAGTTTTGACATACAAATTTTGCAGCTTTAATGTGGAATTTTGGTTTCAATGGTTGAAAGTCTGCATCAAAACTTTAGACTGTTCCACAAACCCTTATTAGCCACAAGTGAAGTTCAAATTTTAAATAGTGACCCTGAACATAATAAAAGAGATAAAGATGAATGTGTGCAATCAAATTAAAAATACAAAAAAAATTGTAGGTTTTATAGTGAAATTTAGGAAAGATTTCTTATGAAATGCACAGCACAGGGAGAAGACCCGGGACTGTGTGTTTTCCCCGACAGTGGCCAACTCCCCTATAGAGGGACTACCACAGCTAGGGGAAGTTTTCCATCTTTCCCGAACGACCAATCGGAAAACTAGGTACACACAGTACTAATAAAGCTCCAATACCGTACTGTGTGTACCTATCTTTATACATATATAAAATTATGGCATCCTTACATCCACTTGCATAGCAAATTAGTGGAATATAGAATTACCCCTGCTGTAACATGAAATAACATATGCCATTGTGTAGCAAAACAATAAGAAAATTTAAACAGTTATTAAAAAAAATGAAGGAAAAAAGTAGCAATAGCAATGTAAATGGGAAAGGAATGGGGAGTAGAGGCTTTTATTTGTATAAACATCTTCCATTCGGTCATTCGTTTGGTGTGACATTCAATATTCCAGCTGCGCACATAGAACTCTGGTTACACCCATGCACCTTTGAATATTTTGGATAATGTAACATGTTGTAACCCATAAGTCATAAAATTTCTTATTTCTAACTCGGTTGTTAAATAATTTTTTAAACAGAAATATATTTACTCTCATAAAAGTTGTAAAGAAACTTCCAGCCAACCCCAGTTTTAATATATATGCTAAAATGAAACATTGCTTCTGTTTTGTTCACAAATTCCTTTCCTTATTTTTTAAATTTGTAATCAAACGCACCAGTGGGGCTTTTGTAATAAGAGGTATACAAGTCCAAAGTCTGTTTGCATTTACTGTCTGTTGCAGTTAGATAACATCTCATTGGTTAATGCAAATAAATAGCACAAGAAAAGCTGGGTACACACTTCAAAAGATTTTGAAAGATGACATATAGGAGAATGCTCGGGACTGTTTGTTTCCCTCGGCCATGGCATACTACCCTATAGGGAGTCTACTGCTGCCGATCGAAATTTTCCCTCTTTTCCAATCGAGCGCTGGGCTGACCTGGACATTCTGCTGGCACTCTCTCATTCGGAAATTTTGATAGACAAAATAAAGATAGGACCTGGCAGAAAACTCCGCCCACTAAACCTTCAGTCCGTATCTCTCGGCAAATTTAAGGTGAAATCTGTACAAAAATCAGAGCCTTAAACAGTTCTTGCACTCTGGCCATGTATGGCTAGCTTTACTGTTAAATTATCAAGGCGCAATATGCAATGCATTATTTAAAGGGGCATACATCTCCTCCACTTATAAAAGGGATGAAGGATAACCAGCATAGAAACATCATAGATCAGCAAAGGGCAGATAACAAAAAAGCGACAACATGACGCAGTTGTAGGATTTGAGTATCATACGATCAGATCGGTCGATAAAAAAAATGAAAATTTCCTGATAGGAAAAATGATTGTATGATCGTGGGAAACTGGCCAAACATGGGCTGCCAATACCCAGATTCTACGACCGGGATCGTAGCCTGTATGGGCTCCCATAATGGTTATCTTTTGAAGAATCCTACAATGTCATTAAACATAATTTCCACCCAACCACTTTTAATACCATCTCTGATCATCATTTCCCAGAGCCAGCCGGTTGAAGCCTCCTTTGCTGCTGTGTCACATATACAGCAGCAGAGGAGGCATCTAACAGCTGATAAGTAATCGCTGCCTATTAAGTAGTATTAGAAACATGCTAGAATTAAGGTAAGCATAGCAAAATATGTGTCTAGAGAGGGGCTTAACCCGATTTTAAAAGTGGTGAGGATGAACATGCACTTTAAGTACAAGCAGAAGAAGTAACCTTTGCAAGATCCTACATTATATTAAAATTACATATAAAACTATCTTTCTCCCTGTTTTTAGAAAGCCTCATATAATATATTATTATAGTGTTGCTTAAAGGTTACTGTGGGAAGTTTCTCCTACTTTTATTTGCTTTTAGATATGCATTATAGGGTTCAGTAACCTGGTAATCCATTCCAACTGCATGTGCTAAAGGAATTTTTATACCAAAATGCACATTTTGAACACACAGGAGCCATATTGGTGGATACAGATAAATAGCACAGCCAAAATGTTGCATACCTAAACCCTGCCATCTCAACCACATGGCAGGACGGACATGGTGGGGTGCGGTGAATAGAGATGTGATCTGGTCTTGGATCCAGATCTGACATGGAACCACTTGGTTCTGAAATCTGAAAGTTCCGTCCGATACAGACGGATCATTCGGATTTCAGGACTTCGGAGCCTATTTTCTATAATTATCGAACCTTCGAGGATTATAGTAAAATAGCCTCAAACGTTCGATAATCCTCTAAAATATAATCGGAAACTCAAAATCCGAAAACAGAACGAAACTTGACAGTTTCAGCCATCTCTAGTGGTGAATAGCAAGTTAATCTGCTTGTCATATTTAACTAGAAATTCTGCTGTATTTTCATTTATGGAAATTAAGGGGTTAGTTATAACTTTGTCAATGGGTAAATATATTGGTTATACTTATACTTGGGTTTTTTTCATTCCTACATACATGGATAGATAGTTTAGGGTGCAGAATTTAATGGTTTTATCTTTGATATCAATCCATATTGGGAAGTATATGATAGCAGTAGCAAAGATGCTGCCATGGATTGCCTTTCTTAAGAATTACACACACGTGTAATTGCAGGGGCCGACCCGCAATGCATGATGTGTATGTAAGCCTCTTTCAGCCTACAATTGTGCTGTGTATGGGCACCTTGACGGGCAAAATTTGGTCAAGCCTCATTGATAATCCACCAGGTGAATTGGTCAACGTGGCCCCGACCAAACGCCAATTTCGCCCAACGAAGCACCTACACACGGCAAGAATTTTGGGTGACACAGGCACTCATACACATCATGTTTCATGGGTTGGCCCCTGCGATTGTACATGTGTATGAAGCTTTAGTCTGTGTTGTCCCCCAATGCAGAGGCATTTCCTAGGCTAATTCTTAAAGCTAATTGACACAAGATAAAAAGTTTTTAGTTTTATTAATGTAATCAACAGAGACTTCGACCCATTTGTGAATTTCTTTGCTTTTATAAACCTTCCTGGCTACACAGCTTAAATTTTGCTCTAGAATATTTCTAAAGCTCCAGTATTGTTTCAATGAAATAATAAAAGGTCAGATATATAATCATATTAAACTGACAAAAAAGAAAAATAAGATGAGTGCAGAGGAAAGAATTACTACCAAATGATATAAACTCCTTCAAAACTGGAATGTAATAAATACAGGTAAAGAGAGATGTCCTTTGTTTGTTTTAGCCTTTCTTATATACCGGTTAGGCAGCTTCTTTTTGTACATTCCATGCTTGTGTCTTTGAGATTCCAGTATTCCACTCTCAGCTAAATAGACTGATAGAAGAGACTCTAGGGATTTCGAGGACCGGCTTTCTGAAGTGCCCCATCAGCTTTTAGGAGACATGTCAGTAAAGATCTGGTCCTCACACACTTTGAAATAGTGTGTCAATAAAAATACTAAGTTTCAGTTCAGCTAGCCTCAGGTCTGCTATATTTTATCGGCAAAAGATAGCTTTGCAACACGTGTACACTAAAACAAAACACTGCAAAGTGTAACCTTTTAATCAAAAACACATTGTATTATTACAGAAGACTTTCTATTCCATGCAAATGGACACATCCCATTGCAATACAAAAACATAAGACTATTTAGTCGACAAATATTTCAAGATCGTGTTTCAGTTGATCTTCTAATGACATCAGAATAAATCAGAATGTTCAGGATGCTATGATGTCATATGTCAGGATATATACATTCTAGTTTAAATGAATTATTCTGAGTATAGCTAGAAGACATTTTTAAAAAAACATATAGCAATGTCTTCAGGTTAAATTGGAGAGATTCCACAGTATATCGGTGGCTTCCAGTGTGACCACCCAAGATGTAATTCCTGGAGTTCTGCATATGGACCTTTTTAGGTAACAACGTTCTACCGGAGACATTTTTCCCACTCATTTGGCTTCTAATCAGGCCCCTATTTCAGCCCCAGCAAGCACTGCCATCTGGCCAGTACTAAAGGACTGTCAAAGGTGTCAGTTTGAGCCATAATACAGACACAAGCATGGTAAGCATAACTGCTCCATTCTCATATATACAAGAGAAAATAAACAATGACTAACATTACAATGAGAATTTCTCAACCCATGTACACCACAAAACAATAAGGCTACCAAGCCCAACACAGCACATCTGCCATTTTTTTCTTTCCTAATTCATTCCAGACGCATGTGTTGTAGATATTTCTTTATCCTAAATAAACATTTTCTCATAGAAATAATAACTTTGTTGCAAAAATATGTTTCAGAGCAAGAGTGGCTTTTATGGCAAGAAATTAAACTGTAAATGTTCTTTCAATATTCTACGGAATTTTGTAATTTCCATAGAAATCTATGTAATGTAGAATATACAGTAGGTACAATCTTGGTTGTTTGTTTCTAGCCATCTTGTATTCCAATGTTGTTTACATTTTCATCCATGGGTCACTCCTACATGTTCAGCACATCTCTCTGCATGCCAAAGTTACATGGATAGATTCTGTCCTAACTAGCAAACCCCCAATTCTTAAAAGAATCATTCCCCCCTGTATTTGAAGGGCAACTGTGGTCTCAAAACAAGTTAGGATTAAATGAAAGCCTGAAGTATATCCTTTACACTGAGCCAACAATCACATCTCTGGCTTCACCCTGTGAGAAATGATATAGAGGTGAATGTTCAAACTTCCTGCTTTCAGCAGGTTGAGTGACATCACCTGACCTCTGCCAGCCCTTTTCCCCCAGGAGAGACGCATGCTCAGTAAAGACTTATTGCTGGGGAAATCAGGAAGTACCTGGAAAAATAAATTACCAGTTGAGAAGGGGAGCCTATTAAAACAGCCAGAGGCCGGTCACATGACTACAAGCTGGTCACATGGCTAAAAACAGAAAAAGTTCAACCAGGAAGTTACATTGCTGAACTTTTGCAGCAATAACTTCTCACAAAGTTTATCTAGAGATGTGATTTAGGTTTTATTTTGAAGGTGTGATGGAAGGCTTTTTATATCATTCTTACTAGTTTGGAAGAATTTGAAACCACAGTTAACCTTTAAAGACCATTTCTCTTCTTTCTCTCCCACCCTCTTTCTCTTCTCTCTCCCTCCTTTCTCTCCCTCCTCTCTCACTCTCTGTCTCTTACTCCCTCCTGGAAATGGCATTGAAGTCTCTCATGCACGTGTATGGGTTGGCTTCTCTGCAGTGGCGCATGGACAGTTGGGGGAGGAATTGATGATGTGCACTTTAGCTTCTGCATCTGTGGGCCATTTTATTTACACCTTTCAGTTAGTATATATATGATCACATTTCAGTTCTTGCCAAAGCCATAGTTTTATTATATGATATGAGGCCTGTCATAAGTCACAGAGAGTTTTATTTCTGTAAGAGCTGAAAGGACAGATATCCTACTACATCTACTTCTGGCTGGTGAAGTATGTTGGACTCTATGTCCAACAGCTGGCACTGCACAAAGAGCAAGAATAGTGAGAGTAGCACAGAGTACCATTCAGTACATTATATTGTTCTGGAGCTCCTTTCAATATCAGTGGGGACATAGGAGTCTTTCCAACTGGAACCTAGATTTGTTATCTGTAGTTTAATAAGATTGATATCAGAATCATTCTGCAATTTCCTTATATTTAAGTCTCTAAGATCTGCTGTGATATAAACATTGGGTTTCAGAAATGAGCTATGATTGCTGTGACAGAATGTTTTCCATTAAACGTCCATCCTGCTGACATCATTATAAGGTTTCAAGCAATCTGTCTTATCAAATATTTCAGCTCTGATTATGTTCATGTTAATGTTATGTGCTGACCAACATTTAGAAAAAACTTACAGGGTTATTCAATAAAAGTTCTTATCTTTTAAAATGGTGCTAATTTTGCCCCAACCAATCAGATGTTAGCTTTCAAATGTTAAATAAGATCTGATTGGTTGGGGAAAAATAAGCACCATTTTAAACAATAAGAACTTTTATTGAATAACCATGTTAATGTATAATATTTGTTGATTTCATTTTTTTAATATTCCCAGTTCAGCTTTAGGCTGTCCTTGTGAAGCACAAAGGGGGCTATTAAATAAGACCCTTTCATGAGTGAAGTAATTATGTGTATGTGTTTTCAGATACACATAATGTGAACATAATGTGAACATAATGTGCTACTTGTGGCTGTCAATATCTATGTAGGTAGGCATGTTTCACTAAACTGCCAATCTAAGAGCTTTTTTTTAGGTTGCAACTTGCAATAATCAGTACCAAACATAAAAATATTCATTAATAGGGATGTTTTTTAAAGACTTGAGCTTAAATATCTCTTCATAGCCATGATTAGAGCAAGGCCTACAAAGGTAGAGATTATCTCTAGACTACGCAACTCAAACATTTACACAGGGTGACACAGTGGTGATAGCTTTTTTGTAAGTGTAGAGTACTAAATGTATCTTGGGACAGGAAAATCGTAATTTTGTTGTGAAATTAAAGTTTGGACAATGCTGTCAATGGGGACATTTTCATTGTCAAAGCTGGCAGTTTTGTCCAATAACCAGATTCGGTAAGAAACTCCAGTATTTGCCTAGTAGGGAGAAAGAGGCATTCTTTAAGGTATTTACTTTAAGGTCTTCAAAAACTGAACAAAATGATGACTTTTTTTAAAATATTTTTTTAACATGAAAACTATGCAGAAATTGCATGAGAAAATCAGATTTGAATCTTATCTAATCTACATATGTCATGAATCATTATCCTATATTTCTTGGTTCTTATTCCTCTCGGTGAACATCCATATTTATAACTTCTGCTTACTAACTTCTTAAGTCTCGGCAATGTCATATTTAAATATTTTTATGCCTTTTGTGAAGCTCAGCAACAAGAATTACTAGGAAAAACCTTCAGATTTACTACGGCCTCATTCAGAATGATAGTCTTTTTCATGTAAATAAAATAAAGATCATCTTACCCTTCATTTCGCTGTTCTACTGGGCCAATAAAATGCGCATTTCCTTTTGAATTGCATTTTTTTGTGGGTTTTTTTCAGGTTAGATTTCATAGATCTGCTAGCAGTTCTGGTACTTTTTGCGTTATTATAGTGAAAGATTATCTTAAAACATCTCCCTTCACTATGCAAACACAGTGTAAGATTATTTGTGCTGCGAGGAAGGTTCTCATAATTCCTTTGCACTGTGAAAAGAAGACGTATTTTCATTAAATATTTATATTGACAAAAAAGAAAGAAAGAAAACAGCTCTTTCGGAATGTAACTACCAGGAAAAACTCATATCAGCAACGCCTGGCAAAATGTAAGTTACTGTAAAGTATGAGAAGAATAGCTTTGCAATTAACGGTTTGGCAATGTGTTCTGTAGATAAGCTCTCAAGGTGTCGCCTGTTCTGAATCAATAATTTTCTTTTCTCTTCCAAACTTGCTCATTAGAATTATTGAAAAGGAAAAGTTCATTTTAAACAATGTTTTCAATGGAGAATATCTGCTTATTTTCTAAAGGCTTCCTCAGTTCAGCCCTTGGGAGCTTTGGGCCTAACATGTAAAATGAACATTTTGTGCAACATGTGAATGGCAGATTGGAGGCGATGGACTGTTGTAGAGAATACTGCTCTTCTTTTGTTTGGCTCCAAGAGCCAAAGCTTTGGTTTAAAACTGACATAGAAAAGATAATCAATGAAAAGCCTTCGAACCACATCAAGGTATGCCCAGTCTAGGACCCTCCAGACTGGGGTTACCTTGACGTGGTTGGAAGGCTTTTCATTCATGTGATCACAGTAATGTATACTAAAACCCCTTTGTTTATAAAGTATGCCAGTGTGCAGATAATATGATATTGTATGGGGCCTAGGAATGTGCATTGATTATCTTTTCTGTTTGTATAAATGTTTGACCAGATCAGTAGCACTTCCGCTAAATGTAGTTGTAAATTAGCTTAATTGGAGTGCTTCCACAATCCTTGTATTGTATGTATTTATTGGGAGGCTTGGTCAAGCCTCAATGTGGTAATAGCACCCTCAACACGCCCCTTTAATGGGAGGTCCTATGCCTTTAATATAAAGCACTGGATGGCCTCTTCCCTCATTTTAAAAAGCCAAAGGGCTGGGTGGGAAGGGAGAGAGCCTGTTATATGGATCCAGTGTGTAAGAATGAGAAATGCAAAAGTTTGCTAATCGTAATTGAAGTAAAAGAAATTTGAAAAGGTTAGAAGTTAGGACCTTGCAGACTGGGGTTACCTTGACGTGGTTGGAAGGCTTTTCATTCCTGTGATCACAGTAATGTATACTAAAACCCCTTTGTTTATAAAGTATGCCAGTGTGCAGATAATATGATATTGTATGGGGCCTAGGAATGTGCATTGATTATCTTTTCTATGTTTGTATAAATGTTTGACCAGATCAGTAGCACTTCCGCTAAATGTAGTTGTAAATTAGCCTAATTGGAGTGCTTCCACAATCCTTGTATTGTATTGGTTTAAAACTGGGTACCTGGCTCCTAAAGTTATATGAATTCCTTGGGATTTAATATAACTGTTACAAAAAAAGAGGTACTGCACCTCCTGAAATGCCTCTTTAAGGTTCTTCTTTTACTGATTATCTCTAATGCATTGCAACATGAACATATAAGAAACCTTTTTTCTGACTTTACACTCCACAGAGAAAAGGTTCTATTGATTGGAATCCACTGAACGTCCTTGTGTGGATTTAGACGGAACATGTAATTACCGGGAAAACAAAGTAGAAATAAAGTGGAAATATCATCTCTGCCAATTCCTTATGCATTACAACATGATCTAAAAACAATTCTACAGAAGTTTACAGGACAGTTCGTCTAAAATTAGTATTGATAGAGTGCAGTGCAAACAAGTTATTTCTCTAGTTAGAAGAATTTGCAGAACCTTAAAGGAGAACTAAAACCAACTGTAACAAGTTCCTGCAGTATTTTAGGACTGAGCATGTGTAAATAACACAATGGTCAGTGACCACACAGTGTGATACTGGAATGCTGGGAAATAAAACACAAACCCCATGTTAGAAAGGTCAATTTCTCAACATCCATATCAAAATGAGAGGTGAGCACATATTTCTGCTTTTATACCAAGGACATCTACCTTTTGATTCAATCATGTTCTGAGGCTTTAGTTGTCCTTTAACAATTTAACAATAATGTGATACAGCAGCGAATACTTTTTATCTGAAAGGGGGGGGATTGGAGTATTTTTAGGAAGTGACTTTCTAAGATGGGTTCACAAAAGATGAAAGACAGGATCTGCAAGATCCACAATACACACAGTCCTGAGCGTTCTCCCTATACACAGCAGATACACAGCATATATAAAGCCTAGGGAGAACCCTTGGGGATGTGTGTTTCCCTCGGCCGCAGCTGACTCCCCTATAGGGAAACTACCGTGGCCAAGGGAAAATTTCATCCTTTCCCGAACGACCCCCAAGTGCGACCTGAACGTTAGGCGGCCGGGCACTCGTTTGGGAAGCTACACACACTGCCGATAGTGTACTAGGGGCCATATTTATAAAAGATCATTATCGAAAAAATAACGATCGCTATCGTAAAATAACAACGTTATTTGCCTATAACGACCGTTATTTGCCCATAACGACCGTTATTTGCCAATAACGACCGTTATTTTACGATAACGACAGGTATTTTACGATAACGACCGGTCGACCGTCCGTTATCGGAAAAAACGGTCGTTATCGGAACATACCGATTGTTATTTTACGATAGCGATCATTATTTTTTCGATAATGATAACGATCTTTTATAAATAGGGCCCTAGATGTGTACCTAGACAGATGTAAACACTAATTCAATCTGTTAGACTCCGGAAGACAATCAGGGTTATTCAATAAAAGTTCTTATCGTTTAAAATGGTGCTAATTTTGCCCCAAGCAATCAGATGTTAGCTTTCAAATGTTAAATAAGTTCTGATTGGTTGGGGAATGCATCTTGATAACCCCCCTAACACTAAATTCACCCTTCCCTTGTTTAAAAACCTTTGCACACTTTAGATAGAAAAGTGCATATGGTTTAATGAGGAAAGGGAAGATTGAGAATTTGCTATTATTTTGCCTTAATGAGCATCATTTTTATTCCTTTGTAGACTGAAGTTTTCTTTGATATTAAATAAAATCTGCAGCCCAGTGCAGAAACAGCAGCGGTAACTCAAAAAAAAGGAAATTATATAGGAAAAAGCTTAAAAATTATTGTGATAGGAAACTTTGAAGTGATGTAGAAATTCCCATCAGTCACACCAGAACGATAAGGACTCATTAAGTGTGGCTACATGACATTATTATGCAACATTCCCTCTCATAAACACCATAATTGGCCGATTCTGTAGAACCCCATGGGATCAGCCACATATATGGCCAACAAAACAACCAATCCTGCACCAATGACCAAACACTGTGAGATGTGTTGAAACAACTGAAATTTTTTTCAGTCCTTATATTTTATGTATACAAAGTATATGCGTGAGTCAAGTTTTAAGGATTTAGGTAAAACTCATCCATGGTGGGAAATATCACATTTCTTGCATTATTATTAATTACTTTCAAGCTTACATTGACATGGATAGTGTTTCTCTAGAATTCCCTGTCTTCTGTTTGCGGTTTCTGGATTCTCAGACCAGGTCAGCTATCTTAATCTTACTGTCAGGGGCGTAACTGCAGCCCCCCCCCCCCAGCAACATTGGAGATTGGGCCTGACCCACCCCCTACCCAGTGGTCCAGCTGATCACGCATATGAAGTAAATATACATGCAATCAACTATTTAAAAGACCAGACCGGAACTTCCAATTTGGTTCCGGTCTTTTAAACAGCTGATTGCGCATATGTTTGCTTTATATGCGCAATCAGCTGTTGAAAAACAGCTGATGACGGAGGTTGTGGCGGCCCCCTTTACTGTCCGGGCCCGCCTGTGGTCACGGGGGTGGTAGTTATGCCGCTGCTTACTGTCCAATTTCTGATCTCATAAAAGTAATCCTTTGAAGCCACCAGAGGTCAACTGAGCTGTTCATCTGATATCTGCCATGGCACCTAAGCCATCAAATTTGCCATTGTCAAATATGATGTCCCAGAGACGTCACAACAAATAAATTAATTGCCATAAAAACCTTCAGCTTCACTGACCTTTTCTTTGCTCTGGGATTATTATATTTGTAATATGAAAAGGCTACATTCAAACAAACAACCAAAAAGCCACCTTATTTGCAGTTTTCCTGCTGTACAGTAGAGATGTAATGTGGGTTCTAAAAGAACCCAGTTTCGAATCGAATCTGAGGGTTTCAAAGTCCCTACGAAACTCTCGGAACTCCCGGATTTCATGAAACCCTAATTTTCCGAGTTTTCGATTTTTATCGAAAATTCGATAATTACAATATCGAAAGTAGATGATTATCAAAAATGAAAATTGAAACCGCAATAATCACCGAATTTGTGAAAATGACTCTGCCATATGACTTAAATTCACCAACCACAGTAGTGACAACCCCTGGGTATAAAAGGCAACATTTCAGATACCATTTTGTGAGTGTGTTGGAGAGTTTAGTAGGAGACCTGATAGTGTTGGAGATTGGAAAGATTTTTTTTGCTTTTTGAGCAAACTTGAGCTTTGATGGTGTGAATTTCCTCATAGGAGGAAAGGAAGAATGGGAGAATGCAGAACTATGAGGCGTTGCTGCTGAATCACTTCTGTTCTGCCTTCCCAAGTGCTAGCAGACCGACAGAACCTAATGTTGGGGATGCACAGGGCTCACGTCCCCCTGTGCATGAGAGGATGAGCAGTACTGGAGGCGGTCTCACGGCCAACTTCAGACTATTCTTCCAGCCGCAGTTGCCAGGACCATCTACTGGCAGCTCCAACAGGCAATACCTCAGTCGCCAAGTCACTGACTACATCGGATCCAGGGCCAGTGTAGACTCATCAGAGACTGAGGATCCACTGGACTATTGGGTGGCAAGGCTTGACATCTGGCCTGAGTTGGCACAGCATGCCATTGAGGTCCTGTCCTGCCCGGCATCCAGTGTCCTTTCGGAGGGGGCCTTCATTGCAACAGGGGGTGTTGTTATGGAGAGGAGGATCATCTATCTACTGAGAATGTGGACTGTCTGACATTCATTAAGATGCATGGATCACATCTCAGTACAGCATCCCTGTTGCTGATGTCTGTGACAGAAGGCCTGTTGCCCCTTGCCACCCATACTGCTCCTTCCCACTGCCTTAGTGTTCACCTTGAGGCCTAGCTAATGCCAGCTCAGCTGGCAAGTGGCTAATTTTTCTTTTTGGTAGCTAATCTTTCCAGTTTAGGGTCAGTTGTGTGTGGCTCTATTATCATGGCTGGCTAAGCTATACTAAAGCTAATCTTACATGGTAACTAAGTTAAGAACAGCTACTCTGTGGCTAATGTTTCTTACCTGTGGGTCAATCTTGCCTGGGCCATGCCAAATGTTTACACCCTTGTGGTGTCACCTGTTCTGACCATTCTGTACAGCCGCACCAGCTACTCTGTGGCTAATGTTTCTACCTGTGGGTCAATTCTGCCTGGCCCATGCCAAATGTCAATCCTGCCTGGCCCATGCCAAATGTTTACACCCTTGTGGTGTCACCTGTTCTGACCACTTTGAACAGCCGCACCAGCTACTCTGTGGCTAATGTTTATTACCTGTGGGTAAATCCTTTCTGGTCCATGCCAAATGTTTACACCCTTGTGGTGTCACCTGTTCTGACCATTTTGTACAGCCACACCAGCTACTCTGTTGCTAATGTTTCAACCTGCCTGACCCAAACCAACAGTCTACATTTACTTGTCTGTCTGCCTTCCTGGCTCATCCACAATGCTAAGACACTGAGGGCCTGTGCTACCCCATTACTTACTTTCCCTTGCACTATGAATACCCTAAGGGAAAGCCTACCAGGGAAACGCCTGCCTCTCTCAGCTACAATGGTAACAAACTACAGTGGGTCTGCTCCTGTACTACAGTGGGCCTGCTCCTGTACTCTGTGGTGCTGTAAAAAATGGTACCCCATCACCCACTTTCCTCTAAACAATAAATTTCAACATTTTTTAAGTTTTAAAATTTTTATGTCCTGTTCCATGTGGCGCATTTTGCGGGCCATTGCCGTCATGGCCCTCTCCATCTGAGCCAGCTGATCATCCTCAGTGGGTGGCGCTGGGATTGGAGGCGGAGCAGTGGGGGCAGCTTCCATTTCTGTAAGATCATATAGAAAATAAAATACATTAATATGATGGTAGCGGCAGCTTTACTGCGCTTTTTAATGCGCCACTCCCATACATAAAGTAGAGTTGATCCAGGGAAATTTCCGATTGCCATTTGGAGTCAGGAAGGAATTTTTTCCCCCTTCATAAATTTGGTGGGGGTTTTTTGCCTTCCTCTGGATCAACAGTTAGGCAGGAAATGAGGATATTGCTAGATGGGTTGGACTGGATGGACGTATGTCTTTATTCAACCTCATATACTATACTATACTATACTATACTATACTATACTAACTAACACATTAACATTAATAGGTAATAAGAAATGCTTTACACAAATATAAACTATAAAACAGAAACTTAACAGAAACTTTCTTTGGCAATTATTTATGTAAATAAATGTGATAATATTTTATATAAATATTTTATATAACACTCGGGGCTAGGCTGCATTAACGCGTTTTTTAAACATTTGCACCTGTGATTTGTAAATATTGTAGAAAATAACGGGAATGTAAAAATTCCTGCGATTGCACATGCGATCACCTTTTTTTTGCGCAATCGCATGTGTTTCCATAATAGAAATGATCAACATCTCATCAACAATGCGAGACAGCGCACCAGAAATGCGTGCACACTTCGGTACATTGCAGTGTGCGTTGCAGCCTCAAGGTCGAAAAAATGGCTAAAACCATGATACTTGCCTTATGGTGGTGCCAGGGGCTGAGGCGGAGAAGGAAGAGGAGGAGGAGGAGAGGATAAGGCAGAGTCCTCTGTCCCTGTATCTTCCTCTTCTGTAAGATTATATAAAAAATAAAATCAATTAATATGACGGTAGCGACAGCTTTGTTGGGCTTTTTAACGCCCCACCAGTTTATTCACTAACATTAATAAGGTCCTGCAAATGTTAGCAGCGGTTTGCAGTGCGGTTATCGGTAATAAGAAGTGCTTCACACAAATATAAACTTGTAAAAAAACAAGTAAATGAGATAATATTTCAAATAAACATATTATAACAACCAAAGCAGAAATAAATGGCTAAAACAGTGGTACTTGCCTTGTGCTCTATTTGCTATGTCAGCGACATAGCTGGCCCTCTGCCTCATCAAGTCAGACCACCTGCTCTGCAGCTGGAAGGTGGTCTGGCTCAAATTGTACTTTGTTTGCAGCTTCCGCTGCAAACGGTGCATTATGTGCAACTTGCGCCACTTTATATGTTGGGTGCCAGCCGGCATCCCAGCGTAATTACTTCTAGCAAGGTAGGCCACCATGAAGCGCTGCCACTCCATGCTAGGCATCCTGAGGCTCTAATCCAGATGTGGGACAGAACAGGAACAAGCTGCCGAAAACCGGAAGTAGTTTCCGAAATTAGAATTGCCAATTTTAGAAAAATCAATTTTACTCTCACTCGCGCTATTTTCGAGCTCTCGCGTTCGAACATTTGATGTTCGCACCTAGGTATCATGTACATTTTACTCGCGGATTCAATGCCCGTGTATAGGCTTCAATGGACACTTTACTCGCGGATTCGATGCTCGTGTATAGGCTTCAATGGACATTTTACGCACGGATTCGATGCTCGCGTATAGGTTTTAATGGACACTTTACTCGCAAATTGGATGTTCGCACCTAGATACCATGAACATTTTACTTGCGGATTCGATGCTCGCGTATAGGTTTTAATGGACACTTAACTTGCAGATTCGATGCTCGCGTATAGGTATAATAGGTATTTCACTCGCATATTTGAACGGTCGAACATTCGATATTTATCGAAAGTCCGAAAATATCGAAAATCCGGGTCCGGGATAGTTAAAGATGTCCAAATTTGTTTGAATTCGAATAGTTCGGCTCGAACTTGGGTTCGAGTTCGAGTCCATCTCTATCGGTAACCCTTGAATGTGTAGTATCGCTAACCCGCGAAGGCAGCAATCGATTTCAGTAACCCTCGAAAAGTACAGATCGATTCTAACAGCATTTGTTACAAATTCCAACAGAATTTGTAATGTCGCTAACCCTCGAAAGTAGAGATCAATTTCGGTAACCCTCGTAAGGAAAGATCGATTTCGGTAACCCTCAAAAGCAAAAAACATTTTCGGTAACCCTCGAATTTGTAATATTGGTAACCCTCAAAAGTAGTGTTCGATTTCGGTAACCCTCAAAAATAGAATGCAGAAGCTCGAAAACAGCCCAATCAAGAGGAAAGATAGTTTTAAAATAAGTTTTGGTTATATTTACGGGTTCCCCAGACCATTCCCCAGGTCTCTGTGTCATTTACAGTAACCTACTATCACTATTTCATCCTTAAAATCGATAGAATTTTTTTTCTCCCATAGACTTCTATGGGTCCGTTTTCGAATCTTCGAATTTTCAAATTTTTCGAAAATTGCTCCACAGCGCATGCCAGAGTCAGTAGGACAGGGAAGGGGCAAACATCTTTTTATTCTAAGGAAGGCTCCTACTCTTCACTTTTCTGGACTTTGAATAGTCACTGCAGGACAACTATATGGAGCTGAGAGGAAAGGTAAGGATTTTTAACACTACGCAGTTGGGGCCAGCAATGGGTCAATATTTAGTTTGGGGGTGCAAATGCCTTACATTCCTTTAATAGGAGTCTTTAAATTATGTATTTAAAGACCATATACTACAAGAAAATGAATTTAAAATAGCAGTTAAAAGAAGTATTGGTAATTCCTACCTCCTAATATCATTGTGTGAGGAGGGCCAGCATAAAGAAAACCCCTTCTGCCAGGCTTCCTTGGTGCTTCAAGCACTATCTTTAATACAGGACAGCCCAGGACACTAACCTGGCAGTTGACATCTACATGTGCTGTAGCTCAACAAAATGATATTGGGATTTTGGAATAATCAGCCCTACCTCCCTGTCCCAGGTACTGTTTATTTTTTAAAGTTACTTGTTACAGTGATTGTCTTTTAAGTTAATCTCATCTCCTCTTTTAATTTTGCAATAAATGTCTAAATGATCTCCTCCTGTTAATGAGCCAGCAGCACCAGCACCAGTTGTTAGATCCTCCTGTAATGTTGAGTTAAATCCAAATAATTAAAAAAAATAATAATTAAATTCATTCTAGGAAATAGTATATATTTCCCAATATCAATTATATGATCATATACTGTAAGAGAAGAGAATAAAAAAGAAGGTATTAAGCATCCAGGGTTAAATCACATAACACCACCTAGATTCAAGAGCTTCCCAGCTTTTTCCCTAAACAGAAGAGGAAATTAAGGTATTTATCACTCTGATGCACAATGACCATCTCAAATTGTGTGAGAAGCACTGTTATTGTCACTTGACAGATGATTGTACCATGGCTTGCAAATCTGTAAAATGATCTACTGCAGAAAATGATGTATATCGGCTAAAGTTTCCATAAGACCGGGAAGGCAAGACTCTGCCCCAGGCAGCAAGCTACACAGAAACATATCCAAATCTAAGAAGACCTTCTGAACCAAACCACTGATATCATTGTTTATTCATCTAAAGACTCTTTGTCATTGTTCTGTGGTTTTTGTCCCCTTGACATAATAACCTAAAGGTTTATCTTGAGATATTATTTTTTTAAGTTGTACTGGTCAACATGATTCCATCTTTCTTTTGATTATCTTTATGGCAATGGATTTGGGAACGAAGTGAGATTTTTTTGCATAGATTAAATAGAATGTCCAAGGGCATAGCTGTCAGTATAAATCTCAGGAAAATTGGTGTGAATCTATATATCTTTTTTAGAAAGCATGATTATATATTTGGCAAATAAATAAATAAATATATATATATCTATGAAGGCAACATGCACTTACAGGGTCTTCTTAAACATGATAAATTTTATAAACAGCGATGTATATACCAGAACAGGAAGAAACCCACAGAGCACTTCATGGGAATAATCAATCATTTATTTTACGTCTGCCTCTAGTAGATAAGGACATTCAAAGCAATAAATATGGTGAGACCCCACCCCCACACACACCCTTCCCTCCCCCTAACCAATCACTCACCAGACCATCCCCCAGAGATAAACAGGTGATCGTAGTGGGGGTCTGAAGACCATTGAGTGCCCTTGTGGTAGGTTAGTTTGGAACATATTTGGATTTCAGGGAACAGCACCCGGGCAGTGTGATTGAGCTTGGGAGCGGAAAAGAGCAGGTTGCGAGCGGCACTCGCTGGATATGCATCCACCCGGGTGCATCCTTAGGTAAAATACATGTGGAGGTAGAGAGAAGGAGCACTCCTTGGATATGTGAAGATACAAATTTTATTCAAGCCGTCTATGCGTTTCGGTCCAATCACGGACCGTCTTGAGAACGGTTCGTGATCGGACCAAATGCATAGATGGCTTGAATAAAATTTGTATCTTCACAAATCCTAGGAGTGCTCCTTCTCTCTACCTCCATATATATAAATTTTCAATTTGATTAAGTGAGGTGTGCTCAGGACTATTCCTTTTTTATGGTTTATCTACAGATGGAGGCACCTGTATCCTTTGAAGCACCCAATTATTATTATTTTTTGAACTTGGACTGAGTGCGAGTGTGATTCTATTGTTCCTATATATATATATATATATATATAAAGTGTGCCTGTTATAGCATAGCAGGAATTATCTGTGTGTATGCTTAGCTATGTGGATACAGTGGATATAAACACACTACACACCCTGATACAATTTTGTTTTATAATTAAAAAGAAAGACAAATCAGAACTTGATCCATCTTTATTGTTAAATTACCATCTGTACAAAAAAGTCTAAAATAAATTCTAGAAATCCTCGTAGCGTTAGTGTGCACAGTATTACTGAATTGGAGTCCTCTTATAGTTGCACAACACTAAACATTTGTATTGTACTTGGGCACCTTCTGTATAATATAACACCATTACTAAAGATAGTTACATAAGGCCAGATAGACAAACATCAAACCTGTCTAATGTCTGCCTAATGAATGACCAGCTTTAGACTTTTCGTAATGGTGAGTATGGTGAAATTTATGTTGGAGGTTGGGTTAAGCTGTTGTGAAAGTTTTGAGAGGGGACATGCCCCTATAGTGTTGTGGAGAAATTATTGGATTTGGTGGTTTATATTGGAGCAAAGTAAACAGCTCGCAGCATAAAACGTTATTTAGACAAAAAAAATGAGTGCCAGACATTTTTCGTATAACTTGGTATCTGGATAAAACATAATAATGGAGTCAAAGTAAACTGCAATATTCCAGGAAATCACCCAGGAAATGTTAATTTAGGCTAGTTTGTGATTCTCTATTGGCAATGTCCTGAACAGCTATATATTAAGTTTACAGACACAGAAGGTGTTGCCAGCAACAGAGGAGCTGAGGAAACAAGAGGAGGAGCAGCAACTACAATCACGTCATTTTTTATGTACGTGTTAGTGTTTTTAAAGGAGAACTAAACACTTTTCATTCAGTCTTTAGGCCCTAAAACTGTAGAAATACAGGGAGATTCAATAAAAGTTCTTATCATTTAAAATGGTGCTAATTTTGCCCCAACCAATCAGAACTTATATAACATTTGAAAGCAAACATCTGATTGGTTGGGGCAAAATTAGCACCATTTTAAACGATAAGACTTTTTATTGAATAACCCCCTTAGTGTTTTATTTTTCATTCTTAGTAATCCCTAAGTAAAATCTTTGCTTCCTTAACCCCTTCCTTCTCCCAGTGGGGCAGACATGCTTAGTGTGCTTGCGAGGAGAAAGTGAAAAAAAAGCGAGGAGAAAGAAAATAACAGTAATGCTGCTATACTATACTATTTGAATTATTTCCTATCCATGTTAAGGGAAAGCAATGTATTGTTTTAGGAAGCAGTTGCTGGGATAATAGGCCGGATAAATTGTGTTTTAGACCATAGTTCTCTTTTAAAGTTAAAAATGTTCAATTACAATAACCAGAACTCGCATTCTTATTAGGCTTCCAAATGTATAAAAACCTTCTGGGCAATTTACCAAGGTTCTCTGAAGCTCGCTTTAAAGGCACACTAACCTATTTACCAACAGACAGGAGTTGTGACAGATGCATGGGTAATGCAAAAGATACCTGCCAACACAGCCTATTTAATATAGCATGCCCTACGACTTTTTTCACTAATCGGGGTAAAACACAATCGGAATTAACTCCGAGCCATAATTGCTATATTAATTGAGCCTCTGGGTAAATTTCCCTGTATGTGCTATGAAACATATATCCCATAGCAAACTAATATATTGTAATAGCAGTGATATAACTTTATATAATGTTTAATAACTAGGTCTATTGAAGTGGTAATTCAAAGTTTTGTTTCTAGATCTAAAAGATTGGGAAAAAGAACAACAGATCACCCCAATATTCGATAAAGTGCGGATCCCCAGCTGTTATTGACTTCAAAGCCCCACTGGCTTGATAGGGTTTTATATTCCATGGAAATGAAGAGCCCCATTCCTTACATTCTTCAGCTACACAGACTTTGTCAAAGCAAATCACTTTAAAACTCCAATTCATCTGTTGTTCCTCTGACGCTTCAGACCCAACTATTCTTAACAGCCACTTTCTTAGTGACAGTGAACGTCCAGACACCATATTGTGAGTGACAGACACGCTCCCAGACAAGAACGGCAGGCTGCTAAGTTATTTTATAAACACCTGTCATTTCAAATGACGGCCGGATTACTAGTCATATATAAATAAAAGCTGTCATGAAGCATCTGGGAGTCATGCTTGGTGAATATGTGTTGCCTTATCTTTTATTGTTCGTGTGATGTACCTCAAAACAGACCAGGCAGGCATATGGCTGTTAGGGTGGGAGACAGAAGAACAGTAGAGACACTTGGAATAATGGAGGTAGAAATAATACGCAAGCAAATTTAAATTCACGCCTCACACAGGCTGAATTAATAAAATGTTATGTGGTGCAAATAGAATTTCCCTTAAACGTGTTGCTGCTCTGGGTGAAGTGCATTGATCGTGCCTGTGGTCAGTAAGTCAGGGAAGGGGGAGGGGTTTGGGAGTAACTGCAATTCTTACTGTAGTCAACAATTTTACTGACTTCCTAGAGGTGTAACTTCCTGTGGAAAGCAGCTAGAAAGACAGCAGATGCACTGTTCAATTATCAGCATCTGCAAACAAAAGGCAGAACCAATAAGTTTAAGCCTGCACCTCTCCTTTAATATGTTCTAAATATATAAGTTAGCTCAGCTAATGCTAAAATCTCAGATATGGGTGAATCTCCCCATTTGTTCCCTATTTACCAAGAGCTGTAATGGCTTCCCCTATAAGGTTTCCATATCGCGCTTGTGGCTCTGTATAAACACCATTTTGGTCTACCCAGTAGCACGATTTTAACCTAGTTATTCGCAGACATAAATAATTACTGAAAAAATAGACGCAATTGTGTTATGGAATTAAATGCGTTGCCTCCATTCTCGTCTTCAGGTCATGCTAAACTAGTCACTTATTTATCACAGAGTTTGTAAAATGCAGCTGCTAGGGTGTTATATATTATATACTATATTCTATCTTTGTGGTCTGTAGGAAATTCTATAGACTACCCTACATACTGCAGCATGTGGATCTTCTTGGTGTAGATATGTGGCTCCCCTATTGTTAATGAGATACAGATTTGTGTTCAAAAAGTCAAAAGAGGCAATTGAACATGAACTGAATTGAACATTCACTAAATGTAAACTTACATCCTGCAAGCAATACAATTAATCAGTCTGAATAGGTTAATACTAACCTTTGCCCTTTTTAAAAGCCTTTTAGAATGGGCAACTATTTGTATACACACAACTTAACATAGTATCATAGTAACATAGTAATTGAGGTTGAATAAAGACATACGTCCATCAAGTCCAACCTTTTCACCCTCCGTAATCCTCAATATTTTTTACTTTTAGAAACTTATCTAGGCCACTTTTAAAGTTATTCAATGAACTTGTCTTTACCACATCTGCTGGAAGACCGTTTCACCGTTGTCACTCACTGTAAAGAAACCTTTCCTAACCTGAAGATGAAACTTCTTTTCTTCCAACAGGCATGTACATCAGTTGAATCTGACAGAATATAGGTATTAGGGTATTGTATATGCACATATGATAGATATATATATATATATGTGTGTGTGTGTGTGTGTGTGTGTGCAAACAGTTGATAAAAATGGAGAGAATAGAGAGAATATTCATTCCAGTACAGAAAACCATGGATGCACTCTATTGGCAACAGAAACCTAAAAAATAAACACACTATTGTTCATCTACCTAGTGTCCAATGCTATTTTTAAGAGGCTGGATTAGTGTCCTAATGCTGCTCCTAATGCAGTTGGCAGTAGAGTCTTTATTCTATCTTTGTGAACATTCTAACACTCTGACTTCCCATTCCCTTCTTATTACTGTACATGCAATTCAAAGTTGGGTAAAGTAAAACCCTCTCATGCCTGTAAAACATACCAAAAATAGAAAATAAAAAAGCTTATAATAAAGTATGTTTCTCCCCTTCCATGCCCAAGCTATTAAATATTCCTTTTTGCAGGGCCTTTCCATGTAAAAACCTAGTTCACTCCAAACTAGATCCATTGAGGTATTTTCCAGGGTAAGCTTGTATTTCCTCATATTGAAGAATGCAAAGATATTATCCAATGCTCAATTTACATTACTAATCCTCTACATCTTGTATGGGAAACAAATTTCCTGTCTTGTCTTTAAAACTGGAAATATGAATATTTGTAGAAATTGACATTAGACTTAATGTCCATCTATAAAGCTAAATAAATTAATACTTTGAAAGAAACTTCCCATGTCTGTACTTATAAATTAACTTTATTAACAATAAACTTTAGGTGACCTTTAATGTGATTAAATGCTCACTAAATAGGAGGATTGTTAAACTGTATTGCATACAAAGACCCATCCTCGTAGTTTATTATAAGTTTATTTGGGATATTTCAACATAAGAAGATTTGAATGATTCAATAAAAATATTCAGTTCTAACACTCGTCATACATTGCACCTACTGTATATTTAATACATTTATTGTGAAATATCATAAATCTAATGAAATCTAATATCCATCAAACATAAATGTAATATTCTCTGGACTGGGCCATTTATTTACTATTGACATTAGAATTTGGTTTCCTAGAAGAATTCCAATACATAAGAAAAACAAGATAGAAATTAACATAGCTCATACCATAGTATGGCAGTAATCTAGTTACCCTGCTAATAAAAGAAATCTACTGTGAGCTTTCTCTGTGTTTAATTCACTCATCACACCCAGCTCCTCTCCAAGTACCACTAAGGTCCACCCAAGCCCCGGTAAGGAAAGACAGACAGAACTGACAGCTGAGAGGTGTGCTATTCCCATATCATAGTAAACTAGAAGGGAAAGGGAAAACAGAAGGAACAGTCATTTGGATCTTCAAGCCCAATAAATTAATTAAAATAGAATTTTCAAATGAGCATTTTTCTTTCTGATCTGTATTTACACTTAATTTAAGTATTCAGTGGCGTAACAACAACCCCTGCCTGGACGGTAGGAGGGCCCTCCACAAGCCCACAACCTTCGCAATCAGCTGTTTTTAAACAGCTGATCATGCGTATGAAGGAAACAGCTGTTTAAAAGACTGGACACGAACTTCCAGAACTGAAGCAGAAATTCGGGTCCAGCCTTTTAAACAGCTGATTTTGCATGTTTCCATTATATGTGTGATCAGGGGAGGGGGGTGGGTCAGGGGCCCAGCCTCCATTCTCGCGGGGGGGCCAGGCTCCTGCAGTTAAGCCCCTGTAAGTATTAGCTTATTTATTGTTTAATCTGCCTACAAAATGGTATTTTTGATGGACATTCTACATTACAATATAGACAGTAATGTCATGGTTTGTGATATTCAAATCACGTGTTAAAAGTCTTTTCGTTGCTTAAAGCTACACTAGTCCACTTAAAATTGTGAAATGTGATGGTTCCTTGTTGTTCAGTGGAAACTCAATTATTTCAGACTTTCTGAATGTGAGAGACTTTCTTCAAAGTTGTACTTGTCCTTGACAAAGCTTTTTAGAAAATAACAAAGGCCCTAATGTTAGCCAAGGCTACTGACAGAAGTGGGAAGGCAGACAAAAAACAAATATGTACAGCAAGAGCCTCATGACCTAGATAGAATCACTGCTAACATATGAACTAGGGTGACAGATTGAAAACGCCAGGCAATATGAAAACATGTACATTGGCATAAATCAGTACTAGAAAAACATATAAGCAGCTCAGCACTTTATTGGCAATAGTTGTAAAGTAATAACCCTGGACATGGAGGTACAATCTGCGAACCATTAGAAGACAGTAAGATCAAAGGCTTTTTTGAATTTCTAGGCAGATGGAGTTAGGAGACTTCTTGTTAAGACAGCGTTACTGTTACTACTGTATTAAAACAAACCTGTATATTCAAAATGATATTTTGAGGAAACCCAATTTTTTACCCATATATAAGTAGTTTAGCATTATATATATTTCACAAAATTAATATTATTGCAAATATTCGTTGATATAGAATAATACAATAAATTAAATGACCAACCATTCAGTACTATCAAAGTAGTTCATCCACTGACATCATGCCATGAAGGGCTTAAATTCTAGAGCTAAGTACAGACCTGAAGATTCCAACATCACACCTGAAGAACGTCCATCACGGGTGAGAATCAATTCATATATAAATGATTATAGGTTGGATCATCAATAACCCGTGACCAATTGTCCATACACAAACTGATTCTCAGGCTATGATGGACATTTGTCAGGTGGTTGGGCATCGCTTTGCAAACTTCATGTCTGTACTTAGCTTAACAGCGATATTGTGATACTTTTGTTCTCCATGATCAACTTTTGTTACATTGTATATCCTTCAACCACTCCAGTTTGGACTTCAGTGTCTGGGAACAAGCAGCTTTGACCTGTGGGATGGCCTTGGATGTTCAAAGGGTGTGAATGGGCATTCTGGGTGTGTGGTTGGGTGGAGCTTGTATATGCTACGAATCCCTGGTCCCTCCTGTTTGGAGGAATGATTTTTTTAAAATTCTATTATTGTGTGACTGTGTTCAGGCAAAAAAAGTCATGAAAAAAAAGTGGCTATAGTGCTGTTACACAATAGTTTTTAGAATTTAAAAATACACTACCCCAGTAACATTGCGGATATGGTGCAGGATAATTTTAAGATGGGAATCAATGTTTGTGGCTCCCCAAACATCAGAGCAAACCCACACAAGCACAGGAAATATGCAACTCCTTGCAGTAGACATTAATATAATGAATTTAATTTGAGTTAAAAAACCATCATTGTTTTGCTAGCTATGGAGAATTGCTCTGCAGAGGTAAACATTACAGGATGTACATAAGTGCAAAATGTGAGCTTAGGAAGACAAATTTTAGTAAGCGATGTAAGCAATGTAAGCTTATGTAACCTACATTTAAATAAGATACTGTATATGCTGAACCTTTTTTTTCAGCCCACTTTGCTATAACAGTGCACACAAAACAAACACTTCAGCTAAAGAAGATAGGAATTCCTCTTATCAAAATCCAGGTCAGAAACCATGACAGAGCAGCTGCTGGATAGGAAGGAAGCGAACAGGAAATATCCAGCCCCCTGCAAGATGACCTGCCTATGTCATTTTTAAAATATATTTAAGTGTTAAACACATTTAAACACAGGTGGGATACATAAGGCACTTTTTATACAATGACACGTTTTTAATATAAGCTCAATTTGTAAGTACATTACCCAAAGGTTTGCACTGCACCAGAAGAAAAAAGTTCCAAAGCAGGTTTAATGTTAAAGGATATGAGATATCCTACCTTGTCCTCTGGGATCTTTAGCTTATGCCTGCTATGCTCCTAGATGCCAGGGGCTTAACTACCAGGGGAGCAGTGGAAGCAACCACAGAGGGGCCCGAGAGCCAAAGGAGCCATGTCCTTTTTTTTCCTATGACAGATATAGCCTCTTTCCAGAAAGACTAAAAAAACAATATTTGTTCCCATCCCATTTAGCAATTTAGTGAGCTGATTATAAGGTTGAGCATGCTCAGAGGAGGAGGTTAGATGAATAACATATAGCTGTTGGTTGGGATGTCAACTGTCATATCCATGACTGACATTTGCTAACTGGAAGAACCTGGAAGCATAAAAAGTGGTAGCATTTCAGATAAGTCATATATCAGCTTTATAACTATTGCATTTTTGTGGTGAATTACTTACATCCAATTTTTCATTTCAGGGGTGTCCTTGCCCCTTAACATGAAAGAAAATGAACTTTTTCTGTAGTGTAGTGTCCCCCAGCCTTCCCCCAACCACAATATTCCTTTTTTAAATCAAGCCCCAAAAAATAGACTTAACATCCTTCGTTCTCTCAGCTGTCTATTTGACGAAAATTGCAGTGAGGGGTCGGAGGCATCTGTGATTGGCTGAGAGTCAGCCAATCAAAGACGCTGCTGTCAGCTATGCAGAGAGCAGAGGGAATGGAGAATCATAAGTCAATTTCTTGTGCTTGTTTTAAAAACTAATATGGTCGTTGGGGATGGGCTGGGGTACACTACACTACAGAAAAAGTTTTTTTGGTAGGGGATGGAGCATCTCGAAGGTTAATCTGGAGAGTGAAACGAAGGGAAGGCTTCCCTGCGCATGTCCTTACTGAGGACATGGAAGAAGCAGGCCACTGGATGACACACAGACAGCTCCTATTCTTCACTTTCTAGGATTTTGGACACTGCAGGAGAACCATATGGAGCAGAGGAGAAAGGTAACCCTTTTTAAAGGGTAACTGTGGTCCAAAAATGACTTTAGGTATATTGGCAGGAATTGCTTTCCTGAGTAATTTTGCAATTTACTTTCATTAATTTTTTAAAAATAGTTTTGAATATATTTACATTTTTATGTGTGATATGGTAGCAGCATCACCAGATCCCCTGCACTTCTGGCTCCTTGCACTAAAACCATGTGACAGTCCCTCTTCCCTGTTTCTCCTCTGCCTCATGGCCCCTCTCCTCCTCCAGTCTTTGTAACTCAATCTCTTCATGGTTTCTTCTGCTTTCTCCTGCACTGAGCATGTGCCAACCGCAGATTAGAGAAGGAACTAATATTTGTGACCGCAGATTCAGAACCCCCTAACTTTCTGATTTATTAACTTTCTGAGTTATTTCTTCATATATTGGGGTGTGCAGCACATAGAGAAGTTGTTGATGGCACATTTTAAAGGTAGGAATCTGGCGTTCCATTTAAAATCATCAGTTTGGAGACCACAGATCCCCTTTAACACTACATAGTGGGGCCAACACTGGGGCAAATTTTAGTTTTGGTGGTGGACATTCCCTTTAACTAACATCAGATGAAAAGTTAAATTCAGAAACTGCAAAAATAAATAATCTCTCACTTGGTCCAGGAAAGTCGCCTAACACAATTCATCTCAGTAGGGTAATCTGTGACCTAACAGAAGGGTTTCCATATTTGCAGCCCTTTCTGAAAATAAAGGGGTTAATGGTTATTGATTCTGTCTCCTTTAGCTGCGTGGAAACTGCATGATGAATTTATTGAATATATTGCAAAATGTGAATCTAGACGTAGTGACATATCTCTCAATATAAATACACTTACATAGATTTATCTAACAAGGTATTCTTTTCCTGCTGTATTACACATTAGTGTCTTCAATGCCGAAGGGTCCCTGAACGTCTTCCAGAGCAAAACAGCAGGAATCTTTTTTATGTGCTCTTTGTCTTACAAGATCCGAAAGCAAGTGCCAGCTTAAATATGCTATACTTATTTAAACACACAGAGGGAGATCAGTGATTGAAAGAGTATTAAAAAAAACCTCTAATGAAATAAATGGTTCTATCCATGCTTCATAAGAACATGCTCATTGATACAAGCCAGATTGATTTTTTTCTGCCCACAGTCTGTAGCTAGAAAAGAATACTATATACAAACAAGGGCAAAAACAAAAGCTAAATAGTACACAAAACCTTTAATTATTATTAGAGGCCATTTAAAAAATACAAATATATATTTTATGAAGGCAGGTTTCATATAAAATGAGAGACAAGCATTTCATCAACTGGGTATTGTAAGAAGCTAGAATTAATTGAAATAAATAATGTCATAAAGAAATGATATAAGATAGGGAAATTATAAGGCATTAGTGCTCCCCTTTACTAATACGGGTGAATTCCATGTTTGCAGGGTAGCCCTTTAAGAAATACCACACCCTCTAAGAAGTTTTTGTAGTATTCCACGAGCTAAATGCAAAACAAGAGAGTCAGCCCCGGACCTCTTTGCAAAACCAGTCACCAATGCTTCACTGATGATGGCTCAATATAGCCGAAACTGGTCTGTGGCTGGCTCTCTGATTTGGCATTAACAGGTAAGCTTGTGAAATACTATAAAAAACTTCTTAGAGTGTGTGGTATTTCTTAAAGAGCTACCACGGAAACATGGAAATTACCCAGAAGTCTCCATTTCTTATTTAAAATAAATAACCACAGATAATATATTAGTAGGAAATGGAATTCAGAGATAAAAGAGTATATGGATATTTAAAGCACAGAATGTAAACGCAATAGTCTACAAAAGGAATCAGTGAGCCTATACACACAAAGTAGGCATTCTTCCAATATAAGGTGTCCAGATTCTCCTACATGACAATATAACAAAGAGGAACATTAACTACATTACAAATGTCTTTTCTAAAAACCAATATACTTTTGATCAATCTGTCAGCTGAAACTCTCTCTCTCTCTCTCTCTCTCTCTCTCTCTCTCTATATATATATATATATATATATATACTACACATGCTTAAAGGAGAATTCATGTAATGATTATCTCAGCCATTGTGTATGTTGATATTTTCAACAAAGATTGCAAATACACATGTATGGAAAAGAGAAATGGACTCACCACACCAACATTTATTGCATCTTCACCTAATAAAATCAATAAAACTCTACTTT
Organism: Hymenochirus boettgeri; assembly: GCA_019447015.1. NCBI lineage: Eukaryota > Metazoa > Chordata > Amphibia > Anura > Pipidae > Hymenochirus > Hymenochirus boettgeri. The sequence continues at coordinate 34,401,721 of CM033475.1, forward strand.
TATAAATATAATATCCAAATATTTTTTATATAGTTATCAGACTCCAATGGACCACAGAATTAGTTGTGGGGATATATAGTTGGCACCACTTTAATTCCTGACTAACAATCTTCCCATCAATTTATTGATTGAATCTGTTGGTCAGTAATATTAGGTCCTTATTGACCTGTGTGTACCACACCTAACATATATTGTGGGGTTGTGTAATAGACAAACCTAAATCTATACAAATCCAGGCAATTCTTAATATTTGGTCATTTCAAACACGGGTATGTATGTGCAATGGGAAATTTGTCTTTTTAAATAGCTGGAAACTGCATTTGTTCCCAACTATCACTTAAGGTCCATGTTAAAATGAAACAGACCTAAACAACACTGCATTCAGGGGCCCTGTACGTTATGGTAGATATCTACTGGTGCATTCCATCTTGTGGATCCATCTTTGTGAAACATCTGGCCTTCATAACAAATTCACAGTGATTATGTCAACACTGCAGTAATATAACACATTTTGTTATTAAAAGATTGGAGGCCTAATAATGGAATTATAGCTTTTTTTGCAGTTGAACAAAACATCAGTGTTCACAGCTGAAAAAGGGAGGAGGTCTTTAATCTGTAATAGAATATATGTGATATTGGCACAACATTAGCTAATGCAGAGAGACCCTATGACTTCTGGGCCCCTGTTGTTGCTCCAGAAGGGATAAACAGGACTGCTGCAGAGAAAAGGATTCTCAGGCCTAGTATAGACCTTTTTAACAAGGTGGATTACCAGCTGAGCTCTGGACAGACAATTAATTGCAGTCAGGGGCGTGTGACTAAGACAGTAAACACGAGTTATAAAATTAAAGAGAATGATGTGTGGATTAGATGCCAGATACCACCTGAGGTATGATGGTAGGAAAATATACATTTTTAGAACTGTTACATTTACCAGCATATATATTAACACAAAATTATTATTGCCCTTGCTTTTAGTTTGCTTACAATTCAACGTTATGGCAGAATGTTAAGGGTCTAGTAGAACCAAGCCATATACTACCAGTGTGTTGTGTCTTTGTTTATTGTCTCAACCAAAGTTTCTTTTTTTTTACCAAGTTCCTGGATTGTTTAGAGTAATTAATGAAATAGAATCTGAATAATAAATATCGTGCCTAGTTATACCAGACGGGAAATGCCTGAACAGCAATAACGGCAGTAGAAAATCTATCCATTGACTGCACAGTTGTGTGGATTAATGTAGCATTAATACAAAGCATCAAGTACAGTCTCATGAAATGAATTGTAGAAAGAAAGAAATATATATAAATTATTATTTTCTTGGGTAAGTTTGAAGTTTGTTTTATCCTTAAAGTCATAACAAAGGGACCAATTAATATATCTGGACTCATTATAAATACTTTTTAATGACTCTTCAAAACAAGTATCCTAAATCTATCCTTCACAGTAGGATAACTGATACAAATGATGTTCCATGTATTTAGTTATTGCATGGCACCGGATCTGCTTGTATGTCAAAGACAAACTGTAGAGCCCATTTTAATAGTGGAGTACAGAGCTGTTTTTTTAATGTGTTGCATTTCCTAAAGGCGCCATCGGGGGTTAATGTACTTGCAGTATATTATTAACACCAGAACTTTTTGACCACACTGGGAAACTGTCCCACAGCAGCTGAACTTTTATCTACTGAAATTCTGTGAAAGAAAACAATACTGGTACCAGCTATGTTTATTAACCCCATTCTTTTTTTTCTCCTTTTGAAACCTGTGAAGATACTATCTTGTTTGAGAACACTTGGCTCGTTCCCACCAGGACTGTCTCTCTCTGAACACACTATAATTTTAAGGTCATCAAAATAAAGTTAAAGGTTATGTACACGGTAAGTCCAACTTGATGTGACTAGATAGCTTAGGCTTTAAATGTAAAGTGATTTTTTTTGTTTTTCTTCTAGCCCCCTCCCATAACCTACCTTTCCTCCTTGAAAGTTTGTCTCTTCCTTCTCCTGTCTATTTGCATTTTTAGCTCCACCCCCACGAGATGTGAAAATCCCTTTGCCAAGCAAATTCTTTTTCCACATGCAGTGCGTGCAGCTGATGTCAGTGTGCACACGGCGTGACATCTGTGAGCATGCATGTTGCTACAACGTTACCACGAGCATGTGCGCGCTGACATCAGGCATACACATGGTGTCCAGAAAAAGAATTTGCTTGGCAAAGTGTGGCACCCCATAATGTGAAGTCTCTGCCCCAAAGAGCTTACAATCTAAACCAGGTGGAAATGACTTACTGCATTTACAATCGTGCAGGAAGGTGAGGAGAAATTTCAACATCCCAATAAAATTAAATTGCAACAAAACACAAAGAAACAAACGGGGAGATTCACAGAGAACCCGGAAACCCTAACTTTCTGGGATTTCGCTTATTAATTAACAATGTCTAGTAAATAAAATTGCATTTGCACTTTGTAGTGGGGAGGACCACTTAGGAGCCATATTTTTTCTCACTCCTTATCTTTAAGAGAAATGTTAGTAGGATCAGCAGACAAAATAAAACAACTTAAAAGGTTAACAAACAAGACTGCAAACTAAAACGCACTGTATCTGATCGATCTTAATTACTGTCTATTAGGAATTTCGTTAGTGGCCAAACGTAAAAGAAAAAAAGAAAATACGAAACCATTAATGAGAAACTTTAAAGGCTTGTTAACAATATCCTTTCATCAATCAAAACTACTGTCAGAGTTCTGCGTTCATGTCAATTTTCACCTTTCCTACAAAGCTACCATTCCTTGCACTCTTACCTAATATATAGACCCTTGTCTGCAAGGACTTGAGGGTGACAGAGCCCAGACGTTTCTCATCTGTCTACAACTGGTGCCATTTGGTCCAAGAATATTTTGGGCTAGTGGCCTGAGCCACTTAAAAACGTATCAGTACCTGCAGGTTTTCCAAGGTCTGGTTTTAGCTTTTAACTGCCACCTAACACATTACTTCACACAACACAGGGGCTGCTTTGGATCAGCACTCTGTGCAGAGTTCAAGATTTAAACCCAGTTGTCTTAGAACACTGATAACAAAATAAATAGACATGAAGTATGGCTTCCTAGCTACTAAATACTATGGCTTATGGAAAACTATGATTTTGTGCAGACGTTGTCAGAATACTAATTAACCCTTTCCCTAACTCCTCAACAATAAATATGTCTAGTGCAGGCTTTATATGGACACATGGGGGGAAATAAAGAATGGCCTTGGTCTGGATATGTAGACACATTTTTTAGAAATTCACTTATAGCATTCAATATGGTTTTTATCTGCCTACATTTAGGAACATTATAGGATTTAAAGGGAGCCGACGCAATAAGAGGTACAAAAGTGTGCTATTGCAATTAAAGCATACCGCCTCCTGCTGCAGTCGTGGGTTTGTTTCGAGCACAAGCAGCAGCAGTGAGGTGCTTTCTGGTCACGGCTGTCAGGTAATTGGGCATGACATCATTGTCGCGCCTTTCATTAACAGCCGCGACCAGGGAGCAGAGTGAGGAATCGCAGCAGAGCGGTGAGTGAGTGGGTCTTGTAAGTATGGTTAGCTGCATTTTGGGGGAAGGTAAGTAAAACGTATCTAGGGTTTGGGGGGGTTCGGCACCTATATCTAAAATTTTAATTTATTGGTGGACATGTCCTTTAATTTGCAGCAACCAATCAGATGTTTGCTTTTTACTGAGTGACTGCAGTTAGACAACATCTGATTGGTGGCTGCAGATTAATAGCACAAACAAATTTTGCACCTTTTATTGCAATGGTATCTGGTAACTGGGAACCTTATTAAGGGCTAGGCCACACTTGCACGTTTTATGCGCGATTGTACATGCGTTTTGGTTATAATGGAAATCCTAGGAACGTTAACATTTCAGCAATTTCTGATGCGCATGCGATTGGCATATGTTTCCGTTTTGGTAACGCATGGGTTCACCATTTTTGGTGCATTAACGCATGCATTTCCATAATGGAAAACTGCAAAATTGCATGCGCAAAACGCACAAGAATCACACACACAATCTCATGTGATAACGCCCTCAGTTGCGGGCACGATTCTGGTGTGTTGCAGTGCGGTCTCAGCCTAAATGTGGCACAATATACTATATACACTGATACATGAAAGGCATATTGTACAATTGCTCTATAACAGCTTGTGACACAGCAATACCCTGATAAAGAAATAAAACACCTCTCTATTTGTAGCATATAAACCTAACTGGCATTTAGTGCCTTTACACAAACACAATTAACCTCGTTGATTAGCATGAATTGCTGCAGCTGATACTTTCTTTTTTAAAACAATGGACGTTATTTACAAAGAGCAAATTGGAAGAATTCCAGGGTAAGAGGGAGTGAACTTTTTCAGCAACCTTCAACCTTTATTGCAACATGGGCTGGGTCCATTATTTAGACATTTTTCCACAGAGCCGACATCATAATAAACACAATGGAATTCATAACATACTACTGTACTCTGTACAAATGATATGAGTTGCCATTTAGTAAATGATCCACGGCACCGCTGACCCAGTATTACATTGGGTACCATGTGTTACCGGGTCAGCTTGTGTTTAATTCCTATTGGGGTGATATTGCCCCTTACTGCATCTGACACCGCCTGTGGTACAGTTAGGGCTAGGCCACACTGATGCACTTTTAAGCGTGATCCGATCGCGCTTAAAAGTGCACACTAGTGTGACCCAATTGATGTGGACACACTAGTTTGCAACTGTGCGCTGTGCGTGCAATCGCTTGAGCTCCAATTGTGAAACCATGAACGTGCGCTAGTGTTAGCACTTTTGTAAAACATAAGGGTATTAAAAATATCACAAGACACCCACGCAGCCGGCGCTCGTGATTTAATATCACGTTTGCACTACATTTAGTGTGAGATTTTACACCAATAAATAGCTGCTATTAAAACCACACTGTGAGAAAACCAGTGAGTGCTTATGCGTTACGCATTTACTCAGAGCGATTGCCCTTTATGTATGTTTGTCGGGGGTCTGTAACATGGTAAATGGCTACTTTAAAGTCAACTCACCCAAAACAGATTTTCTCTAAAACTAAACAACTATTTGCTAGTTTAGATTACTGAATGACATTCTGGCCAATGGAAATGTGTAGGGTTTTGTACTATAATTTTAGTGTGTTTGATGACCAGATGTCTCCAGGCACGATCCACTCATGGAAATCTATTATTTGTTTGATTGCCAGGGTTGATCATTTCCATTTTTGCCACGTTATTACAGTTACTGCTGGCAAGAAAAGTGACCTGCACCCCTATGGGTGAGGATTATGGTAGAACAATGGATGTCTCATATTTAGTGCTGGATATTTTGGTTGGGCCAATAGCTGGGAAACAAGCTTAATCAGTATGTATGCAGTGGGCTAAGCTATAATTGAAAATTTCAATCAAAAAATGATACTATCGTTCTCCAGATACTACTGATCAAAACAATGTGTCCTTTGTCCAGCTGCTTTCTACGTAAAGATACATCACTAACCGTAAGCAATGTATTTTCTTCCTCACCCCACCTACTTCACCAATCACTGACCTCAGGCAGGCTCAATCTTTAAATCTGGGAGAGAGATGTCATCTCTAATAAGCTGTATTGACTCCCTCAGATAAAAAGGGGTGGAAGTAACAGGAATTTCACAAAAAAATTTACATACTTCCCAGAGGCATATGTACATGTAGTACAAAAGCTAGAAGGGAAAGTGATAAATAGTACAGTATACAGTAACCCCAAAAAATAAGTATTAGTCTTTGGCTCTCTTTTAAGAATTCAGGCTTTTCTTAACAATTTAGGGTAAGTTCAATAGGCTTCAAAACATTAATTAAGTGCAAAAATATGTTCTATCTGTAAACTTCCTGTGGGGGAAGATAAAGACCCCCATAAATTATAAGAATAGACCCATGAAGCAATTTAGCTAATTTGAGTAGCCAGACACCTTCGAAATGACCTTGAAAAATCCAGGTTTTTAATATATGGATTTTCAACCCATTAATTAAAAAAGCTTTTAAACATAACATAAATATACCTTATTGAAATAGTCTATATCATTTTATTAGAAATATTTAAGTTTCATAAAATGTTTTAAACAGCAATATTTATAGTCAATCTGATTGCTCTAGAAGGGAAATAAAAACAGAGACTCCACAGATACAAACACATCCAAAGGCCAACTTATCTCAATACTTAACACTAGGGGCAGTGTTTATAAAGGAGCTCCTTTATAATGATCATTAATTAGCAATCACTATCGTACGTTACAGTCACAAAGTAAAATACCAAGACCCAGACGTATTTCATTACCATTGAGTACCAGCCATTGACTTGCGCTGCTGTTATTTTATACAGCGATTGTACAACAGTGCCATGTCCATAAATTACCAATAAAAAAATTGGTCATTTCTATTTTGCAGCAATATCTTGTCGAAAATGTTGATGGTAAAGTTTTGCCGTTGAAAAGTACCATGATCCATATAAAAGTCTGATGGGTTGGTTATAGTTTTATATGGTTATGGAACAACGTGGTTACTTTTAATAACTGTATATGCAACAATTGGTGGAGCATTATTCCCTATATACAGTGGTTTCGTTGGTATAATAGTCACTGACCTATGTCACAGACTATGGGACCATTTTTTAAAAAAAAACAGAGAAAGACTAAACGATAAAGGTGGCCATAACTACGAACAATAATGGGTAAATCATTAAAGGGCGTCTAAACTCCCCTTAATACTGTTTTTGAAGCATATGCCATCCGTTTCTATTATTCACAGGGAGGTGAGAACGCTTATTTTCACCTCCCTGTGAATAATAGTACGCCCGGGGGACCTGGAACTTACCTTACCGCCACTCCACTGCAAGCCACTCCTGAACTGACAGCCGCTAGGTCCCGACCACGCGCCATATCTTATGCGCATGCACGCCAGTACAAAAGGCGTGCGATCGGGACAGAACAGCTGTCTTGCGAGTGGAGCGGTGGTAAGGAAATTTCCAGGTCCCCCGAAGCGTAATATTATTCACAGGGGGGTGGGAATAAGCATTCTCAACTACCTGTGAATAATAGAAACTGATGGCATATACTTAAAAAATGGTGTTTAGTGTTCCTTTAATAAATGACGGGATTTACCCATTAGTGTGTAGGGGCTGTTCCCGACTGATTGGATTGCCGACGAACGACCGTAGTCTGCACTCCGATCGATCGGGAATGACAGAAAATTTCCATCGGGCCTTGAAGTAGAGGGAGCCGATACGATTGTGCGGTGTATGGCCTCACGGCGTATGGGGATCCACGTATGGGGATCGGTTGGGTCCGTGTGTGCTGTTCCCACAGCATGTGTGTCGACAGATACCGATGTGATTTGTCGGCACAAATGCTGTGGAAATCACGTGTGTGGCCAGCCTAACAAACAAAAAAAAACCAAATGCAACAATAGTAGCCAATGCCTAAAATAAACAAAAAATCCCAAAAGACCAAACCAACAAAATCTTGCGTATTATAATTGATAACACATTGCTAACTGCGTACAATAAGGATGAAATAGAACAGAAGAGTTCCAAGACCATATAAAAACACATTGCGGAACTCCTCTGTTTTATATGGTTTGAATAATATGCAGTTCGTTTTTTAAAAAATATTTCCCATTCCAGCAAAGCCAAAAAAACAGCATGGGAAGCTTTGACAGTCCATAAAACTTGTACGGCCAATGTACACATCAATATCCAGTCCATCCTATCCACGTTAATGATGCTGTCAGTCATATTTCCCATTGTTCTGTAACACCTAGTCATCAAGCAGTAAATAGGAAAAGCATGAGAAGGGACTGAAGAAGAATACAATAGCTCAGAAGAGAAGCATTTTTTAATGCAAGTGGATTTTATATGGGGATCTTGTAGGAATTACGGCTAAATCCATCCGTGTAATTCTTAGAGGAGTTTAATATTCCTGTATGATTCTAACAGAGCAATTACTTTGGGATATAAATCTTACTGTGCACCTCTGTGCTTTAGATTTAAATGTTCACTTTACAAGGCTTCCCTGTTAGGCAATTAAATCTGGGGCGGTATTAATAAAGGATCGATATCTGTATTTTCAAATATTAAGCAGTCATAGGATAACGTTAGAAGTGATATTTTTCAACCCCGTTAGTAATTTGCAACCATGACAAAAATGGCCGCCTGCAGCTGAAATATCGGTTCTGCTTGGCATTTTACTACCTCGTGCTCTCGACCATTGATGGCCACAGGTGTCATTTAATACCGATAACAATCCGTATTTTATTACCGTGCGTTAATTTATGGCCGCATTGTGAACTAACTCTGTGGCTGGTAAAAGGATTGATAACGTTATTTAACAATATTGACCCTTTATAAATACAGCTGCTGAAGTTTTAAAAAGTTTCTTTTTGTTGTTGTCCTGTGACCAGAAAAGTTCTGTGCCTTACAGAATTACAGCTGATGAAATAAAATGGAGCTGGAAATATAAAAAATTGGTACACTCCTACTGTAGCCACGTGGTATAGGATCCAGCTTGTTAATTAAGAAAAAAAAATCAGACTGTTTGTTGGACAATTTGCTACACATTATATCCCAATATGGAATTATGTACAATATCCCAATATAGAATTATGTACAATATGCCGATATGGTATGATGTACGTTATCCTGATTTAGCATGATGTATGATACCCCGATATGGTATGTTGTACGATACCCCGATCGATACCCCAATATGGTATGATGTATGATATCCTCTTATGGTATAATGTATGATATCCTCATATGGTATGATATATGAGATCCTGATATGGTATAATGTATGATATATTATATGGTATAATGTTTGATATCCTGATATGGTATGATTTATGATATCCTGATATGGTATGATATATGATATGGTATGATATATGATATCCTGATATGGTATAATGTATGATATCCTGATATTGTATGATATATGATATCCTGATATTGGTATGATATATGTTCTTGTATGGTATAATGTTTGATCTTCTGATATGGTATGATATAATATGATATCCTGATATGGTATAATGTTATTATATCCTGATATGGTATGAATATGATATCCTGGTATGGTATAATATGATATCCTGAATGGTATGATATATGATATCCTGATAATTGTGATATATATATCCTGATATGGTATGATATATGATATCCTGATATGGTATAATGTATGATATCCTGATATTGTATGATATATGATATCCTGATATGGTATGATATATGTTATTCTGGTATGGTATAATGTTTGATATTCTGATATGGTATGATATATGATATCCTGATATGGATAATGTATGATATCCTGATATGGTATGAAATATGATATCCTGGTATGGTATAATGTATGATATCCTGATATGGTATGATATTATGATATCCTGAAATGGTATGATATACGATATCCTGATATGGTATGATATATGATATCCTGGTATGGTATAATGTATGATATCCTGAATGGTAGATGATAATGATATCCTGATATGGTATGATATACGATATCCTGATATGGTATGATATATGATATCCTGATATGGTATGATATATGATATCCTGATATGGTATGATATATGATATCCTGGTATGGTATAATGTATGATATCTTGATATGGTATGATATATGATATCCTGATATGGTATGATATACGATATCCTGATATGGTATGATATATGATATCCTGATATGGTATAATGTTACTGAGACTTGATATGGATGATATATGATATCCTGATATGGTATGATATCGATATCCTGATATGGTTATGTATTAGAGATATCCTGATATGGTATGATTATGATTCCTGATATGGTATGATATCCTGATATGGGTATGATTATGATCCTGATATGGTAGATATATGATATCCGATATGGTATGATATATGATATCCTGATATGGTATGATATACGATATCTTGATATGGTATGATATAAGATATCCTGATATGGTATGATATATGATATCCTGATATGGTATGATATCCTGATATGGTATGATATATGATATCCTGATATGGTATGAGATATGATATCCTGATATGGTATGATATATGATATCCTGGTATGGTATAATGTATGATATCTTGATATGGTAGATAATATGATTCCTGATATGGTTGATATACATATCTCTGATTATGGTATGATATAAGCATATCCTGATATGGTATGATATATGATATCCTGATATGGTATGATATACCAATATGGTGTAATCGGGATAGCTGCATTGATTGGCCCCTTTACACGTGACTGGGTTAACATTTAAGAAAGAGAGTAAACTGTTAAATAATAGATCTGTCACAATGCCTACTAAGGTAAGGTTATATCTATTACATCCCAGTAGGTATTTCATGTCAATGGTGAGGAGCAGCTGAACAGTATTTGAAAGTGATTGCGTGTGGTCTAGATAAACAGAGGACTTGCTGTTCTCTTGTTGTTCACAGCATCTTTGCTGTAATTTCTTATCTGATACAAACACTGCATACAGTTCTGTTTGGTTCGAAATAGGCAATGTGGACAAATATTTATTTAAAAAACTTACGGAAGACAATTTAAAAAGTGAAAATACTTTTAAAGAAAATGTTTAACACAAAACACATTCATGAAAAAAAATGAAGCACTTGCCTTTCCAAGCGATTTCTAAACAGAGATACACTGGTGTATAGTTAAGTTTTCCAGACATTTTAAGCCAATCGTGGATGATGTGTGATCAGATTTCTTCACCCGAGAAAAAAGGAACTGTCCAATGAGCTATACGGGCCAATGTAGCAAGGCAAAACATACGTCTTACCTGACCGCAAACGTGAACCCCTTTATGACACTTACTGCATCACGGGACTCCATTTAAAAAGCATTAAGTTTTGCGCTATAAGGTAGCACAAAACTTAACAACAAGCTTTTTTCAGAATGTTTTGGAAATGGTGTGGCCAGCGTAATATTAGTGCAAAACCCATGCTAACCTGATAGTCCACCGGGGACTGTGGGTTTTGCACTAATTTGGCCCCATAGTATCTTGCTGTTCTAATGGAAGGGAAAATGGGAGTGCAGTAACTTCCAGGTTTGCTGCCGTAAAATAATTTACCCCCCCCCCCCACACACACACACACACACACAGTCTCTGTAACATTTGTTAATCTAAAAAGCTAAATAATCCTAATAATGTAAAAATACACAGAGGTAATCAGCTTTTTATTGTTCTACACAGACACTTAGGGCTAGGCCACACTAGCGTGTTTCGCGCTTGCGTTTGCGCCCGCGATTTTCGCTAAAATGGAAATCGCGGGAACGCAAAAATTCCCGCGATTTCCGATGCGCATGCGATTGCGCGTCCGTTCGCGTTTTGGTAACGCATGCGTTCACCATTTTTGGTGCGTTGACGCATGCGTGTCCATAACGCGAAAAGACGAAACCGCAAAACGCGAACGCGAAACGCGCAAGAATCGCGCACACAATCGCGTGCGATAACGCTCGCGATTTTGTGCGCGATTCCTGTGCGTTGCAGTGTGGCCTCACCCTTACTGATTGTGATCATCACAGAGACCTTTGCTGACACGGGCCTTATATGAACAGCTTTGATTTGGTCTACTGGGTAATGAATATACTTTAGTGCTGGTGGTTCTGGTCAGCTACATGAATTGCCATAATGAGGTTGATTGTTACAGTATGTCTGGCTGTTTATCTACTTTTATGATGTAACCATTATTATCAATACATGACTGATGCATCAAGGAAAGGTTTTACTTGACACTGATCTATAGGCTATGTGAATAAAATCCATTCTTTGCTTAGCTGAAATCTATCTATCGCCATTTCGCTTATCAATGCATTTCGCCATACATTGCCGCATTTCGCCATACATCCCCACTGAACTCGCCTGATCGTATTTATAAAAGGCCAAATAACGGTTTAATTACGTTAATTTCAGAATTTTAAAAATCGTCAAGTCTGGGGTGGTGAAAACACAGAAGTGCCCATTTATCTAGCATGCCAGTAGGTGTCAGCACATCGTGGAGTGTTTCTCAATTCTCCATTTACTATAATACGATCGTCGTTTTCTGCTTTTACCAAGATCGCTTGTTTATGCTTCCGATTTTCCCTATTTACCAATAAATCAAATGGAGGTCTAAATTTAACATATACACAAGTGTTTTTTCTGCTAATACTGTTGGCTAATACTAGTTTAGCACTAGAAAAAAGAAATGTCTGGCTCTAGGAGTGGAGGGCAGGGGGGCTGCACCTATGGAATTGTCTGGAATTGAGCCAACAGTGTCAGTGTGACGTTAAGAGGCTAATTTCTCTTTTACTGCAATGAATACGGTGATGTTGACTGCAACGATACATTCCGCTGCGAAAACGAACGTGCTCATAAATACGCAGACAATAACGCTCTTTGCCATTGCACTGTCCAGCTATAGCGAAATGGCCAAAATAGCCCCCTAGACTTCCCTCTACACAGATATGATTCAATACATATATAAAGGGTCCTACAGACAGGCTACAGATGTCACAAATTCATGGCAGATTCAATTGTAAACTATTGTGAATTTTTGTTAGACTGGCAATTACATTGCAACAATCTGGATTCAACCTCAATGTTTTAATGCCGATAATTTGTCAGATTGATTGTTTCCATGCCATACACGAGGTCCCATAGATATGCTACGTGCATGCGTGCATATATGGTACACAGAGAGGGGGGGGGGGCGGAAAAGGGAACTGTCAGGATTGCAGCAAACTTCTTACCTGCAGCAGAATGAAATAAAATAAGTAGGAGAGTTAAAGTTTCCTCCTCTATTATGTTTATATCTTTTGTATTTTTTGCTTCAGAAAAATAAACTAACCACTCACTAACCACTCACTAACCACTCACTAACCACTCACTAACAGCCTAAATTACAATGAGATGTCAAGTGATTTTTCTAGGGGATTTTGTAGCTTAAATGAGAATCATATGACTGTGAGTAAAGAAATCCAGTTCATCTGATTGTGGTGCTGTTTATTGTCCAAATACTTTAGATACTGTACACAGTATCTATCTGTGTAAAGGTGGGTACACACGTACCAATGCTTCCTCCTGACTGACAGTTCGAGACATTCGACCGGTCGGCCAGGAGGAAGGACTGTCGGTCGCTGCAAAAGCAGCCCCGTCTGACAGTAACCAAGACGTGAGCGTGTGGTCCCATAGAGGACTGTATGATCAGCTGTGGTTTTCCGATCTGATTGTGATTTTGTCCAATTTGGATGAACAAACGATCATCGGCTAGTCGCCGTCACCACAACCAACCATACAATAATTCGGCCAGAGTGACCAAAACACTGAAATGTCGGTTGGTCGGTCAGGCCGATTTATTGTACGGTGTGTACCCAGCTTAAGACTATCAGTGTATGTGGGTTTGTACAGATTTGTGAAATCAGTGGTGTAACTAGGAATCACTGGGCCCCCGAACTATGATGGGGCCCCTATCCGTGCTTCATCCACAGTAGTGACTGAAGGTTGCTCTACTTGCTCCCCTGGTAGTTACACCCTGTGTGATATCACAACATGGAAAGGTCACATGGACACAATAATGGTTAATACATCACGTGAACGAGTGCAGGTAAGTTGCGATAGTGAAGTTTATTGCATCTCCCTGTATGTTGGGTTTGTGCTACTATTAATGTCTATCAAATCAGGAGCAGGAGGGTGTGTGTGTGTGTGTGTGGGGGGGAAACCTCTAACCTTCCTCATTCTAATAATTAAGTAACATTAACATTTGTAAAGTGATTACTGCATCCCAAAGGCAAAGGTCCTGGTCTCTTTCTATCTCTTTTATGTATTTGTTAAGTACATGAAATCTGGATCTATTATTCACCGGGAGGTGAAAACGCTAATTCTCACTTCCCTGTGAATAACAGAATGCCCAGGGGACACTGCAACACTTACCTACTGGTGCCCCAGTCGCGGCTCCTTCTCAGCTGTCAGATGCACTGTCCCGACCATTCGCCTATTTTTGCCGATCCGGACATCACGCCTGTCAGCTGAGGAGCAGCAAGTGGAGCGATGGTAGGTAAGTGTTGCACTGTTCCTGGGTGTTCTATTATTCACAGGAAAGAGGGAATTCGCGTTCTCACCTCCCTGTGTATAATAGATTCAGATGCAATACACTGTACTTTCAATATCTGGTTTAGTGTCTCTTTAATATAAAATGAGTGTCCTTTAAATAAGGAATCTGGGAACATGACATAGGAGCATTTTTATAAGCGATCGATATTTTCATCATTTCGCTAACGTAGGACACTGCAATGGCAAAGATCGTTATTTTGCCCGTATTTATGAAGCCGATCATTTTCGCTATGGAAAGTATTGGCGCCTTATTCATTGCGTTAAATCAGGAATCTCAGCCAAAAGAGAAAATAGCTGTAAGCAATTCTAAAAAAGCCTTCGGAGTAAATGCCGTGAAATGGCGATAGGCGGTAGCAATGACTTTTCGCTGCCAGTCCCAATTTGCTGGTGATAACAGATAAAAAGGTAACAAACCTTTATAAATATGCCCCGTGGTGTTTAAAAACGTGTTTGTCTGGTTACTTTCCCATTAATGGTTGACGATACACAGAAACACTAAACTAAAGACCAGGGGGATGTAATTATCACTATTGAAATCTGTGAGTTATGGTGAAATAAATAAATATGGCATTGTACAATAGTTCTATAGTTCAGAGACCATTGAACGTTCTTTATTATTGTATCCTCTCACTCATTAATAATTTTACATTCTTTTTGGTCAACAGCCTCTACAATGTATTACAAATCGTAAGCCACACACACACACACACACACAAAAAAAATATATACATATATAGAATTTTTGTAAAAAAAAAATCTTTCATTATTTTAGCCTGTGGAAATGAGCTAGAGCCGCCTGTTGGTATTAGATGCCGCAGAACCAGCTGCTGTGCCTGGCTGCACAGTGTCTTAGTGTCAGCAGTTCAAAGAACTGCAAAGCTGAATGGGAAGGGGTAACCTGATAGGCCAGGGGAAGCCAGTTCCAAGTTAGAGGCAAAACAGCTCTCATGTGGATTTTTTTCTAATCTGGATCATATTTGTTTGTTTTATTGTACCCTTACCTTTGACTGAGTTTGTCATAAATATGCAGTCACCAATGGCTATGCACAAGAAGCTTGGAATTTATTGGGAAATTTCGTAAGGTCGAACAAGCAGCTCAATAAAATAATTATGGTCTATGCGTTAAAGGAGAATGAAACCCTCAGGTTAGGCATTGGAAGAAAATCATGCAGCTTTTCCAGAAGTCAGGATAGCAACCGTACGCTCTATAAACTGCCCATTAGCTATTTACTAGGCATTTCTAATTGCTAATGGGGCCTGGGGGGACTGATTTCACCTGGCCCCAGTAATACTGCTATGCTGGGATGGGACATAGGCAAGGGGCACTTACAGTATGAGGATGGATGAGGAAGGCTAAGAAGACGAATATCCCCCAGCACCATCAACACTGCTACACTGGGCTATTATTCCATAGACATAGGGCACATAAGAAACAAATGAGAATCAAGTAATGGAGGTAAACACCCTAAAAACAAAACTTGTCAGTTAACTGGCCCCAAACCAGATTACTATATTCAACACTTTATTAGATGTTTTACTAAATAGAAATTTAAAGGATAATTATTGCCTCTGTTTTGACAGTCAATAAAGTCTGTGACTGCTGATATCACAGCCAATGATTGACTGCCATTTCCCCTGCTGTCTCCTCTGCTCATGCTCGAGCTTATAGAAAGCTCTCTGAGCAAAGGGAGGAAACAGAGACCTTTTCCAGAACTGTAGAAAACTTAAGATAGCAGTTTGGGTTCGGGGCAGATTATTAACAAGTCACCAGTTTTTTGTTTTAAGGGTGGACATGCCCTTAACTGTGCAGCACCGAGCTAGAACATGGACATGGGGTATTTTAAATACACAATACGGTGATCTGGGTTGCTAAATCACTGCCTTATCTTCTGTTAAAAACTCAACTACATTAAAATCTACATTAAAATCATTTTGTCTTTATTACACTATTAAGGGTTTTAAACAGATTCGTAGACATTATGGTTCTACCATTAGATTATTTACAATAATGAGATTATTAACATGTATTTGTTGCCATGTTATTGTTAATAGCGGGATCCTTGATCAGTTAGATATAGATATTTAGATTATTAAGTTATATTCACTGCTATGTTATTGTTAATGTCTCTCTCGTCCCGGGAATACAAACATAAAAATACAATTATAAGTATCAGTTTAGATGGAAGCAAAGGATCATGGTCCTTTTGCTTCCATCTTTCACTGCGTGTGGACATGCTCGCGGTTGGGGGTCTGTCACCAAATCGGACGTCTGTATGAAGCTTAAGAAAGAATGGGGTACAATACATACAGTAAACATATTAATTACTCCTTAGATGTTACGTTTATTTTTATTACTCATTCCCAGGTAATGACAACACTCATTCTCCCAGGCGGATTTACCATGAGCCACAATCGCTGGCCTTTAATATAGCCGTATTGTCTCCTTGTAAATCACAAACCCTTTGTGCGACTCTAAAGGCAGCTATTTGCTATCATTAGAATTTGCCCAAAAAATGCAACAACCAGTTTTGTGATCCCCGTTAAAGTCACAGTAATCAATATTAAACCGGTTAAGGTGACATTAAATGTGAAAAATAACCCAGCATCCTTGGAACAATCAGCCTGGCAATCTTTGTATTCTTACAAAGAAAATACAACAAATATTTGTTGTCATCATCATCACTGATTTAACAGTGCTAAGTACCCACAATATCCCACCCATGCAATGCCTGAAGGTAGAGTTTAATTCCCACAGACGCCACATATGGTACAGATCTAGACATGATGTTCCTGAAAGCCCCATATTGACATACAATATGCTTTTCCATGTATTAACATAATCATTTACCAAATGTAAACAAACAAATTCCATTCAAGTACACCATAATTAATTTTTTTATTTCATTGAATGCATATAGAATAAAAGATGTTTAAAAGACCTGTATGTGAAACGAAGGCGCAAGATAATAATTGGTATATTGGTGCAATCATTTGCATAGGAAGACTAATCTTGATTTCCGTGACATTTTACTGTGGGGAGAAGTTGATTGAGTACACATGGACACAATGGATTACAATAATCTCCACATGTCCCATCAGAAGACAAACCGCAAGTCCTTTCTCTCTGTGGCGTGGAGTATTCTATCATATCAGATCACCTTGCCAAGTCAAATACATCTGAGAATGAAGATATCATATAGGAAAATCAGCATTATTAGCACTGCAGAAAAGAATGCTAACACTGCACTTAAGGAACAGCGTGGTTTCCATTCTCTGTTAAATAGACCCTCTTGAGGTTCCCGAGTCATAGCACCCTTCATTAGTGCTTACACCAACCCACACTTTGAGTATCATTAACCGTCTGTACAATAACTGGCAGAGAAAGGCCATTCTTTATCTTACCATCTGACTACAGCACCTTTCAAAATATGTATTTGAGCTGCGGGAGGGAGTTCAGTAATAGTATTAGACAGTTAATTCCTGAGGCAGGCTGTCTGAAGCGCTCCAAATAATGCAGACCTTGACAGTGCTGTTCATTTTGAAATTCATTCTTAAAACAGTAAAAAAAAAAAAAAGTGTGGTGAATGAGGTTTTATTTCTAAACACGCTGTAAAACGAGATCTTAATTCTTCTAATCTATAGTGCCCTCTATTGAAAATAGATGGTTGGAGCATCGCATCTTGCATATTCTAAGGTAACCTGGTTTATTCACTGTCCAAATTAACCCCCTGAATGCTAATATGGGTGGCAATGTTTCTGTATACAGACATAATATGTATGGGTTTGCACGTGGTTTTAGGAATTCTACATATAGCCTCCTATTCTGCTACACAGATTGACAGTTGCATTGGAGTTGCATAAAACAATTTGCTGTGAATGGAAAATCAGTTGGCTTGATTTAAACTACACTGCAAAAGAGATGAGCAATGCACACCGTAATCTAACAAATTACTGAATCTTTTTCTTCTTGTACGTTTGCAGCTATAAAGCATTTACTGACTCCCCTTATAGTTCTGCTACATCACATATGGTGGCCATAGACGAATTAATATTCGATAATATCGGTTGGCGAAAAATCTCGCTTAACCCGATAACAAAATCAGGCTGATACAATCAGACGGCCAATACCAGGTTTTGGATGATTGTATTGCTGCATTTGTGGACAATGTAAGAGGGCAAGACCAACTAAGGATGTATCTTGGGGGGAAAATAGTATGAATGAGCTAAAATGTATCAAGAGCAATAAATAAAATACATAAACATCCATAAAGTATTATTGTTTATTTTTTCTTTAACTCTTACATGAACAGGACAACAGTGACGTAAGCAATTTTTTCTTTATTAAAGCAAAGAGCAAAATACTAAACAAGAAGGAAAAAAAATCCCAACAGAAACTAGTCTTTGTTTTAAAATTTCCAATTGTGAACAAACAATTGATAGCTGTTTCCTTGAAAAAAAGAAACACGTTTATTTTTAAAACGTCTAATTTACATGAAACATTGTTCCAAATGCCGAAACATCAAAGAGTAGGGTGGGACATTTTGGGTACCAAAACTGGCTAAAGTACAGATTCTTAATTTGGACAAATACAAAGCTAGTCAGGAATAGGGAGGTGCACGATACATATTATTTGCTTGGAGTAACACGCAATGTTTGACTCTACAGGCTGTGACTGTCTGCTCTGCAAGCCAGATGCTTCCTTACGGGGGCAGTTGAAAATCCCATTTGCCACGCCCCCCTCCCTCCTTTTCTTTCCTTGCTTTAATGGCCATTAAAAATAGAACAAAACAGGGCTGGAGATAGGAACAAAATACAACAGGCACAGCCTGCTGTAGTCATTCTGCTGTAAAATGTAAAAACAAGAAAGGGCACACAAGCTGAGTCCCCGAGGACATATCCGGCTTTTTTAATATAGTAGTGCCAAACACATTTCACTTCGGATGTTGTATTATATTTATATGTCACTCAAATATTTACCATTTTCCTGAAATTCAACTGCGTAATTTGAAATCTTAAAGCGCGGTGTGTTGGTTTATAGGCTTTGGCTGCGTTACAGCTCTAGGTGAGCTTGTTTTAAAACACGTTCACATTTCTTTCAGAAGCTTCTCGTGTGCCAAAAGCCAAGGTTTCAGATGATTTCCTTTACCGCCGCTGTAGTTGCCAATATTTCCATTGCTGCAAATTACCCTGTGGCATGGTATGATAATCGGTATCTGTAAACAGAGGGAAGTAAAGGGATATATATTTAAGGACTGCAAACTTTGGTAAAATAAACCTGCTGAATAAATCTAACAAAAGGTGGGAAAACATAACATTTTTTATTAAAAAACAAATCTATCGCTGCGCACCAATACGTATATATTTATACATGTGCATATATATAACGGTGATTTATATACATAACAAGCTACATAGAAATTTAGTAAAAAGAACTAAAAAAAAGGAGCCCAACCTACTAAATATTTTTGATACATAAATGTTCTTAGTTTTGATTATTAACTTTTTGGGGTTCATTTTAATATAAATCTTCATTGTTAAAATGGTATCAGTAGGAGATTGTAAACAAAAATGGAATAAACAATATTGTAAGAAAACTCCTACAATTCCAAAATCCTGGAAATGGAGGGGGAGATTAATAATGAGTGTGAACCCACACTGCCCAGTGTAATATGTGGTTAACTTGGGCTTTAAACTGCATTAGAAGGGCCTGTGTCATTTTGTATTAACGGCACGGGCACCTAACACAACAACCATACAATGGTGCTTATTTTGCCCCAACCAAATAGGATCTGATTGGTTGGGGCAAAATTAGCACCATTTTTAAGCATACGGTAAACACTTTTATTGAATCTCCCTGAAAATGTTAAGTTTTGCCCTACTGTGTATTGGATGCGATCCCAGTGATTACTGAATTCCGGGATCATGGCTTGGTGAGTAAGACAGACTATTGCTATTACATCTCCCCATAATGTCTCAATATTAGGTCAAATTAACCATTAATCTAGTTGGTTAACTAGTATTTGTCCAGCATAAATTATATTATGGAAAGGCCAATGCCAGGAATATTCATTTACACACAATACATTCTAAATCCTTATGAGTGATGCTTGTTTACTATTAATACATTTCTTAACCAGTACTGCGTACACAATAGATGATAGTAGCAAAGTTCAGGCAGCAATACTAAATTAACATAGTGCCGTGATGTAATAATTTAATTAAAGACAATTTTTGTGTTCTACGTTTCTAGAAATACATCAATACAGATATATATATCCAGATCACTTTCATGAGCTAGAATGATAATAGTAAATAAAAATGTATATGGACTATCTATATGAGCCGAGTTTACATCATTAGTACATTAGTATTGAGTGATGTAACAATTTAGCAGCAACCAATCAGAACCACTGCAGTTAGATACCATCTGATTGGTTAATAACACGGGGAGACTTTTGCACCTTTTATTGCTTCAGCCCCCGTAATTTCCAAATTTTCAAATGCCTATTAAAACAGTGTTATTTTTTGGATGTTATTATCAAGTAATTATTAAGTATCAACACAATATGCATTAAGAGTAAAACAGAACCGTTAATTACATTGTTTGACATTTCTAGGTTCATAACTTGAGGAATATAAATATAAAAGTGCAATTTAAAAACTTGTATAAGGACTGGAAAAGTCTAAAGCAAAATTAAAGGGGAAGTTAAGTGTTTTTAAGAAAAAAGAGCAGTAATTTTCAATCCCAATGATCTTAACCTGCCCATTCAACATTTTGTCTGTGTAAAAATAAATGCAACTGAAATACTGACTTCCTGTGTACAGGACCCCTAATAGAGACCGTTATGATTTTGCCCTTGACCCAGCGCCTGGGTTGATTCAGTTGCTCTGTAGAGATTTGAGCATGTTTCACCCATCTAAAAGCCAATCAGTAGAAATTACTGTTAGGAACATTCCAAGGAAGTGGTGCATCCTGGGAAGAAAAAGCCATTAGAACCTGAAATGGCAGCTCATCAATGTCAACAGCAGGGAACAGCTAAGGGTATGAAATCAACTGATTTTTCAAAATAGGTGAGAATATGTAGAATAACCATGTAGGCATAATACAAACCAAGATTTTTTTAAATATTGATATTTTCCACTGAACTTTCCCTTTATATATACCACACATATCTAGTACTGAGCATGTCTGAGCTTGCTGAGCTAGGTGAGGGGGCAGTAGCTGAAGAGATCTCTTTACTTTAATGTGCTTCTTTAATTAGAAAGTCAAGTACAATGTTTTAACCAAATGTGCCTTGTAAGCTGGAGTTATGTTTTAAGGGAAACTTTGTTCAGCAGATGGTTTTTAGCCATTCTATCTGGGCTTTTTAACACCCAGTTCTTTCTATTTCCTGGATGTAATTTTGTATTGCATTCTTTTCCATATAGCCCCCCCAAAAGGCCCTACAGTTCATTTGCATCAAATAAAACTAAGGAAGTTTGGCTTGTGACATTGCAGTCTCATATTTCTTTTGAATTTACATTTCTGCGTCTCAATTTTTCATTCCAGGAGTCATCACTTTGAAAATTTGATAAACATCTTTTGGAATGTGCGGTTGCTTAACGGAAGCTTAAATATGACTACAGATGAGTTTTACTCTTGCTCACATATTGTATTCATTTTGTAACACAGTAATTGTACTTTTTCCTAAAATTGAAGAATGCTTTTTTGTTGCAATGACCATAACCCCAAAACATGTCTATTATATTTACAATCTTCAGTTATTTTTTTGAGGCTCGAACCTTATAATAAAATCAAAAGATATTTATAAATGAAGATGATAAGTTGTAGGCATATAGATTAGTTTAAAGGCAAATGGTAAAAGATACAATTAGCTTTATATAAAAGGGATAATGTGCCCCCTATATCCTTATATTATATTGTAAATGGGCGCATTATTTCTTATAATACATAAGTATCTGATTCCTTCACCCCATTCTCATTTTAAATTCTAGCCTTGTCCCTATTCCCACCTTAATTTAACCACCCCCCCAAGCTACCTACTGTAAGTTAAACCTAGTAGAAAGTAACATCCCAGCCCAGCATCTATGTGGTTAAACAAAGAGAGAGGATGAGGAGGAGAGACACATTAGTTATGAAGTGACAGGAAGCAGCTCCAACAGGTTCTGTTAGTGAAGTTAAACATGGCAAAAATGCTGAGTCATTGTCCAGGCATGAACACTGGAATGGGCGGAGTAGTGGGATATAAGAAATATAAGAAATGAGTCACTTAGTGACATAGCCGAGTGATTTTTATAAGGATATATACCACTGCAGCTCCCATTATAAAATATCACACTTATGTATTATAAAAGTATAAAGTTATATACTGCAAGGGACTCTTTTAGCTGAAGTAGTCATTAAAATGATACTGAGAACATTTAGGAGAGATCAACATTGACAAAACACCACCCTCAGCATTTTTCTGCTGCTGAACCACTGAAAATGGTAAAGATTCACTTCATGTGAAAGTAGCCTAGGAGCTTGAAATCTAGAAGAAGAAAGGAAAACAACCAAAGTCTTTGTGAAGAATTTGCTTTAAAGAGAAATAAGTAAGGGGAGATATTGTTATGGAGGAGTTCTAAGTCTGATAATATCTATACAGTTACCTCAATATCTGTCAAATTATAAGACAAAAAGAAACCCAGGAACAGACCATTCCCTTATTCTTCTGTACAACATACTAAATAGCCACTAGAGGAAGAAAAAGACATCAGGTTTAAATCAGATAGGCTGCTTTTTAAGATTAATGGGTAACGTTTTCCCCCCAACACAGATCACTCAAGGCATTTTTTTATATCAGCACTAATATATGGGGTATGAATGGAAAATGGAAACCAACAGGTGGCTGCCTGGGATACTATAATTTAAACTGGCATTTAGCATTAGTGGTTAGACAAAACTGGTTCAGCAGGTTGCTTGCAGCAGAACTGAGCTATTCAAACTTACTCTGTTGCTTACTGAAAACCAAATCCATACATATTAAACACTATAGGGCTCATGCAATACGAAGTGCAAAAATTTGCATTGCAGTTAGATAACAGTTGAAGGCTGGAGCAAACGTTTGCCTGTGCTGTTATTTTGTATCAACCATGAAAACATTTGTATGGACAGAAAGCTTCACACAAAGGGCCTCATTTATCAAGACCTGTAAATGGGATTTTTCTTCTTAAAGTCATGCTAACCTTTTGTGTGAACTGTGGCAACTGTGCTGAAATCGGGAATGCCACCACAATCGGTTTAATATTGTGCAGCTATGGTAAAGTCACACATCGGGTTAACACATGATCAGGATTTACCCATAACCGCTAGTGTTATATCGAATAGACGCAATGGGAGTGATTGTATCTCTCGGCTAATAGACCTCCCAATTCTTTTGCAAAATCTTAGTAGTCAAATATATGATGTATGCTAATAAGGGTCTAAAATCAATTAAGAAAATACAGTAAGTGAATATGAAGGGTTATGCCAGCCTGGCATTGAAACAGAATGAAATATGAAAATATATAGATGGTTGGGGGAGGTGTAAAACAAATATATATATATATATATATCATACAGTTCACATAAAGGACTGTGGTTGATCTACTGTCACAGAATCAATAACTATTTATTTCTATAGAAAGAGCATCAAGCAGTTAACGTGTGTGAGCATTTTTGAATGCAATATTCCTATCAAGCAACATAAAGTTCCAATTTTCTGCTGCCTGCCTTAACAGTGCAATAACATAAATATCCGTCACAGGGATTTCTGAAATACAATATCGTGTAGGAGACATTATAGTTTCCCTGTTTTTGGCAGGGATTTCTCAAATAGCAACTAATATTTAGGCTGTACGACCAAGGTACATTATTGTGAGAACATAAAATCTAGGAAATGAAAAGCTCTGTTATTTCATTAGCTTATATGAGATATATGAATAAAGTAATTCCCCAACCCTGGATTAGGTTATTTCTGCCTTTAAAATGACAGGAAGTTGTATTTCGGACCAAATCCAGCCCTGATTGCAGCGAGTATAAAATGTGTTTCTTTTCTCCGTTTTAACGACACAGAGTTATGATTTTTGTCACATGCGATGAATTGGAAGTATAAGCCAGGAGTAAGGAATAAACAAATCTTAGATATGACCTGGTGAAAGATATAAGAGTTAATAAGAGACACGAGGATTGAAAAACAACTCTGAATCAAAGATAAGGTAAAACAGGCATTAAATCTACTCTTGATGGGACCCTGTTAACACTATTTGCGACTCCTGGAATAAAGAAAGTATTAGAAAGGAAAGAATACTATTTGCGTTACTATAGATTTCATTTTAGAGACTTTCTAGTGAAAATGGCAACCGAACCAGACTGAGGAAATAGCACACATGGGTTTTAAAAGATATGTAGAAGCATAAATATGACAGAATTACAATAATAACAATATTATTAATAAAGACAAACACATAGACCAACACAAACTGCATTATAAGATTGTCTTGTTAAAAGACAATATCAGACTATTTGATGTTAAAGGGAATCTCCACTGAAAAACTAAAGTTGCGCCATTTAGTTTTATTGAAGAACGAGAGGTAAAGGAGCTGTCTTACCTCCCATTCTTCAATAAAATGATCAGGAGCCAGAAGAGATAGTACAGAACTTACCCGATCGCTCGCTCGCTCCCCCGCCGCATAGTCTGATAGGTCCAAACAGACTCTGTCTTCTATGCACGTGCGCATAGAAGATAGAATCCGTCTGGACCTGTCAGACTACGTGCTGGGGGAGAGAGTGATTAGGTAACTTCTGTACCTTCTCTTGGCTCCTGATCGTTTTATTGAAGAATGGGAGGTAAGACAGCTCCTTTACCTCTCGTTCTTCAATAAAACTAAATGGCCCAACTTTAGTTTTTTAGAGGAGATACCCTTTAAGCAGTGTTTGGGAGGATGTTGGCCAATGGCCTGAAAGGTCCAGCAGGAAGGAGAGTTTTAAGAGACAAAGAAAGGTGATTGGATGAAAGTGTTGTACAAGTTTTTCATAGATATTGTTATATACATTTTTTTGTACTTACAGTATGTTTAAATTGTGACAGAGACTGGGAAATGTTTATACAATGCATATATTTATATATATTCAAAAGAGAAGACTTTACATACATATATGTTCCCAAAAAAATATTATTATAGGAGCATGTTCACCCCCACTCAGGGCATTGCAGAGTAATTTTCCACAAAGCCTGACAAATACTTACCTTTTTTCCACAGCGCTCCTGAGTCCAGGTGTCTAACCTTCAACTCTTCCAGTCCTTTGTCGCAGTTTGTGTTGGGGGTAGCTATGCCCTTTAAATGTCTTTTAAGTCCTTCACCCTCCCAACTTGGCCAATGGCTTGCTTAACTTTGTATGATATAATATTACATCTATTGGAATTTTTATATTGACAGCCATAGGATGTTTGATCTCACTCTACTTCTGAATAAAAATGACACTAAACAGGCGATGCCCTCACTTTTTCAATACATCCAATCAGCTCGCAGCAAGATATTTTAATGGTTTACTAAAAACTCTAACCCTATCATGAAAATACTATTTAGGTCTAAAAATCGAACAGTTATATAAACAATCTGTAAATATAGCTGCTCAGGTTTCTATTACACGGATAATAAACTAAATGTAATTTTTCTAGCATTTGTCTTTAAAGAAGGGGGGAGATTCAATATGCCCCTTTTACGTCTAAAACCCAAGTTAACCCGAAAAAAAATCGGGTTAACGTGGGTTTTAGACGGAATTTAGAGCACAGCGCCATTTCTGAATGTTTTTGGAACTAGCGCTGTGCTAACGATCCAAAACCCCTGCTGTTAAGTTTCGCGCTACCTCGTAGCGCGAAACTTAACGGTAAAGGCTGTGGAGCCTTAAGTTCGCGCTCCTTACCTTAGCCCGATCCCGGGATGCAATAACTGACGTAACTGACGTAACGCGATCCGAATTATTGAATCTCCCCCAAAATTCATTACTTAATTTACTTTACTTCTGTCTTGTTGACATACAGTTACTGTAAACCTACCCTCAAAAATTCCAAAACACATTTCCATAACAAATAAAAACAAACAGCACAAACCACCATAACCCTAATTTCATGGGTGACCTTCTAAATTTTTTTTTTAAAATAAACATAAAAAATAGAGTCAGCTTAACAACCAATGAAAAACAAGTAAACATATCAACATCTGTTTCTTTGATTACACCCTACACTGGTCAAGTCTGCTAAAGATCACAAGAACTCAATGCATTCATTTTTATTTGTCAAGCCCTTTTTAAATCATTTGGTAAACATAATACATTTCCTTTCCCTTTTTCAGCCAAAAAATAAAAGCTGAGAGAGATGGGGGCCCATGTAATCATAAAACCACCAGGATTTTATTTTAAAATATGAACTACTAGTAGAAATTATAAACTCTACGTGGATATCTATATTCACACTTAAGGCAGGATTCAAAGCCAATGAGTTTCACCTAAAATGCTGTATTTTCATAGTTGTTCCCTCTAAATGACACCATCTGGTTCTGAAGACCTCCTATGGCCTATAACAAAGATTTAGCACTATACCTGTGATTTACTTGTAAAAGCTGCAAATTATGACCACCTGTTCATTAATACCACAAAGGCAGGTGAGCCAAAACAGCAGATTTCCTTATAATATAGTTTAAAAGAAAGACTTCAAGAGGACAGGGGCATTTCCAGCAAAGCAATGTGAAGAAACCCATTAGTCTACAACAAAGATGAAACTATTAATTTACACGTGGCTATAAGCCCCTGTAAAGCCATCCAATATGGCCCCAAAACCCCTCTACTAATGGCTTGTTTTCATCTATTTTAATCAACATTAGGACATACTTGCTGCACATTGAAAACGCACAAATCGAATAGAGATGTGAAATTTTCTGTGTTTTAATTGGTAAATTAATTTGAAAACCAGAATATTTGTTTGAGTTGTATGAAGGATTTCACACTGCAATGAAAAACTGTACTGTATTGGGAAGATGGAAACTTCAGAATTATGATTGTATACAATTTTTATACAAGTAGGGAGATTTACACATCTGCTATTGCTCTGGGTAAATCTCCCGTACGCCATTCAATATCGTGTGTGTGACTTCCGGCGAATGGGAAAATGGTGTTGTCATTTGCAGACTTAACTCCAGCTATCACATGGTGTTAAAAACATAGTCAAAAAAACGACACAAACACGATTTTGAATCCCTTGTGCAAGCATCTTTTGCGCTACCCGCGCAGTGGACGCCACGAAAGAGTTAAAGTCGCACTTTATGTGTTATTGAATTGGTTAGTGGGACCAGCGCAGAGCCTCCTGGTAATATCTCAAGTATAACAGAACGGTTAGCAGGCACGATCTACAGGTTATAATACACAATATCACAAGTAGGCAGAGCAAATAAGAATTCTGAGATAATTGCAGAAGTCAGGGAAGGTTTGATTATGAACTGCTGTGCTACATCAAGTCAATTCTGTGAATATTGAATTTCTTCATTTCTCAACAAAACATTGTTGATGTTGGTTCTAATTATCATATGTATGCCAATGATAATCAAATATTCTTTTCCTAACACTTAATCGCGCATCTCCGACTGTCTCCGTGCTGTCTCATGGATGGTGCACAGATGCCTTAAACTAAACCTTACTAAAATTAAACTACTTATTTTCCCACCTAAACTTGATCCTATCCCACCTTTTCTATTTCTGTTGACACCCCCATTTACCCTATTACCTTATTCACTCGGCACACTGCTTAGGGGTAATTATTGATTCCTCTCTCTCCTTTTAACACACAATATTAACAATGTTGCTAAAACCTATCATTTTTTTCTGTTATATTGTGAAAATCCATAAATTGCTCTCTCTTCTGACTACTGCTATGCTTATTCATGCTCTCATCTTTTCACACCTGGACTATTGTAACCTTCTGCTTTCTGGTCTTTCTTCCATTCAGTCGGTAATAAACTCTGCTGCACAGACTGTCTCTCTCTCTCTAATAATTTAAACTTAAGTCTCCCCTGTACTGCCCAACTACCTGGCTACCCATTAAACATTTTCTAAAAAAATCATTCTCTTAACATTTAAACCCCTTTGCTCTGCTACACCTACTTATATTTCTTCTTTCTTGTCCCCATATGTCCCTGCCTGTACCCTCATCTCATGTACAACCCCCCCCCCCAATCACCTTAAACCTTTTTCTCTTGTGGGTTCCGTCCTCTGGAATTTTATTGAAGAAACTTAAATAAACAGGTTTAAATCTAACCTAATATCCTACCTCTCAGAGCACAGCACAGTATAGGCACTTTTACCTTTCCCTATGTATCACTATGTTACCTATCTATGGGTCAGGGACTTCTCTTTTCATGTTACATGGTTCAAGCACTTAAATACTTTTTGATGCACATATTTATATAGTTATATATATATATATATATATAAAAGCAACAAAGTTCTCCGATGCACTCCAGTCCGAGTTCAATGGCCTGGGTGCCGACAGTCAAAGGTAAATACAGCATAAACAGGATACTGGGCACTCCAAGGACTTAACAATGTTACATGTTTGAATAAAAGTTGTTGTTAAGTACTTGGAGTGCCCAGTATCCTGTTTATGCTATATATATATATTTTTTTTTTTTTCTTTTTTTTTGGTAAACCCCTTTTTTTATATTCTAATATTGTAGAGTGCTGCGTTCCTAAGTGGTAATATAAATAAACATATACATACACACATGTATGCACCCAAGCAGAGAGGGAATGGAGACATTCAATAACATACCGGGGTTCTGAAAGTAACTTCAAGGGAGAATTTATTTAACAGCGTTATAACCACAGACATTTTGGTGGAGGACTTTAATTGCTTTTTAGTGGAGAACCATTATTATTATTACTGTCAATTTATATAGCGCCAACATCTTCTGTAGCGCAACCTATCAGTATGTCTTTATGATTGTGGGGAGAAGTATGGAGAGAACATACAAACTCCTTGAGCTAACCTCAGAGCTAACCACTGAACCACCGTGCTGCCCACATGATCTAAAACACTTTTTTGTATAAGCCAGAAACTGTATATTAAAACATACCCCCCAAACTTCCAATTATCAAAGGGTCCTTCCTGGAATACTAAACTTTGTCTTCAGGGAGTGGGGGTGTGCAGGACAGGGGGGCTCTGGGGGAGTGGTTTTCAGAGGAAAAAACATGTTTCAATAGATTGGAAGTATGATTAAAGGGCATGTCCATCTGCTCTTAAAACTTTTGATATATTATAGGTATTGCTCCCCCAGACGCAATAATCGTATGTGCAGAAACTCCCCCGATAGTTACTTACCTTGCCTCTCTCCTTCGCCAAACTGCCGGCTGCCAGCAGTTTAGAACGGTGAAGGAGAGAGGTAAGGTAAGTAACTATTGGGGGAGTTTCTGCACATAAGATTATTGCGTTTGGGGCTTGGGGAGCAGTACCTATAATATAGCAAAAGGGTTACAAGTTAGGGGGAGGTAGAAAGAAACGGGAGGGAGAGGGAGGTGGAGGGAGGGCTGCAGTGCGCATGCCAAACTCCTCCCCCGGAGGGGAGACAGGAGGCAGAGTCCTATATGGACTTTTTTGACTTTGGGGGGGATTACTGAAGAACCATTTGGAGCTGGTATGTAAGGTAAGGATTTTTCTTGGGGGGACAGTAGTGGGGGAAATTATAGTTTTGGGGTGGACATGCCCTTTAAAAGATTATCACTTGCCTTTATAAGTAAAATTATTTTTTACCTAATTTTTATATTAGGTCAATCACAGCGAGAAGTCAAGAAGTGGTGTTTTATAAAAACAAAGGACTTTCAAAAGAAATTGAGCGGCCTGGCATCAAGTGTTTAGACCAGAAGTGCCAAATCTGGCACAGACTGGCTTTCATCCCTTTAACTAAACATATTTGTGTTGGTAACAGTAATCAGATCAAATGCCATCAATGCAAAGTCACACAACCCTGCAGTTTATTCCAATGATGTTAATCTGACCACATTGGCCATTGCACTGAGTATTTATTTGGCATCCAGTTCCAATAACTGAATCATCATTGTAGAAAAAAAACATACCCCAACCTCCAGTTGAGCAATTAGGTTCAGTCCTCTGCCATTTGGCAGGGCTTCTAATCCTGCATAGGGCACACTTTGGGTTTATGTCACATGTAAAAGTTGTCTATTGTGAGACAGAATCAAATATCCAGTAAAGGGGAAGATAATTGTCATGAAGGCTATTTTTTTAAATTGCTGATATCAATATATGTTAAAGAATCTTCATGCTAGCTCATGCTGCAAAACTATCAATACTATATGTATATACTAAAAGCCCATCTGACCACCCTAGTGTAATTTGCTACAGATCAATGAGTTTGTGCCAAAGACAAAGAGCACTTTTTCTCTTGATAGATAATTAACATGCCAAGGGTATAAATTGCATTTTAGAAATACCAAATAAACTCACAGAAATGGTGGTTAGGCAGCATTGCAGAACAAACTTGTGAACTGGACTTGTGCATATCTGCAGATCCCAGTTAATATTCTATCACGCCATGGGACGTCTAAGTGGAACTGGCTGAACACTTGGCACACATGCTGGCTCTGAGTCCCAGCTGTTTGTTGTGTTTTTGGCTTGGTGTTAATCACGTTTGTGGCAGCCAAGTGGGAGGAGTCAATTTTTCCCCTTCCATCCCTGGCTGTGCAATGATATATACCTGCAGGGCCGACACCAGATGAAGAGGAGCTGAAGCATGCATGTGCAGGCCAAAGAAGATAGGAAGCAAATGGTGAGGCAAGTGTTAGCATGTGACAGAGCAGGCGTGTGGCTGCATAGATCTAAAAGGTACCCTGCTGGTCTTAATGCTTTCCATTATTCATACACTGACACCAATATATAATGTTGTTTTCTAGGCCCAAAGGCCTGTACACACATGAGACTTCTGTCAGACGGTCACTTCACCCAACAATCGTACTTGTGTGGCGGCTTACAACAGTGGCATTTATTGATCCAGCAGGATGGATCACAAACTATGCCAACTGGAGCAGTCACACACATACCACTGTTGGCCAAAGTTGACAGTCTTTGAATCATTTACAAATGCTATCAGACCACTGATTTGCAATATGTTTGTAAAAGTTCTCTTTCAGGTCATGGTACATCTGTGGTATCCAGTTCAACTGGACTTGAGGTTCAGTTCTTGAAGATGTTTCACTAGTCATCCGACTGGATTTCTTAATTCAGAAGTTTCTGAATTGAGAAAGTCAGATGGATGACTAGCAAAAATTCTTCAAGAACTAAACTTCAAGTCCAGAATAATAAACTGAATACCACAGATTTATCTGACCACTGGTTCCAAGGCATATAAAATTGGGTAAAAATGTTACTTTATTTTGCACTAACCAGTTTACTTTTGTGGAAAATTAACAAATCCCAAAGCTTAACTGTAAAACCTACAGCCAAATGCTATTGGTAAATAATGATCAGTCCTCATACTCATTTTAATGGGCATGTCCAACCCCAAAATAAAATTTTGGTTACAGCTACAACATCCCAAATACTGACAGCCCATAAGTGCTGTTCTACAGATCCCCCTTGTCTTCTGAGCAACGTGCTGTTTGAGTTTTAAGGTTCTGGGGTTTTGGGGGGGTTCTCTAGCTGTACCCAAAATTTTATTTTAGTGGACTTAAAGGGAATATCCACCCCTTAGAAAAACTTTGAATCTGATAACTACCGTATATACTCGAGTATAAACCGAGTTTTTCAGGCTGTAAAATCAGCCTGAAAACTCGGACTCGGTTTATACTCGAGTCACTCACATTGAAGATCAGCGTCCTCTCCATTCCGGCAGCAGGTCCTCTCCATTCCGGAAGCCGCACGATCAGTCCATGTATGGCGCGCCGGCCGACGTCACTGCCCGGCGCCAAGCCCGGCGCCAATTAGTGACGTCGGCCGGCGTGCCAGTACAGGACTGATCGTGCGGCTGCCGGAATGGAGAGGACGCTGCTGCCGGAATGGAGAGGACGCTGCTGCGGAATGGAGAGGACCTTACCAGCACACAGTCCCAGGAAGCCTTGGATTTAGGAGAGCCCAACGATCCTGGATGAGAGAGACCACAGGTACAAACTGAACTGGGTGGGAGGGTGAGGGTGGCATTCAAGATGTTTTGGAAACTACAACTCCCAGCACGCTTTATCACCAGTTTCGTTCAGCTCTACTCGTAAGCCAGTTTTAGTTTTTCTGCCTCTCCTATCAAACCATCACTGACAAGAACTAAAACTGCACTTTTTTGATGAGCTGAAATAAAATGAAATAGAAGGAGATAAAGCTGCAACAAATCAAATATTGAAGTCAAGGAGACAAATGTATCTATTTTTTATGGTGAGACAAAACACAAAACTAGGACAAGGGGTTAAAATACTGTAGCTACTAGAGATAGACTAGAACTCGAACTCAAACCCGAGTTTGAGACAAGCTATTCGAGTTCGAACGGACTCGGACTTCTCAAACTATCCCGGACACGAATTTCTCGGACTTTCGATATTTTCTGGACTTTCGATAATTATTGAATGTTCGAACATTCGAGGCGCGCGAATATGCGAGTAAAGTGTCTATTATACCAATAAGCGAGTAAATATTGAATTATCGAATCTGCAAGTAAAATGTCTATTATACCAATACGCGAGTAAATATCGAATTATGGAATCCACGAGTAAAATGTCTATTATGACTTTACGAGAGTAAATATCGAATTATGGAATCCACAAGTATAATGTCTATTATACCAATACACGAGTAAATATCGAATTATGGAATCCACAAGTAAAATGTCTATTATGCCTTTACGAGAGTAAATATCGAATTATGGAATCCACGAGTAAAATGTCTATTATACCAATACAC
This sequence comes from Hymenochirus boettgeri, assembly GCA_019447015.1. NCBI lineage: Eukaryota > Metazoa > Chordata > Amphibia > Anura > Pipidae > Hymenochirus > Hymenochirus boettgeri. Next base: position 34,434,875 of record CM033475.1, read on the forward strand.
GAGTAAATATCGAATATCGAATCTGCGAGTAAAATGTCTATTATAGCTATACGCGAGTATATATCGAATATTGAATCCGTGAGTAAAATGTCTATTATACCAATACGCGAGTAAATATCGAATTATCGAATATGCGAGTAAAATGTCTATTATACCTTTACGCGAGTAAATATCGAATTATGGATCCACGAGTAAAATGTCTATTATACCAATACGCGAGTAAATATCGAATTATCGAATATGCGAGTAAAATGTCTATTATACCAATACGCGAGTAAATATCGAATCTGCGAGTAAAAGTCTATATACCAATACGCGAGTAAATATCGAATTATCGAATATGCAAGTAAAATGTCTATATACCAATACAGCGAGTAAATATCGAATATAGAATCTGAAGTAAAATGTCTATTATCCAATATGCGAATAAATATGAATATCGAATTGGAGTAAAATGTCTATTATACCTATACGTGAGTAAATATCGAATATTGAATCTGCGAGGTTAAATGTTTATTATACCAATACGCGGGTAAATATCGAATATCGAATCTGCGAGTAAAATGTCTATTATACCTTTACGTGAGTAAATATCGAATATTGAATCTGCGAGGTAAAATTTTAGTATACCAATACGCGGGTAAATATCGAATATCGAATCTGCGAGTAAAATGTCTATTATACCTATACGTGAGTAAATATAGAATTATCGAATATGCGAGTAAAATGCTATTTACCAATACGTGAGTAAATATCGAATTCTCGAATCTGCGAGTAAAATGTCTATTATACCAATACGTGAGTAAATATAGAATTATCGAATATGCGAGTAAAATGTCTATTATACCAATACGCGAGTAAATATCAAATTATCATATCTGCAAGTCATTATGGGTTAAAAGTAGCATGCGTGAGAGTAAAATAAATTTTTCGAAAGTCCTGGATATTCGAACGTGTTCCCCAGACCATTTCCCAGGTCCCACAGCCATTTACATTAAAGGGTATGTCCACCCTAAAATATATTTTTTGATATAAGATTCCCCATGCCTGCCCAGCCCCAACTGCTCTATTTATATGATTAGAAAGCCCCCCAAACTCTACTTACCTCCCCTCTTTCCTCCTCCGCGCTCCCGGCCTTCTGCTTGTGAGAAAATGCAAGCAGAGGGGCGGGACCGGGCAGCCGCGTCTGTGATTGGCTGAGCGGCAGCCAATCACGGACGCGGCTGCCAGCAGCTCACTTTGGCGGAGGAAAGAGGAGAGGTAAGTAAAGTTTGGGGAGCTTTCTAAACATATAAATAGAGCGGTTGGGGCTGGAAGACCTTATACATTAATGGTTTAAAGCTAGGGGGAGGGAATCGGGAGAGGGAGAGAGAGGGAGGGGGAGAAGGGCTGCAGTACGCATGCCAAACTTCTCCCGGAGGCCAGGTAGGAGGCAGAGTCCTATAGGGACTCTGCTATCCTCCTGGTGGGCAGTTTTTGGGAATTTTGGGGGAGGACTACAGGAGAACCATATGGAGCTGGGATGTGAGGTAAGGATTACACTACACTACATAATGGGGCCAGTAGTTGGGGGGATTATAGTTTGGGGGGTGGACATGCCCTTTAAGTTACCATTGATATTTTAATTGTATTTCATTCGAACTTTTCGAACTATTTGCCTCCCATTGACTTTAATGGGTCCGTTTTCAAACTTCTAAACATTCAAACTCTCCATATAGTTTGAAAGATCGAAAACAGACCGAATTTTAGAAAGTTCAGTCATCTCTAGTAGCTACACCTAATTTTAGCAAAATACAGCACTTTTATTTTTTTTATTTCTTATAAGAATTTTCATGTGTTTATAAGTGATGATGCCTAATTTGGAGTAAATCAGTGTATATAAGCACATATTTGGAGCAGCATTCTGTTTTCCTAAAAATTCACCAAACGTTGATACTTCACATCCAAAGAATTATGGTATTCTGTACTTCCTCATGATAGCAAAACAGCTAACTGACAATAGTGATTGATGACATTGATATGAGTAATGCCCAAAATATGTTATAGGATGGGGAGGGGAGAAGAACATGCAGTTTGTCTCAGAAGAAAAAAAGATGTCCAAGACTGAAAAGTGGAGGTTGTGTCCTTTCGATGGTAAATCATTTTAAAAACTACTGCAACAATGTACAGAGAGCTGCTAACACAATTATTTGTTGTGTAAAAAATAAACTAGGCAGTCTACTGATTTTGTCAAGTATGACATACATTGCTGCATTATATTTGGTTGGTAATTGCACTGTAATTAGTAGCAATTTGCATGTCAAACTCTAGAAAATAATACAAATGGCATCTATAAAACAGATATTTCATTCTGCTATATTAAGACAACATCTGTGTGTGGCGGTGAAATCTCATACAAAAAATGATTTCCATATTAAATTTATTATACAGCTTTCACAATGTGTAGTCACATTTTCTAGTGTTGCCACACACATCGAAAAATATGTGCAAATACCGTTCGAGAGAGGGAGAGCGAGAGAGAACATAGAGGCTAAACAGATAGAAAGACAGAAAGATTAAATCGAACAGAAATACTGACTCATGTATGCCAGGCTTAACGCCTGATACAAAAGGGTCAATTTTGGATGTATAAGGCCGGCAGACTACCGATCAATGAATTGATCGGTAGTCTGGCAGATGGGGGAAAAAAACACATTTTGTTGCGACTGATGCCGAAATTTTCTGGAATTTACACACAGGTCCTATCAAATTTATGTTCAATGTAAACAAAAGTTTGGCTGATAACTGTTTGCGGAGCTGCAAATTTTCAATAACATTTTGACTGAATCGAACAAAGTATCATAGATGCCAGTTCAATCTGTCCCAAATGTGCTGACCTTGGACACTAGAAAATAAAACAAAAAGACTGAAGTAGAATCAGCCCTACTGCACCCATCACCAATCTTGATTGTTTTTCCAACATATACAGGACAATCTGGCCATTAATGAAGGATTGCAGATGGAATTTATATACTAAAGAATCATTAGCCCAATTGCACAGCAGACTAGACATATACAGGTTATATGACTACTTAATAAATTTACTAATCCATTACACTACCTTGCCAAAAAGTAAAATAAGAACTACATTTCAAGTCCAGTTGATCTAATTGAATACAACAGATAAAATAAGCAATGCTAAATTTAGCATTTTAACACAAATGGCAAAAAATTAATTCATCAAAATACAGTAAATAAAACAACTCAGTCTTTGCAACAGACTTTCCAGACTCTTCCCTCTTCACAGGCCGGACCATGATTGGTATATAGCCCTATGCAATCATACGCCAACTTACAGACATAGATCTTATTGAAACAACAAGCAGCCAAGCAGCTTCATAAATCAGAACATAAATCAAATGCAAATAAAACAAATTCTTATTCCACTGTCCCATCTTTGTATTAATAGTGTGCGTAGGTCAGTCAGTCTTGGCATGTACTGCAATTTCATTAATCAACAAAAATGCCTTTGATTAATGCCATCCAATCATTTATTTATACAGAACTAACATTTAGTTCTTTATGAATTGGCATTGATATCATTTCCCTATTAGTCTGACTATTTCAATCAATGTTACCACATGACAGAGAAATGTATTGTTTAAAACAATGCAGAAAGAAGGGAGATGTAAAAAAGTTCTCATTGTTAAAAATGGTGCTAATTTCACCCCAACCAATCTGATGTTAGCTTTCAAATGGTACATAACATCCTATTGGTTGGGGGGGGGGGGGATTTAACAATAAGAACTTTTATTACCTTTCCAAGTATTGTTGTATTCAATTAAATCAACTGGACTTGAAATGTAGTTTTGAAGACGTTTCGCTAATCATGGCTAAGAGGTGTTATAGGAACGCCCAGAGTAAGGTGTTAAAACAGCTTACTCTGGGCGTTCCTATAACACCTCATAGCTACTATCCAATCACACCCTTAACACCTGGCTGTGATATGCTAATTGGGATTTTCCAGGGTACATAATTGCCACAGATTCTTGTACAAGTCATTCTGAATTGAGAAAGCCAGTCGGATGACTAGCGAAACGTCTTCAAGAACTACATTTCAAGTCCAGTTGATTTAATTGAATACAACAGATATACCATGACCTGGATGAATGAGAACCTTCACAAGCATTCTGCAACACAGGTTAGATTTAACTTACTCCTAGGAACTCCAAAAACACATTAACAGGGCTATCTACCGACACCCACTATCGCAAAGATGGTCTAAAGGTAACGGGCGTTGCTTGTATTCAATAAAGCGTTTGCGATCAATATTACATAAGTGTTTGTGCTAGTCACGTTAACAGCTTAACGTGTGTTTTCGTGCTAGAGTTGCGTGAAACTTGATACATTGCGTTATAATGAGTCACCAACACTTCTCACACCATTTCTTGCAGAATTAAAAGCCATAAAATGGAAATGTTCATAGAATTTATTTTGCCTTTTGTGTTGTAAATGTGATTAAAAAAATATTTTGCAAATATTTATATAAAAAACATATATACTTCCCCTTTAAAAAATTATGCTGCTGTTATTTATAATTAAATTGTTTAAGGTCGTAAGTAGTGGCTAGATGTTTGCTTGCAACACGCATGCATGGTTGACTTCTTATTGGTCATGTCACATTACAAAATGGGCCAGTCTTGAAGGTGAGATCACATGATAGCGATGTCGACATATGCCTCTCTTCTGCCTTCCTTTAAACGTCTAATTAAGACCATCATTGTGGTGGTGTTACAAATACTCTAAAATATCACGTTACATTCACGCATTAATGATGTTAAAATTTGGTACATTACTTGTCTAGGCTTGCAACGTCAACGTGAATCATGCAGGCATCGGAAGTTATGCCTAAAAGTTATGTTAAGTGTTGATAAATCCCCATTAAGATATTAACAGAACTTTAAGACCTAATTTTGCGATAGCGGGTCTCGGTACATAGCTCTTTAAATATGAGCTATCACTGGGATCCTACACTGGTTTAACTTCAGCATCGTAGATATTTTTCTTTAATCATTCCTATATTAGAATTATGCATTTAGACATTTTATAGTATAGTATAGTATTTGAGGTTGACTAAAAACATATGTCCATCCAGCAATACCCTCATTTCCTGCCTAACTGTTAATCCAGAGGAAGGCAAAACAAAAAACAAAAAACACCAAATTTATGATGGAGGATGAAAAAAATTCCTTCTCAACTCCAAGTGGCAATTGGAAAGATCCCTGGATCAACTCTACTTTATGTATCAATACCAGTAACTTGTAACATTCCTTGTTTGCAGAAACTCATCCAGCTTTTTTTTTTTTAAATGTCCAATGAACCCACCACCACAACGTCCACTGGACAGTTCCATAGCTTTCGTCGTTCTCACAGTAAAAAAACCCTTTACAAACTTGAAGCCTAAATTTCTTTTCTTCAAATCTTAAGGGATGTCCGCATGTTCTCTGACATGTTCTTTTGGTGAACAAAAGGTGTCCTTTGGTGAACAAAGGAAAGGTGCTGGCACTGAAAGTTTTAATAGTAAAGTCTGCTAGCACTAAAGGGTTAATGGTAATTTTCTGCTGGCACTGAAATTATTAATGCCAATATTCTTGGAAAAGCACTGAAAGAGTAAAACATCTCAGATCTCACCAAATTTCCCTGTTCTGCCCTACACGTCTGGAAACAATTTCTGGGGAGAAAACTGGTGCCACATACCGCACATCCACTTTTAGTATTTAATTTGTGGCCAGTGTCACTGCATTCATACAAAAGTATGCCTGCCTCACCTGGTACAGCGTGTGCCCCTTACCAACTAGTAAAGCAGTTCCACTATAAAGAACAGTCGCAGAAGACGTCAGAAGTGTCAGAAGCAGAAGGAGGAAACCCAGCTGTAGTTTGACAGGCCAAGTTTTTTTTTTTTTTTGGGGGGGGGGGGGGGCGCACATGTAGGTGGGAGGGCGCCTAGGGCATTAAAATGGCTAGAAACGGCCCTGATATACATTAATCATATCCCCACGCAAGCACCTTTTCTCTAGCACCTTTTAAAGCTCCCCCAATCCCCTTATTAATTTAGTTGCCCTTTTCTGAACCCTTTCCATTTTAAAGATGTCCTTTTTATACACAGGATTCCAAAATTGCACTGCATATTCCAAAGAGAGATGTAATGTGGGTTCGAATAGAACCCAGTTTGGAATGTAATCTGAGGGTTTCGATTTCAAATTTTTAATGAAAATCGAAAGAAGACTATTTTAAAAAATTGAAAGTAGACTATTTTCGAAAATAGATGGTTTTCGATACTCGAAAGTAGATGATTTTCGAAAATCGAAAATCAAAAGTAGACCATTTTCAAAAATAGACTATTTTCGAAAATCAAAAGTAGATGATTTTCGAAAATCGAAAGTAGACGATTTTCGAAAACCTAATCTCAATTTAATTCAAAAACGGAACGAAACTCAACAGTTTTGAATATCTCTAATTCCAAATAAGGCCTTACCAATGTTGTATAGAGGGAGAATAACATTTTTCTCCCTTGAATACCTCTCTTTATACAAAACAATACCATGCTGGCTATAGCTGTTGCTGCCTGGCACTGCTTGCTACCTTTAAGTTTGTTATCCACCAAAACTCCAAGATCCTTTCCCAACAGGGATTCACTTAACACAGAGCCATTTATAGTATAAGTAGCACAAGGATTTTTAAATCCAAAATGCATCATCTTACATTTAATTAATTACTGTATATGGAGTTGGAGTATTTATGCTTATTTATTGGCTATAAGTATTAAGATATATATTTGCTCCACCAAGACACAAGCTTCTTACACAGCACATCATGTGACTGTCACACACAAGCAGGGAGATTCAATAAAAGTTCTTGTCGTTTAAAATGGTGCTAATTTTGCCCCAACCAATCAGATGTAAGCTTTCAAATGGTAAATAAGATCTGATTGGTTGGGGCAAAATTAGCACCATTTTAAACAATAAGAACTTTTATTGAATCTCCCTGTTTGTTTTTCCTGACTGTCTGAGCGTAAATTTACAATCCTTTAACTTAAAGGGACACTAAACTCCCATAATCCAGAAAAACAACTATTTGCCATTCGTTTCTATTATTCACAGGGAGGTGAGAACGCTTATTCTCACCTCCCTGTGAATAATATTACGCTCGGGGGACCTGGAACTTACGGTACCTTACCGCCACTCCACTCGTAGCCGCTCCTTCACTGACAGCTGCTCTGTCCCGACCGTGCGCCAATACAAAAGATAGGGCGCGCGATCGGGAGAGAACAGCTGTTCAGTAAAGAAGCCGCTGCGAGTGGAGCGGCGGTAAGGTAAGTTCCAGGTCCCCCGAGCGTAATATTATTCACAGGGAGGAGAGAATAAGCGTTCTCACCTCCCTGTGAATAATAGAAACGAATGGCAAATAGTTGTTTTTCTGGATTATGGGAGTTTAGTGTCCCTTTAAGTTAAAGGATTGTAAATGGGAATAATAGAAATGAATGGCAAATAGTTGTTTTTATGGGTTTAGTGTTCCTTTAAGATACAGAGAAGCTAGATACTTCATCCTAGGCTTGTTTTAAAGGTATACGAGCGCTCCTTTAATGGCATGGTTAAAAGGTATGAGAGTGCTCCTTTGATGGCATGGTATGGAGATCACCCTTTAAGCACTTAAATTCTATCAGATCTCTATTATCAGCCTTCAACTTGGCCTGAAAACTGTTTACACCTGCCCCAGAAAAATGTGTTGTGGCATCTTTCACAATGGCTAATCCTCTGTTCATCAAGCAGTCCTGTATCGCAGATCTTGCCTGCAATCGCACGTCTGTACCTAGCTATACACAATGAATACATAGTGATCAGTGATCTAAATCTAAATCTACTTGCAGTGTTACAGGAGGCCTTGATTTTTTCTGATCAAAGTCAACATCATCAATTCCAATTAGTGTCAGTTGCGAATATCTCTCAAGCATAAAAAAAAAATAATGTGTCAACTAGCTACATAAGTGGAACTTCAGATTCATGAATTCATAAAATTGCATTTAAAAAGTATCAAAATTTCTACTTAATTATGAAAGTAGAAATTTCTGTAGTTCTGGTTCAAAATTTTGAAGGTAGTTTAAATGGATGAAATTTAAATGGTGGAATCAGGTCAAAACTCTGGTACATCCCTAATTGTGACATGGTTAAAAAATGGGCGTAGAAAGTTATCTTGCCTACTGTCCCTCAAACCTGCTAGCAACTGTGACCCAAACAATTTTCATAAAAATAAAAAAAAAAATTAAAAAAATGGTATACCCTAATAGACAATTTAATTAAAACAGTTTTTTGAAAAAAAAATGGCTGTGCCACAAATAGAGAGTCATCACTGTAATAAATGTAAATTCCATAATAGGGCATAATAATTCCTTGTAACAGTCACTTAGATGATGTTAGAACTCAGCCAAGATTAATAATACAGCTTATTTTGTGGAAGATTTAATGGGCCTACATTCATGCAAACAGAAAGGTGATACTGCTACTTTTGTTCAAGGGCAAAAAATCATCAAATTCCAAGATCACAAAATAAATCTGTGATACAAAATACAATGAAAGCAAACCGACGAAACCGTATATGGTGAATGTAATATTTATTGAATAGGACCTATTAATTAAAGAATACAGCAGGGGATTAGAGTTGGTGTTTTTTGGGTTTTTTTTTTTTTTGCCTTAAAAGCATTTTTGCTTAAAAAAGAAATGATAATTTATAGTAAATTGCATCAATAATTAATGGTAATTCTATTTATAAAGAATCCAACACTAGTTAGTACCTTAGAATTGGCAGAAATCCATTATTGTTTAAGGGATTTAAAAGAGCCATTTTTTTACCATAGGCAAAAGAGGTTATTTGTGACCAATGTAGAGATTAAAACCGCAAAAGACTGTGGTATAAGTTTGACCTCTTCTTTGCATTCGCACATGTTAATGTGAACAAGGTGAGGTTGGAGGCATTTGTGGTATTTAAGATATTTTGACCTATTTAAGAAAATCTTGTTGGCCAATTTTGTGTTCCAACCTTATAATTCTCCAAATGAACTAGTAGTTAACTGTAGTTTGTTTTCCTTAAAATGAGGACTAAATGTTAAAATGTATAAAAAAAAAAAAAATCCACTGCTTTGAATTGTCTTCATTATTTCATTAAATTGGGGAAAGACAAACGGTCTATTTAATTACTCTGTTGGTCTACACTATCAAGGTGATGTAGAGAGAGTTGTTATTGCTCTCATTTGTACTAAGCCAATTGCAGATCCCAGTACATTGCCACCACTGTCCGAGTGTTCTGGACGAGAATCACCCTTCTGAGAACAATTCTACGTGTGTATGGCCTTTAGAGAGTCTTTATTGCCAGCTATTTGGTATTTCCCAAACTACCTTGATTTGCATTGTTCTGAATATTCAATGGGCCTTAGAAGCCCTTTTTAAAGTGGCACAATAATAACTTGTTTACATGTTTTTTTAATGCAGAACAATATATTCCAGGCTCCAGCTAAGATAATTTCATTGCATTCTACAACTTTTATTATAGTTTGTTATGCAGAAGAACACATTAGATGGAGACAATTAGACCACTGATTAGATAGTTGGTCCAACAATCTTCTAATTCCCATTTCTTTTCTAAGGAGAGGGATGGGGGAGCAACAGCAAGACCCCCCCACCAAGCTCCCCAATGTCTTCTGTTATCCAGGAGCCACCACACACCTAAGATTCTTGGCTAAAATGGCCAATAGATGGCTGCTTCAGCTGATAAATATCTAATATGTGTATGTAGCTTAGGAGTTAAGTAAAATACGTTCTGTTTGCATAATATTATAACCATAGTGAGAAATCTCCCATCTATCTGCATATCATCTGCCACTTTAAGAGCCCCCTGAATCACAATCTATTTCCTTTTTTCAAGGACATTTTCAATGGCAACTTCAAAGTCATTAATACACAAATTCAATTAAAGTAATGAAGAACCCCAGGGGGCAAGTGGATTAACACTAGAAATGTGCTTGATTTTTATTGTTTTGATCACAGCAAATTATCAAAATCTACATTTGCAGGATTAGAACCTACAAAAAAAGTAAACATAATGGCACAAATTTAAACACACGCAACAATAATGTAACAAGATGTGCATTCTATTAATATTATTAAGGGTAGGGGGGTAGTTGCACAGACTTTTATGTAGTACACACTAGTATACAATTTACATGGACTTATAGTTCACCCTTATAGAGTATATGGAATACTATTACACCCTTTTACAATGATATATATGGATAATTATATGGATCCACAGTACACCCTTATACAATACATGTACCCACAGTTCATCCTTATATAATATATAGACCCATAGCACACCTTTAAACAATTATAAGGATCCACAGCACACCCTTATACAATATATGGACCCATATTACACCTTTATACAAAACATGGATACACAGTACACCCTTATACACTATATAGACCTATAGTGCACATTTATACCATAATAAGGATCCACAGCTCACCCTTATACAATGTATAGACCCATAATACACCTTTATACAATTATATGAACCCATAAGACACCTTTATACAATATATGGATCCACAGTACACCTTTATACAATATATGGACTCATAGTATACCTTTATACATTTATATAGATCCACAGTACAGCCTAATACAATATATGGACCCACATAACACCCTTTAACAATTTACAGGGACCCATAGTACACACTTATACAATATATGAAACAATAGTACATGCTTATACAATATATGGGCCAATAGCATACTCATAATACAATTATATATGGGCCTATAGTACACCCTACATACAGTTTCTTGGACAAATAGTATACCTTTGTACAGTTTCCTGGATCCACAGTATACCCGTATACAATACATGGACGCATAGTACAATATTGCACAATTGCTTGGCCTACAATACACCCTTATACAATTACATAGGCCCATAGTATACACTTACACAGTTACATGGATCCATAGTACACTTTTATATAATACATGGATCCACCTGGAAGTTCGATAGTTTCGGGAATACAAGACCCCACGGAAAAGATTAGCAAATATGTAGACAATGTTGATAGTGCCCCCTGGTAGTTATGCCACTAATTATTTGCCTGCCTCCATATATTCTGTAATCAATTGATATACAATATACACGCACAAACATTGTTTGGTGTATAGATGTGTCTTCTAATCAAATACAAGCATGTGTCCTTATTCACATGAATTAATAATACAAGAAAATAGGAAAAGAAAGTTTTTTGTAACATTTTTGCAATTAGTTATATCTACTTGTAAATTCCTTTTTACAGCATAAAATAATACATTTAGTGTCCATTTGTTATATGAACATATCTACTATATAAAGTAGAAATCTTGTGAGTATGTATGTATGTGCTCACAGCCACACCCGAGTGTACCCACGTAATGGCGAGGCCCTCTAAAAGTCCAAGTTCTACAACAAAAACCCTGCTCATTACTTACAGAGTGTGATGCCGCAATTCAGCAACTCAGATGAAGGGCCTGGGCTCCATGCACTACCCGACTAACAACACAGGCAAAAAAAACGCACATCACATGCTTGAGAGAAACAACAGCTTCTATAACAGAGGGAACAAGATATTTTCCTTAAGGTCTGTAAGACATTACAATTTGCTCCTGGAAGGTTTCAAATATGAACCCTGGAAAGACTGTGTTGCTGTTGGTGATATGAATCACAATTGAAGTCATTTGCCATTATTGTCATGCTAAGAAATTTAAAGCAGAGCCTCCAAGCATGTGCTGTAGCAATGGAAAATGACCCAAGACATCATGATCAGGCCCCCAAAGACACGGCCATATCACCAAATATCATTGGCATGCATCAAAATTTCATGGCTGTGACCACACCCACAAACATCACAGTCACAGCCATACCCCAACCGTCAAGGCTATGCCCTCAATGATAAATGCCATGCCCCAAACATTGCAACTTCGCCCTCAAATGGTTGCCACACACCCAGATATTGCTGTCATGGCCACACCCCCAAACATCATGGTCACGCTCATACCTAAACCATCAAGGCCACGCCCCAAAGATAACTGCCATTTCCCCAAACATCGCAACCATGCCCCCAGATATTGAATTTATTCCCCCCCAAAAAGGAAAACCATTACAGCCCGCCCTCATACATCACAGTCACACCCCCAAACATCACAGGTATGCCCCCGAATCACTCCCATGTCCACAAACATCCTGTCCATGCTCTCTTACATCACAGGCACACCCCCAAACACCATGCCCACACACCATGCCCCTAAATATCATACCCATGCCCCTTAATGACACAGTCACATCCACACTTTTAAACAGCCTGGTCATGCCCCCAAACAAACATATGTCCAGGCCTCGTGGACACCAAAACATCACAGACACCCCCCCCAGACCATCCACACCCTAGAATGTCATGTCCAGCCCACCGCAACATTGCAGATATGCACGTCACATGATTCAGAGACAAGAACAGGGTGACGTCCATCAATCACTTAAGTGCCTTCGTATTCAGTTACAATCAACATGTTTTCCCCACGGCAAATACCATGTAGCATGTTCACAAGTAGGTTCAAAGGCCAACATAAAGTTGAGAGATGCACACTAATTTCAATGCTTAATAGATTTATTTAGTGAATCACACAAACACAACATTTTGGGGATCACTTTGTCCTCTTCATCAGGTGTAAAACATACTTCCCCTACACCCTTTAAATAGAGTTACAAGTAGGTTTACCACAACATTTGTACAGTATATTAAACGCTCCAAGTGTAAAAACTAATAACATTGTTTATAAAGTTTTGCTTTAAACACATGTGCTATACGTCCCTCAAGCAATGTCACCTCCTCGACTCATAACTATTAAATACATGACGTACATTACCAACTGCGCACTTATTTTCCCCCCTGTCTCTTCCATCTAAGCCAAACACACACCTGCACTAAATAAATACTATACCCACATATGTACATGGGAAATGCCACAGGAAACACGTCATATAAAAACACATTCCTTTGCTATCCACATACCATATTATTTTAAAAGAAAAATCTTTATTCATCTAAAAACGTGATGTCCTGAATGAAATGTAAAACAAAATCTCACCTATCAAATAGAAACCAACCTGCAAAGATCCCTTTCACTCGATCTTATTCAGTACAACCATTTAGTCTTGCAAGATCACCTTGTTCAATAGCTTCCAATGTATTGTCCCGCTGTTTCACCTAATTCTCTAATTAAGTAAAAAGAAACTTAAACTGATAAATAGGAACCTGCCACCACAGACTTGTAAAGCAAACACATTCATATTGTCTTTAAATGGACAGTGCAATCCTGGTCAAGTTATGTTACAGGATTTCATTACATTAACTAGAATACAATAAATAGAATATTGGGCAGGTGCATTGTATTTGACATTTATCTCATTCTTTGTCTCATTTTAGATCTGCACTAATGACTGCACACACTAAGTAATGTCTATGAGGTTGCCATAGACCTTCCAATATCACAGCATCCATGGGTTATCTTTCTACATTTGGGTGGATAACGGGGAGATTTGTCATCTTAATAATTTGACAGAAAAACTTTTATTTTTATTTAACCTCTTAAAATGTTTAACATCTTCAGATGCTCAACCAAGCAGATAGATTTCATTATGGAAGAACATCCATTAATGGTGTCGCTAACAAAGACATTCAGGCACATTTCATAAACACGGATGGGAATTAATATATCATAAATATACAGTTGTTTTGTATTTAAGGGCACTTTACACTGTTGAGAAAGATATTGTGTATTTTAGTCCAGAAACCTGTGAGGATTGTTATGTCTAGTCCATCATTTTGTGGGAATCTGTCATTTACCAATAAAACTTGGTTGTTTCAGACATGTGAACATGTTAGACAGTCATGTGTATTTTAATCACTATCATTTGTCCTGGTATATCCGTGCTAACACTTTAATTCTCACACAACAGACTACTGGTCGGAATATCGCTCAGTCTAAGGCTGGGTACACACGAGAAGATCTTTATGCCCAGCTGACCTATATTTCTGTGTATTGGTTGGTCGGCTCAAAAAATCGAAAGCATTTTTGAGCCAGGCCATGAAAAAATGTTGGTCACCCAGTTGTCTAGATCAAACTTGCTGGTAACACATAGGAGAAAAATCTGTTCAAAGAAAGTGAACCTAAGATTTGTTGAGTGCACATCAGTCACAGGCACTTCATACATGTTTGAGAGATAGACAAAACAATGTCCAATCTCATATATCTTGACACCCATCTGCCCTGCCTCTCTTTCGAATCAACTTCTTTCAATGTGACAGGAATTACCCAGACAAGATATCAAAGGGCACCTCTTACCAGAGCTTAAAATCTGGGGGAAATACTTATGTATATTAAAAAATGAATCGTTAGATTCCACAACAGTTTCAAGGAGTTCTCAATTTAGCACATCCTTTTTTAAAAATGGTTATTATCTAATAAAATTATTCCATACAACTGGGTTCAGTTAAAAATTCAATCTTCATATCATTAGTTAGTTCCTGTATAGAATTTGAGCTTTGCAAGTCTGTCAGAATACACCGAGGAAATCACAGCTGAAGATTCATCCTAACAATATTGATCTATTTTATAATGGCAAAAACTCTGGGGTGCTTCCTCTCCGCTGTTCTATAATCACATTCAGCAAACTAACACACCATTCTGAGTGAATTATATTAGTAATTTGTGACCCCAATTACAGTTTTTTCCCCCCTAAAGTCAATCAAGTAAAACACAGGGTAATTGTTAAATAGAATATAAAAGATTATTGCAATAAATAAATAAAACTAATTTTCCAGTCTCTTAAATAGGTAATGAAATGTTCATTTATTTTATAGATGTGAAATTAAGTTAAAATGTTGTAAATGTGTGAGATTTGGGGACCTAAGGCCTAGGGGCTGTCACTATAAAGTTTAATTCATACTAATGACAGGTATCACCATATCTTAACAGGTAAGCCAACCAGTTCCCCTGACAATGCAACAAGGGCAAATCAAGGGTATTTTCTTCCTGTAGCATGTCATAGCATTCCAGACTTGCTGGAGGAAGTGTAGTGCACAGGCTAGTATCACTGGATGTAGGGAGTCTGCTTTACTTATTTAATGGGTAGATAGTATAGTATAGTATTTGAGGTTGAATAAAGACATACGTCCATCCAGTCCAACCCATCTAGCAATATCCTCATTTCCTGCCTAACTGTTGCCTTGTATGTATGACCTGTTACTTTTCTGCAATTTAAGTGGCCCCATTATTGTAATTAATACATTTATGTAGATCACAATCTGCAACTAAAACAGTTCCAATCCCCTGCAAAAAAGCACGTAAAACCTGGAAATACAATTTACTAAACATCAACGCACTTCCTTCAATTTTAAAAAAATTGCCCAATGAGCGGGCATGTATATAGTGACGGGAAACTGCACACTAGGATGAGGCAGCACTACGTGTATCATAGCGGCATTGCAATCCAGTTCAAAGCCACCATGGCTACATCCAATGTGTATGTTCTCTTTATGCTCATGTTGGTTTATTTCTACAAGTTATTAAATAGATAATTATAAAGTTCCGTGAAATATGTTTAGCACCATATGAAAATTTGAAATAAAATATAATAAGTTGAAGAGTAAAGCGAGTGACACAACACTGGTACAATATTAATTTAATACAGACCACAGAATAGATCATTTGAGAGAGCTTATTCTAAAAGGGAACTTCCTGATCGAAAGAGAGAGAAAAATCTGGGAAATTAAATTAATCAACATGTTTAACACAATTAGATATGGCTTAAATTTAGGGTTAGGATTCATGTCACACATTCATGTTACCTGACTGAAGCTGGACCCCTAGACTAATTAATGAAGTGCTGTGATAAATGACTTTTTTGCTAGCGTGTGGGCACCCAACTGTGAGATGTTTAGCAACTTGTCGGCTGTTCACTTCTCCCTATGGAGCTGCTGTCTGCCACGGAGCAAGAGAAAATTACTGGGCCTCTATAGCATATAGCGCCAAAGTGGGCAAGCTAACACAAGGTGATTTGGGATTGTTACAATGCAATGTAACTAACCAAAGATATCAACAGTATATAAAGGGCCTATTTTGTGGTCTGGTTTAATCAGAATAAAACTTTGTGATTCAAACCAAACCAAAGTAGCATTATTTATGTATTCTAAAGCATAGTGGTAGAAACATGGAGTAACAAGGAAAACCTATTGCTTTGTACAGAATGAAAATACTGTATGGCACTGGAGAAAACATGAATGCAAAGGTATATGGTACTTTTATAGGTCACTGTTATAAGTTACAAATTAATTTCCTTGAAGGGAAATGAAAGGGTTAAACTCTTTTCCTCCAGTTGGCTGCACCAGGCATCTTATTTTAACCTGGATGAACATCATAAAGTCAGAACACACATCCTTATTGGTTTAATTAGCCAAGGGGGCCCCATCTTACTATTTTTCCTATGACACATATAGCCTCCTCCCAGAAAACCAATCATAGTTTTGCTGAGGGTCCCAGTGATTCCTACTTAAACACTTTCTTAACATTTTAGAGTTTTTTCTTTAATGTTCATTTGACCACAAATTTCCATTTCCTTTAAATGTGTTCTGTGCATAAAAGGTCCTTATTTTTTTGATGTGGCACATATGTGACTACATCAACGTCCTCATTCTAGACTTGAATAAAATCTACTTTTATGTTAATATGTATAAATTAAAGTCTATTTTTCCTTTGCAATATGAATAATAATGGTGCAGTTAGACGGAAGGGTTACTTTAATGAAAATAGTGGAAAATATATCTCGTAATAATAATTAGATATAAGCTTTAAATTGAGCTAAGATTCTATTTTATATTATAATATCACTTAATCTTATTGTATGTTAAACGGCGAACGAAGGAGGGAAGCCACTTCAGATACACTACTATAATCATAGTTTGCAATGCAGATGTGAATAAAAATGAATGGAAAATACTAACTAATCTGAAACCACGGGGAAGTTATTAAATGAGGTATTATAAAGGGTAAAAGATTTCTAATTTTAAAATATTAAAGTCAGTTTAGTTGGGTCAATGTCTGGTGCAAATATTCAGTCTGCTAAAACAATTAAAGTTACTAAAATTTATTAGCGGCCCTAGGCTATTTTAGGAGAATATTACCCTACTTCTCTATTTGAGAGCCGTTACTACATAAAATGTAATTTTTATCAATATCTTGGGAACTGCAATATTAAAGTAGCTCTAAAATCCGCACGCTGTGAAACCTAATTCAACCAATACACAAATCCATCATTTACACAGGCCTGTTTTTCAAATACTAGAAAACTTACAAACCCATAGATTTGTCTCTTACAAAAATAACATCAAGGAGTCCTTCAATCAATAGTGGAATCCCTCTGATTCTATTGCTAGATGCATTTTTTTTAGACGTTGCATTTTTGTTGTAGTGGGTAGAAACCCCACTAGGGACACAGCTTGTTTTTATTTGCAACCTCATCAATACCTAAATCCTACTGAACAAGTGACACAGGGAAGCTGTAATCAATAGCTCCCCATGCATTTTTTTTTCTTTTGGTTTTTATGGTTTAGCATTACTGACAGGCCTGACACTTAGAACATGATGCTAAATCTTTATCAACAGCCTTCTAGGTGAGTGGCAGAACAAAGGGAGGGTAGTCATTAAGTCTCCAGGCAATCTGTGAATAAACTTTTCAATAACGCCCTTGTTTATAGGAAGGAAGGGGGGGGAAAAAGGTACGCAGGGAACTCTTCACACAACGTATCGATTGTATTTGAACTGCATTTAGCAAATCCTAAGGATGGAACAAAATGCAATTCAGCTCTGAAACTGAGCTTGTTAGGAGTTTTTAGTTTGATGCCGTTGAAAATGAAACTATCCTGTTATAACTGTTGATAGAACACATGAAGTAAGAATCCTTCCAAGGCTGTCAAAATATAGATCGTCCATTTACTAATGGAAGTAACTAAGGATTAAAGGGAGATTCTCATTGAAATGTGCTTGCATTTTAGTTTGTGCCAAATATATTTCAATCTGTAAAAATCCTTGTTTGGGTCATTCTTTTATTTACTTAGAGAGTAGAGATGATGGGCATTATTTAATAGACCTAGATATATATATATATATATATATATATATATATATATATATATATATATATACACACACAAATACAGGTTAGGTGTGCACATAGTCCAATGGTGATTCCAGGTGCCTGGTGCTGCTGATGGTATCCAGATTATAGTATCAGTAGCAAAATATCAGCGCTCTACAGGTCTTTGAATAAGGTACTTTTTTTAAAGTGCTTTATAAACCAAACATGGTGCAAAAATGCAAATAGCAACGTTTCGGCCTTTGTTTAATGCTTGATAAAGGCCATTAAACAAAGGCGCCGAAAGTTGCTATTTGCATTTTTGCACCATGTTTGGTGTAATAAAGCACTTTAATAAAAAGTGCCTTATTTAAAGACCTGTAGAGCGCTGATATTTTGCTACTGATAATATATATATAAAAATAAAATTTGTAATTGGATCAAAGGCACTTACTTCAAGCCACTGTTCCTTGCCCGGGTGCTACCAGTCTGGACACATAAAACGGTTAATATTCAAGGTGCACTCCAGGGTCTTGCAAACTTTTTTAATGAAACATTCAGCGGCAATGTTTCGGCCCTTTGTCTTGGGCCTTTCTCAAGCCAATATATATATATTATTTTTTAATGATATCTATCCAACAGATCAGAATTAAAAGCAACCTATACACTAACCGATTTTTACATCAAATTAATTGGTAAATGCAATCCTTCCAATAAAATTGCGTCAAAATCAATTTATTTTTTGCATTAGCTTATCCTAAAGTGATAATATCTAGTGTAGAATCAATGACCTTGATTGGTCAATTGACTGCAAAAGTATTTGACAGGTTTTAAAGAACATACTAAGGGTGTCTGTTTGATAGTATTAAGAATTCAAATGTATAATAAAAGGTCCATATGAACACTTAACCCCAGGTGGGTGAAGAGAGTCCAATTCCCCTACTTCAGAGGGAACAAGGTAATCAAAAAGATACAAGGTGGACTGCACTCCAAAGTGGAATGGTTATTATAAGCAAAAACCAACATACAATACGACATTTCGAGGGTAACACCCCCTTCATCAGGTCACCTGATGAAGGGGGTGTTACCCTCGAAACGTCGTATTTTATGTTGATGTTTGGCTTATAATAAAAGTTCCACTTTGGAGTGCAGTCCACCTTGTATCTTTTTGGTATTAAGAATTCAAGCATATTTAACAGTCGAACATCAATCCGTGTGTGGTACTGTGATCCAGTAGAGATGGGATGCAGGTCACGGAACCCCTCGGTTCCGAAATACGAATGATCCGTCCGAATACGGATGGATCGTCCAGATTTCATGACTTTGGAGCCTATTTTGTATAATTATCGAACGTTTGAGGATTATCGAAAATAGCCTCGAACGTTCGATAATCCTCCAAATACGATCGGAAACTCGAAAGTAGTCTCCGATCGTATTTTCGAGGATTATCGAACGTTCAAAATTATTTTCAGAAATTATCGAAAATAGTTTTGAGCATTCGATAATAATCAAAAATTTGTTCTGGAAATCCTATGACGGAACAAAACTGGTGAGTTTCCGCCATCTCTATGATCGAGTCAATTGTTTAATTTAACATGGTGACCAAAATAAGAATTAACTTTAGGGTGGTAGTATTCCAGGACATCCTGGCAGTTATTGGACCACTTGTATTTGTAAAGGTTCTCATTCATCCATGTCATGGTATATCTGTGGTATACAGTTAGATAAACTGGACTTGAAGAAATATTGCTAGGCATCCAACTGGCTTTCTCAATTTAGAATTTAGAGTGTCATATACGGCACTTTATCTTCCAACTGCCAGACTACAAGCTGACCAACAATGTGGCAAAGAACCAGCAGCATAGCGGTGACATTTTCCCATGCCTGGCACGCTGTGATGATTTCATGCGCAGGGGTGCTGCCATTTTAGAAACAGGGCTAGAGCACTGTTCCTTACACAGATAGTGTACAGAGATAACAGATGGATGATAGACAGAAAAACAGAATGACAGAAAAAATTGCACTGTTTCTCACTGTGCTATTGATATAGATATTAATTCATTTATAAAAATTCTTATCATAAAAACTTGATGTCTCTTTGTACACCTAAACCAGTAATGACTGAAAAATCATATTCCGTTATATCTCACCTGTAAAAATAATTTAAAAGGGCAGAATTTGAAATGGACTATTATCGTTAAGAGGCCACATAAGATTTTCTATTTAAGTAACAGAATAATCATTTATGAAGGCCCCGGACTAATCAGACAGGCATACTCGATCTCCCATGAGTCTTTTTTTATTCCTTTTTGATCCTCCTATACAATCCTAATGAGATTTTTAATTGAACTTTATGGGTACCCTTTGAGGCCTGCAGACCTCACAATCAATCTGAAGTGCTGTAAACTATTTGAAGTTTTTCTTGCAAAAGGTGAGACACCCTCCATGTCCTTGGCATAATTTGAAGTAAAGACGTTGCGTCTCTCAGCTGCTGCCGGCACCTTTTCCACTTTCTCATAAAGTTGAAGGTCATTGTATGAATTATATGGAGCAAAAGAACTACAAAGGCAAACTTGTAGCCTGTTTACACCAGAAATTAAGCATCACTCTGACAACGCTTGACAGAAAATATGGATTTTCAGCTGTTTGTAACAAAAAAAGAGCAGTCTTTTATTTTTGTCCTTGCATTTAATTCTGGTAAAAGACAACGATGAATTTAGGTGAGCGGTAAATCTTTTGTAGCCAGAAGTGTTATGTAGCTAAATTAGATATTTTTTTCCCTGTAGCATTAGCTTTATAACATTTGGGGTTCTTTAACCAATTACTGCCTGTTAGGGAGGAAATAGATAGTTTGTTAATAACAAACTAAATAAGAAATAATGGTATAATGCAATAAAAGGTGCAAAGATTTACCCTTGCTTTTGATGTGCAGCAGCCAATCAGATGTTAGCTTTTTACAGAGTTACTGCAGTTAGATAGCATATGATTGGGTACTGTCTATTAAAGGACAACTACACAATAAGTAAAAAAAATAAGAGGATGGAATATTCCTACTTCTGCAGGAAGGTAGGGTTAATTATTCCTATCCCTTAATATCATTTTTTGAGGTGAGCCAGCACGTACAGTTTTTATTTGAAGGTTAGTGTCTGGGACTTTCTTGTATTAAAGATAGTGGTGAAACTATGAGGAAGCCTGTTTTTTTTTTTTTTTTTTTATAAAACCAACAACTTTAAATGCACTATAGTTCTCCTTTAAAAGACAACAACACCAATCCCCACCAACCCTGTCCTGATGACCTACACCACTAGATCCTCACACCTCTGGGTTTGGGCTTAATGGGCTGTAATCAAGCACAGAATATTAGCTTGTGAGGCAGTCTGACCCCAACCCTCTCTTGGCTTGAAGCCTAGCCTATGGGAACACGTGTTCTGCACAATGCATCTTCCCATAGGCCTGGCCACAGACCAAGGAAGGAAGTAGAGCCAGTTGGACATACTAGCCCAACCCTAGAGAGGAAGACCTTGTGTTTGAGGTCCTCACCATGTGTACTCTAAATAGGACATGACAGTGGGGAATGGTATTGTTGTTCTTTAAAAGTGACTTTTATTGCATACACATAAGCCATTAAAGAGAAATCCTCAGTTCGATATTTAATAGCTGTAAGTATTGGGGGAGTTTAGATTATTTTTGGAACCATTAGGATGTGATACAGTAGGTGTAACGTTATGTGAGCAGGGGACTATTGATCTCCCCCTAGTGTAACTGATTAATAACAACATAAGAGATGCTTGAAAGAATGGCAATGATTTAGTATCCAGATTATAATAGTTCCAGAAGGGACTTGGAGATCCCTGTGGCTGAATCAAGTCAAATAAAGCTTTAGATACATATCCCAATGCAATCTGCTTTAGAACTTATAATCAGGGGCTTCTTCCAAATTATTTACAGAAATGGGGGACAGAAGCTAAAATGCATATAAAGTACCTTCATTAGATAACATTAAAAGCAGAATTACACACAGAATCGTGGCTTTATGTATCTATATTCTGTGGTCTTTTCAAAGATTTAAATTAGAGTCCATAATCTCTTATATTTCTTCTTATTAAAATACATTTTTTTTTGATGAATCATTTACTTAATAATAATGTTTCAAATCTATTTTGAAAGCAACATTTTTTCTTTTGTGTTCTCTAAGGTAAGAAAAAAAAAATTGTATTAACAGAAGACAGAAATAAAAATATTTCCTTTCTAGTTGTCTTACTTCTGTTGAGCAAATTCCCCCACCTTCGTCATGTTTGTGACAGGCATTCTGCCTTTGCCCCCATTCTTTCAGTCTGTTGTTCAAAATGAAATATGCTCTTGGTGTTTTAATACTTTGGATATTTCTGTATTGTTTGCCACTGATAACTATTGCTTCTAAAATTACAAAAGGGCTGGGGACTCTTGCAATACCGAAAGGGTTAATAATGTTATTATTTTTTTTTCAATGGTACACTGTGTTTTGGTATGTAGATTACAGATATTTGCTACTGCTATTAGCACTAGAGATGAACGAAATTGGACAGTTTTGTTCCGATGGTGGTTCCGTGGGTCCGATTGAAGTTTGATAGACATTTTTGACTTTCCAAAAGAAATTTTAGAGTTTTCGATTTTTTAATTTTCAAACGGAATTTCTAAAGTTTCCAATGGTATTTAAAGATTTTAAATAAAAAGTTTTGAGTTTCGAAAATTTTAAAAAATCTGTTGGATCTGCACATTTTTTAAACTGGCAGTTCTAAATCGATACCAGGTTCAGTTCGAAACTGGAATTCATCACTAATAAGCACTCTTAACCTCATGCACACCACTACGTACAAATGCACACACTGGCAATAGCAGCCATGGAATGCTGGGAGTTGCTGGAAAAAAAATACCTCTGGACACTCATCTCTCACCCCTGACTGAGTGTTTTATTTGTTTGCTTGACCCACATTAGTGTAAAGTCTTCCAGCTAGCCATGGTGTCTAAAGATTTCTGCAACTATTTTATCTTGATGATAAACTGGCTCTTTTGATGATTTATGACTTGATTATTTATGACTTTTGTAAGGATTACAGTAACGGAAGTCTTCCTTACACTAAAGGTCAATGGAGTTGAAATGTAACTGAATTCATTCGAACATTTGAAACAAATTGCTCATTATTTTGAATCCGATGTATCCTATTTTGAAAAATGTTCTCTTCCTTTAGTTGACATGGCAAACTTGTATTATTGTTATTTTGCTTTTTGGAACGCATTGGCCATGTTTATTTTCTACGTTCTCTCGCTCATCTGGCAGAATTAAGTGGAAGAAAAAGAGCCTCCTCACAGTGGGATAAGCGTGTAACTAAAGGCTTCTTCTGAGCACAGTTTCACCATGAATATTTGCATTGTTATTGAGACAGTGTGCATTAAATAAAGTGTTGCTGAGACATATTGTACAGGTCTGAAAATAGTTCACGGAGCATGTGCAACTATACAAATCCAGGACAAACATTGGTAGAGGGTCTGCAGAACTCATATATTCTGCATGATTAAATCATTTCCTTAAAATGCAGCTGATCTGAGATTTGCAGATTTAGTTACGTTTAAGTTATGAGTTTTAGTGTTCCTATAAATATTTATACTAAATCCCATAAATAACTGGGGCAAATACAAGCACATCTGGCGGTGAAAATTTTACCCAACATAACCCCAGGTTTTAATTGATATGGCCCTTGCAAGTACAGACCCAATAAAGTAGTAGTTTACCCACATTATCTAATGGTTTGGGATCCTCTGTGCTAACATAAGTCAATTATTAGAATGTGACCCCTATTTTAAAGTGCAGTGGAATCCCTATTTGTATAAGGGGAGCAACATGCAGATGTCTCTTATAGGCACAAGCAGTCATGTGAAGGACAAAAATACTTCCATCCCTAATATAGGTTGCAGGGTGGACACATCAAGGACAGTCAATCAATAGACATCCCATCCTCCAAGTCTTCTGTGCATCACACAATCCATATATCAGTCCCAATGAATCACAGGAAAATAAAAATTAAAAAGAAATAACTGACATTTAAAGGGAAACTATAGCCTGACATTGTTAAGTAACAATTAACTGTTTGAATAATACCCTATGTATAAATTACCCTCCACAGACCATCTCTTTCTTAACCCTTCACATCTTGAGGGTTTATGGATAAGGGTATGAGGCAAATTAAATTGAATAAAGAGTAAGGGTATTTCCATTCCCCAGGGATGATTAATAAACAACTCTAAAGCATAATTCTCTGCACCCCTGAACTAATAACTAATTGGCACAAATGTATTTGAGATTGCAGGTGTTTCGATGTTAAACATGTTTAACATTTAGCTTTCATTGTCCTACATGGAGTAGCAACCTGATTTATTTACAACAATATATCATAAAAAACAGTCAAACACATTTTCACTCTTCTACAAAATAGTTAATTGGAGAACTGCCCTCTCTCTCCCCAAATGAAGCCCACTGGGCATGTCTAGACTGTAAAGCAGAGTAGGGGGCAGTAACCAGGGGCTTTGTTCATTGACTGTTAATTTGAAGGATACTGTAAATAAATAAACGTAGGGGCATTTTTTAAAAAGGTTTGGTTGGTTTTCGCCTTTATCACCACAATTTAAAGACTTAAGATTCTGGAGATAATCGGCATTAAAAACTGCCATGCATTGCGGTAAAAAAGAAAATCTGTATATTAATAAGGTGCTGAGAAGTTAAGCCTAAGGAAATCCCCAAGACAAAGATAGTAATAATGCATTAGTGGGCACATTTCTAGCCTAGAAATAGGTTTTATTACTCACTGCAAGGTCAGTAAATAACTTTTCCTCATGATTGGTTTCCCAATACAAATAAGTGTCCAGGGGGTGGTTGGAATATTTTCGTTTGTTTACTGAAAAAAACAAATGCAAATTGGTAATTTGCATTTTCTGATATTCACTTTTTTACAATAAAATTGACTGTCGGTCTTATTTCCACATGTACAGAATTATCCTTTGAGTGTTTTACACCTATTAAATTAACTGCTTAAGTCCCCCCTGCTATTTTGCCTTATCATTTACAGATCTGGTCTGGTATGGAAAAAGTTCCAGTGTCAGTTCTCCATTTCGCCTCTTTATTAGACTTAACACAATGAATTTTGGTGATACCATATTGCCACAGAAATAATCAACATTTTTATTAATACGGCAAAAATGCAAATCAACATTGCAAACACTGGCAATACATAAATGGTGATATTAGTGCTCCTTTACAAATATCCCCCTTAGTCTTGCAAGTCAGTATGGTTCGTTGTTCTGCCATTTTGGACCACCAACAATGCCAGACTGTATGGCAATACACGTATGATTATCATGTGGAAAGGGTGTACTTCGGACACTATTTCACCACCGGTTGCGTGTATAATCGTATGCCTGCACTTAAGTCAGGTAGAATGTGGATTTTATATTTGATGTTTTAAAGGGATGAGGTAAAACCCTTCTTACAACATTCTGTATTCTCAAACATGATCTGATCACTAATTAATATGTTGGGACACATTATGAAACCTTATTTAAGCCTATGCTAAAACAGTATATTTGAATCAGACTTCTAACACTCTCTATGGCAGAGTCCATCTAATGAAATACATCTGACACAAACTGCACACATTTCTACAGAGCT
Organism: Hymenochirus boettgeri; assembly: GCA_019447015.1. Taxonomy (NCBI): domain Eukaryota; kingdom Metazoa; phylum Chordata; class Amphibia; order Anura; family Pipidae; genus Hymenochirus; species Hymenochirus boettgeri. The sequence goes on from CM033475.1 coordinate 34,460,821, forward strand.
ATGCTTGTTTAAAAATCTGTTCTCATTTAAAGACAGATGTTAGCAGGTACCAAGACCTTTACTTTAACCAGAGACACATAAAAATACTAATTGTAGAAAATCAACGATACATGTGTATGCCTGAAGCACCCGTTCTTGCTATAACCGGTTAAAAGGTTAATCTGGTAACTTTATTTCACAGGTGTATAGTTTTAAAACTGATAATTTGTCATCCCCTTTAGTAAAAAGGTCCCACCATGTCTCTTTAAACCAAATGCAAGCAATGTGTATCATGTAGAAGCAGTATTTTAACCAGATTAGTACGTTGATCCAAACAGTTTAAAAAGTGTTGTAAGGATGTATTTATTGTAGCCCTGAGAAAGGAAGCTTCAAAATAAAGACATCTAAATAAGACCATCCCCTAAAAATTTAATAGCTGTATGCAACAAGGAAGATTTATGTTCAATATTGGAAATGCCAATATATTTGAAGACTGGACCTGTCCATCAATCTACCTGCTAGGCTATTTTCCAGTATTCACTGTAATAGGATCGGCAATTTCCGATTTTCCTAAGATTGCTTTTTTTAATTCAATTTTTTTCCTCCAGACTTTTCTATTTGTCCTTGTTATTAAAAAGGTGAATTTTCATCAAAGGCAAAAATTATGTAGCAAAAAGTAGTACTAATAATGCTGAAAATGTGTCGAAAAGTTCAGTGCAAATGATGGTAAATAGGGGAGACTCCCTGATGTAGTGTCATATTGGTTAATACACACTGAACACATATCTTTGTTATTTAAAAATAGATTAACACATGTGGTGTTTTTTCAGTAAAAGATATGATAAACAGTGTAAAATTCACCCAGGACAAATTTTTTCTATTTAATTAATAGGATTATTTTTTTAGTATTGATTTTCTTTAGTATCTTTGCTAAAGACGCCTCTTTAATGTTGGCTAGTTTTTGCTTGCAGCCCTGGCCTAGTAATGGCCGAAACTATAGAGCAATTTCTCTTTTCACCACGATACCAGATTCAACGCAATGAATAAGGCAAAGCTGTCAGTGCACATTGCTCATACTACTGCCACACAACGCTGCAGCGATACCTTTTCCAAGAAAACCAACGTTTTTATAAATATGCCAAAAATAATGCTCTTCGCCATTGTGGTGTCCTGCCCTAGCGAAATGTCGAAAATATCGATTGTTTATAAACATGCCCCTAAGTGTATTTGTCTCTCACACAATGTCATTGTGCACGTGTGCAAGGTCATCATGAATGGTCACATCAACCATCATGCATTCCATGCATGATGTCGTCACGCATATTTAACAAGTACACGCATTGACCTGCTTGGAAATCATGTTTAAATTACACCCCACGTCAATATTGTCCATTTCCATTGCCAAGTTTTCTGTGGTGCATCAGAAAATGAAAACAATGCAATAATATAACAATATTAGTAAGAATATCACAAGAACATTTCACTCAATTACTGGCTCACAACTGAACCATAAATCATTCTCCTTCCTAGTTACCAGCTCTACAGCACAGCACGATTTTCTGTCAAGTTCTTCTTCCCTTAACCCCAACTCACTTCTAATGCACTCTTCTTAATGTCTTCCACATTTCATATACAAGGATAGTAGCTAAATCAGAGTTTCCCTTCAGCACAGATACCCCAATCTACAACCACTCTCTTCACCTTTAAATAAGCCCCCAGTTTGCAGGGAGGCTTAATGTGATTACCCAGGCACAGTTGCCCCCAGGACACAGAGTTCAAGGTATCTGTGCTGAGGACAAAAGCGCACTACCGGCTGGGAAGCTTGAGAACTGTGTGAAAGCATAGCACACAGGAGTAAGCAAAACCAGAGTTAGTGACAAAGCCACAGGAAATCAGTCAGTGGAGCGAGGTACCAAAGGGAGTAGAGAAAGTGTAGTTAAGGGACAGACAGAAGTCAGGACGGACACAGTCCACGAGCAAGGGTAAACCCAGAGGAAACAGGAATTTAAAAAGGCAAGTCACATCAATCAAAAGAGAAAAACCTAGGCAAGAAAAACATGGGCAGATAGGAATTAAAATTTGGTGCCTAAAACAAATGAGCTGAAAATCCAAACATCTCTGAGCAAAAGAGACAAAGATTTCCAGAAAACGAATGTCTCTAAACGGACAGAAAGCCCCAAACAAAGAAAAAAACGCCCAAAGTTATCTGAAAATGCCACACAATGAAGATGACGAAGAGGAAACAGTGCAGGAGCAGAGGAGAGGTAAGGAGCGATGAATACTGACAGGTAGAAGCTGAATCAGGGTTGCCCAACACAATAAACTGAAAGGACCACATGAGCCACCCTTGCTTATGTACTGGGGCCAATTTGCATAACTGTCTCGATCCACTCAAAATCCACTACGCCATTGTTATCTTTCTTCCAGTTCATAAAATACTCAACACAACAAACAAAAAGTAACAGAACCATCTAATTTGTACCATTAGGTTCTGCTCTGTAGTAGATTGAGATATTCTACATTATATATTATACAGGTTAGCAATTCTCATTAATAGGTGGTGATGTAAATATGCAGGAAATGTAATGTGATTTTTCCCCCTAATGACTTCAGAGTTTATTGAATTTAAAGGGCATGTCCGCCCCCAAAACGAAATATAAATAAATATAAACTGTATCGTGCAAAAAAACTTTCCATCTCTGCTCCAAATGGTTCCAATGCAGTGTCAGTGTAAAGTCCAGCAAAGTGAAGAGTAGGACCTGTCTTCCTCTGTTAATGTTTCTGCCTCTTCTCTTGCAGGCATACACAGGGGAGACAATCCCCCCCCTCCATCCAGAAACATCATCTTGAGTTGCAGCATTTAAAGCTTTTAGTATATTGTTGTCCTCACCCTCCCAACCTTAACCGCATTGGTTAGCTTTTAAAAAAAAAAAAAAAAGATAGAATAAATGTACTTACCAACCTGGGATCCATCGGCTAAATCAATAGCTGGCAGCCACTCAGCCAATCACAGATGCATCTGCTGGCCAAACCCCCAATGCAACTTGGTTCCCAGAAGTTGCCTTGAAGGCTGAGGCCACGGGATCCCAGGCTGGTAAGTAAGCTTATTCTAGCTTTTTTTAAGAAGTAACCATGTGGTTGGGGTTGGAAGGGGGGAGCTACATTATATTTAAAGGATAAGTGCACTGTAAAAACAAGTTTAGTTTAAATGTAAGATGACGCTTTCAAAAATTTCCCCCACCTTTTTTTCCCCTAGGTCCCTCCTGAGCTTACCTGTGTGGCTGTAAAGTTGCTTGACATCTTGGATGTGAAGGTAAGGCTGGTGAGCTCCTCGCCTCTGCGAGTTGCTTGCTTCCCCTCTTCCTTCAACCCCAAAATCTGCGATAGTGATGTCCGCATGCGTGCTCTGCGTCATACGCGTGCACGGACGCTTGCATGAAAGATTTTTTTTAAAGCTGCATCTTACAATTAAACTAAACTTGTTTTTACGGTGCACTTATCCTTTAATTATAGTTTTTAGGGTGGACATACCCTTTAAGATAAATTCTGTTTACAAATCATCTCTAATATATATTTTTTTCACTTGTGGAGAATTAGAATGCCAATGTGTATAGCTAGAGTGAGCAATGGGCAAACATTTCAATGGATCACAATACACAGCTTCAATGTTTTTGTATTTCTCTTATATTTACAATGTCAAATAAGGAAAATGCATTCAATGTTCAAGAACAAAAGAACTAAAGTTATTGCTGCGGTTGGCCCACATAACAAAGAAGTGTGAAAATAGTAAACATCTAAATGTAGAAGTGTTTAAGAAACTATACACAAGAGGGACTTTCTTCTGAACAATGAAAAAATAGCAATTCTCAAGATCTTTCCAGCTGGATTATAAGAACGAGTGAGAGAGAGACAGGGACGGGTGAGAGAGGAGAAATAAAAAGTGTTTCTATAGAGCTTCTATTGACTTTATAATAGGAAATATTATGTTGGTACTCTTACTAATTAGATGACATTGTTCATAGTTTTGAGCTTTTACTCTCTCCACATTTCCAATATTATGTGAGAAAATAATATTTTTATTTTGAAACTTAAAATTTTCATTTCAATAGTAAACCCCACAGAGCAATAAAGCTGGGTACAAACCAGCAGATATTTTCAGCCGGATCGAACGACCGCACAATCGGGTATGGTATATCTGTAATATTCATTCATCCAGGTCATGGTATATCTGTAATATTCATCCATCCAGGTCATGGTATATCTGTAATATGCATTCATCCAGGTCATGGTGTATCTGTAATATTTATCCATCCAGGTCATGGTATATCTGTAATATTCATTCATCCAGGTCATGGTATATCTGTAATATTCATCCATCCAGGTCACGGTATATCTGTAATATTCATCCATCCAGGTCATGGTATATCTGTAATATTCATCCATCCAGGTCATGGTATATCTGTAATATTCATTCATCCAGGTCATGGTATATCTGTAATATTTATCCATCCAGGTCATGGTATATCTGTAATATTCATCCATCCATGTCATGGTATATCTGTAATATTCATTCATCCAGGTCATGGTATATCTGTAATATTCCTTCATCCAGGTCATGGAATATCTGTTGTATTCAGTTAGATTAGCTGGACTTAAAAGTTTAGTTCTTGAAGAGGTTTCTCTAGAGAAAGCCAGTCGGATGACTAGCAAACCATGTTCAAGTCCAGTTGATCTAACTGAATATAAATATAGATATTTATCTCTACTGGGATTTTCTATATGTACACTATAAACTGCTTCTTGTCTTTATTTCTCACAGCCAGTTCCTCCATTTGCTACCACCCAAATGCCAATAGAAAGACTTGCTTTGGCTTTCCTTGACCTAGAGAGCATGCAATGTATATCATTTTCCTCCATCTGACTAATATAAACAGCCTGAGTAAAATCAAGCTGGCTCATTGACAGGCCTAAACCAACAAAAAAAAATATACTTATACAAGCTAAAGTTTAGGCTTGAGATGTGACCTTTTGGGAAGGAGAAATGCAAACACACAATACATTAAAACATACCTCTGTAGCGTTGATATGAAACTGCACAGGTTAGTAGTCCCCCTCCCATAAGCAATAGAATAATACAGCAACATATAATGCAGATCTACAGGAGACATTCCTCTCAGAATAACAATGCAGTTTAAAGCAAAAAGGATATGTAATTTGCTGTCTGCTAGAAAAGTACCTAACTTTGCCTTAGGCAGCAGGAGTGTAGAAAGATCCAAACTCGAAGGAACAGTGGGTTTCAGTGTGAAAAGCTCTGCTTGCCTGTTAACAGGAATTGAAATAGAGAAAGTAAAGTCAGAGCAATTTGTTTTTTTAAAGTGTAGATTTCTTAGTGCAAGGATAGGAAGTTGGTTACGGTCAATCCTATTTTCGGTTGTTTCCCCATCCCTCGGCGGGAGTATTAAAAAAAAATTGCATTTGCTTCTATAATGCCGCAGTTTGATTATATTAGACACTTCAGAGCCGCTTTAGGGGAAAAGGGCTTTTCTGCAGATTCTCCTACTCGTAGCTTGCTCTGGAAAGTTGCTAACTCTATAAAGCAGCAATGTTTTATTTATACAGTAATAACAGTTCAAAACATTTCAAGAGTCTTCCAGGTATTTTTTAAATTTAATTAGGAAACCTATGTCTCCCATTATAGCCCACAGGGAACAGTGTGTTTTGCAGATTTAAGGGGAGGTAGAATTTTTTTTTATAGAAAATGTTTCATTTTTAATGATGTAAAGTTAAAATAAAGCATTAAAAAATAATTCTAAAAGCATACTTCTTTATTTAAAGGTATTTTATTTTGCTGTCTAGCAGGGTTCTACACTGGCCAGCCAGGTACACAGTGATATGGTTGGATATAATTTGCCTTACATTATGTAGTTTTATGCATTTAAACAAACAACAGGTGAACTAAAACCTCTTTAACTTTGTAGGGGTATTGGGTCTAGTTTGTATTTAAACTATTGCTTCTCTGTTAAGCTTCATGGGCACTTGGTCGGGCATTGTTTATGATCTGATACTTTTGGGGCCGCCTGACCTAGCACCTATACATTAACCGATAGTTGGCCGAAGTGGCCGTTTGTACTCCATTGTGTGTCGCGGTCGGGCCCTGCAATTGCACGTGTGTACAGACCTTAAACGTCTAAGCAGTGGTTTGTCTAAAAAACAATAAGGCAAAGCTGTTAATCAACTAGAAATTAAGGGGCATATTTATAAAGGTTTGTTAACTTTTCGCAGCCGTTTTCCTGACATTTTTGGCAAAATCGCGGTTTCCGCGACTTATGAATGGCCGGAAACCTGCAGTGAAAAGTGAATCTCGGGCGTTTTACTTCGCCACCTTAAAGGTGGCAAAAATGGGCGAGATTGTGGCGGAGGTGTGCCGCCAACCCACACCACCAAACCCACACCCCCGTGGCAGAGGCCGACCACCCGCCGCGCACCCCCTCCCCAGCAGCCCCTCCAAGCCCCCTGCCCCGCCGCTGAGGGGAAGGGCCCGCTGGGAGGGGTGGAGGCACCCTCCAGCGGGAACCCTGAGAAGGGGCTTTTGGGGCTGACAGCCGCAGGGATACCTCTCGGGGGTCGGCGGCTGGGGAGGGGGTGCGCGATGGGTGGTCACAACCACCTGCTGCAGCCCCTTCCCAGCAGCCCCTCCTAGCCTCCCGCCAACGGCGGGGGAGGGGGCTTGCAGGGGCTGCTGGGGAGGGGGTGCGCGATGGGTGGTCGCAACCACCTGCTGCAGCCCCTTCCCAGCAGCCCCTCCTAGCCTCCTGTTCCATGTTTGCCGCGAGTGGGGATGGGGTTGGGAGGGGCTGCTGGGAAGCGGCAGTGGCGGGTGGTCGCAGCCGCGCCGCGGGGGTCGCCCCTGCCCCTGTAGCGGAGGCGCTGGGAAGGGATTTAAGCCCTTTCGCGGCGATATTGTACTTAGCGTGATGCGCTATGTGCAGTATCGCCGCGAAGGGACTTAAAATTACTGCCAGACATTGGACAATGGCACACGCCATTATAAATACGCCGATAGCGCTATTTTCGCCGCCGCGATGTGCGGCAGTAATTTTTGCCCGCTATTTTCGCCCCTTTATAAATAAACCCCTAAGCCTTGTACACATAATATTATTGTCTGCTGACTGCAACCGATAGGCCGACATTCTGTGTGTGTCGCGGCTCCCGCCAACTGGATACTGGATACTGGTGACAGGAGGTAAGCAGCAAGACACAGGCAAGGAGAGAAACAAGATGCAGGCTATGTATCTATCTGGGCACTGACACAGAGTAAGAACAAGTGCAGCACACAAGAGCCAGGGGTAACGAGGCTACAATCAGGTGCCGGGTCCAAGAAGATGCTCGCATTTGAATCCTTGCGCCGCTCAGCATGCCTACGACGTGATGTCATGACAATGCACGCCCGGAAACGCCTGGCTGTTCCTGGAGTTCAGCTCTTCTGACTGGTTAGCCAGGAGGACAGACTGTCAGTCACGTCAAAAGTGGCTTCGGCCGACAGTTTGCAGCAACTGAGGGTATGGCCCATAGAGAACGACAGCTTGCTGTACGCTCGGCCGTGGTTTTTCAACCTGTTCGATCGTGTGTTCTCCGTCAGATTAGGACAAATAAACGGTTGGTCCGAAAACCCATACAATTATTTCGGCCCGATCAACCGATACACAGAACTATTAGTCGATTGGACCGAAATATTGCATGGTATGTACCAGCCTTCAGTTTAAGTATTATATTAAGATAACAAATGCTTTCCTATGGCTCTAGCTGATGGCCACATATCAACATTGATTACCTACCATTATATATAAAAAATAATGCTAAATAGGTTAAAAAAACATGATGCCAGTACAATCCACTCACTGTACATGTACTAAAGGTGCTGTGTTCAATACCAGAACACCATATCAATTTCTATAGATTTCTTTTCTAGAAGTCAGTCTCAATAGACTGGGGGAAAGTCGAAAGGTACCAATGTTTAAAACAGAACAAGGCAGCAAGCTGAAAATTATGGATGGGTAAGTCTTACATTGGTAGTAGGAAACTATTCTAAGGGGATATCAAGAAAAGTTATTCAGGAATATATTATAGACAATAAATTGATTATATGGAGCCAATAGGGTTTTATGAAAAATTGCTTGTGTCAAACAAATTTGATTAGCTCGACTGAAGAAATAAATAGTAAACTGGATCAGGTAAGAGGTTTAAAGTAATATATTTGGATTTTGATACTGAAGCTTTTGATTCCATTGGAACATAAAGGTACAACACTAAACTAGAGCAAAAGGTTTGTACAATGGTGGAAATTAGGTCCCCCGCTGGACTTTCAGTTATCATAAAAAAGGTAATTGAATGAACTCCGCTTATCTATCCTACTAATCTAACTAAGTCGTATTACACCTTCTAGAAATCCTACATTGAACACGTGTCCCTAAAACTGCAACTCAAAACTAAGTCTAAAACGGGGATGTCCAACCTGTGCCCTTCAGATGTTTGAAAAATGCAAATGCCAGCATTCCTTGGTTGTGAATGCAAGAAAAGAATGCTCTGTGTAGTATTTTTCAAACATCTGGAGGGATGCAAAAGACATATACAGTAGGCCTATTTACAGATAGATGCTCCCCCTGAAAGGATTCAATACTGGGTAATATCAATTTATTCTAACCCTTTGTATGACTTTAATGCAACCTATATGCTGGGATTAAAAGGTGGTGAAAAAAAATTGCTTAAGGGCACGGCCACACTGCAACGCAAATGCAATCGCATGCGATTTGATGTGCAAATTCGTTGCGTTTGCGCATGCATTTTCTGCAATAGGTATAGGAAAACGCATGTGATTGCGATAAAAAATGCGGAACGCAAACCGCAATTGCAACGCACACGAAAACGCATGTTTTTGGTGCATTGCCGCGTTTTCAATGATTTTTTAAAAACGCAAGTGCAAACGCAGAAAGAACACAACAGTGTGGCCTAGCCCTTAATCATGATATTAAAAAAAAATCAATTTTCTGATTTATTTATTAAAACAAATTCTAGTATTCCTTTCAGACACCCTTTTCTCCAACCCCCCAAAAAACAATCATTTTCCTTTTTGAACTTCCTCATTGAGTGCTATGTTAATAATGCCAGTGATGGCATTACATTGCTAAATCTCGCCACTTTATATCAATGCTGATGAAGAGACTTTTGATTTTAATCATTCAAGAAATGCAATGGTTCTTTCCATAGAATCTCATGTGCGCAGTTCCTTTTTATACTTTTATACTACTTTGCTGTAATCTGCCCACTGGAGTTAAATTTTCCCACTCTGGATATGTGGGTCAGCTCAATGCCAGAATTCCTCGATGAGTCACAAATTAAAATGGGCAGAATATTCATTAAATTGCCACCCATGTGCGACCAAGTTTTGCTTTTGTTGAAAAATTACAATCAAGCTGAGAAGGTTGAAAATGTGTGAGTGAAATCTGTCAACAATTACAATAATTGTGAAGGAATGAGGTTCTGACACGGGGGGCTAAGGAAAGGGCAAGGGTGGAAGACAAAATGCAGGCACATTACGTAAAAATAAACAAAACATAAATAACCGCATGCTACAGAAGTGGATTACGAGGGGATTACCATTCAATATATTTATTTAAGAATAATTTGATTCAGGTTAATGTTTAATAAAAAATATAAATAAATCTTATTCTAGTATTTCTGTACGGGTTGTACTTTAGAGCTACACATTCTAATACATTTGCATAACGTGCAATACATCTGGTCAGCAGGGTTTTTTAAAGGAAAACTTGAGTCTAACCATTTTTGTTACTTAGAACAGTAGTCAGTACTTAGTTAGAATTTTGCTGTAAAATAACAAACAAATAACTGATTAAAATGACACCATTCACATCTATCTACATTGTCTGCTTGATGAGATTCATGCAGGGAAGGTCTGTGTTTATAAACCAACTTGGCCACAACCAACCTGTAAATGATAGGTCCGAGCCTGCTCAGAACCTAGTTTCAATTTTACAGATTAACAAAATAGCACAAAGGATTAAATTGGTTTCCTTTTTCATGTTTAGGCAGCTACACACCGTACAATATTTCCAGCTGACTGACCGATGGCAACGTGTATCGGTCGGTCATAAATATTGTATGGTGTGGGCAGCCTCGTCCAATCTCGGCTGCCCGTTCGTCCGGATGAATGGGCAATCAGTGTATTTTGGGAAACCACGGCCAATTTACGGCTACTTTTACCACAATCGACAGTGATTTGTCTTGGCTGACCGCTCGCTAGTGGTGAATGGTTCTGCCAAATCTTGGCCCATGTGTACCCAATCGAGAAAAAATCTACTGTACAGAGGATTAGGAGAGGAACAGCAATACTACTAGTGGCAATTTTAAATGCAAAGGATAAGATAGACATCATGTAATATAAGGTGCTATTGATACTATATTATACTATACTATAATTGAACTATATTAGAACTTCTGGGAAAGGGAAGGAACAATTACAGCTCTTGGTACATTTTCTTTGGGTTTGGGTTTATTTTAATCGGATGATGGTTAAATTTAAGTAGCAGGTTATGCTGAACATAAACCTCATTATAAATATCTCAGACCAGGATGGATGCCTTAGGTGGAGATCATTTAGTGGTGATCGTGATGTTATACCCCGATCTCCCCTGTATATAACATTAGTTCTTTTTGGCCTGCCGCCTGCATGAACTTATTGTTTGTAAATTACCGTATGCTGTAAAAACAAAAGAATATCTAAATGCTAATATCTGCCACCAGATGTAAATATATGTAAATTATTGAACCACCCACATACACCAATACAATCTACAGACTTTATATAATCTTGGGAGATGACTTAATAAGGAAATTCCACGCTGCATTCACGTACCGGATTGTTCCGCATGGCTCCTCCCACAGCTCTCACGGCTCTCTCATTTCCTGCCATTATAGCTAATTCCTTGTAAGAGACTGTTTGTCCACGTTTCACATTATTCAGCAATTCCATTAAAACAGTTTTAGTGAATGAATCTGTGATAGTAGAAAAAGACATTAAATATAAATTACATATATCAATCACCATATTGATGACAAGTTTGGCTATGGAGGGATTTACTTTGATCTGCCAATCCAGAGCTCCTATTACTGTCCTGCTCGTTGACTCAGCCCACTGAGCAATCGGATGCTCAGGGGTATTTTGAACATGTAGAAATCACCCAGCACTAATGGTACAGCACTTACTGTTGTATACAAATCCAAATGAAAAGAATAACTAGGACCTTTGCAGGACCTAAAGATGAACTAGTGACCACAGCAGGAATTAGCAAAGTAAATGAAATCAATTTAATAATTTCTAATTCTAAGTTTTACACTGAAGTGAAATGTAGGGTGCCAGATTATTTTGGAGAAATAAATATCACTGGTGTACAATACAATACTTTTTTTAATAATGATTTGAAGTTACAGCAATGTGTCAACTTAACAGCCGCATCAGATATACTGTCATATACTGTCATTGTGCATGTAACACGTAATTATAATTTATTAAGAGATGCAAAAAAGAACCTGTACTATTAATTTGCATCAACCAATCAGATGCTACCTTTTACAGGGCTACTTTAGTTGGCAGATCAACGAACGCCCACCCCCCCACCGAACGCATACATACGTGCAACTATCGGCGGAAACGGGCTTTCGCCGCACGCGTGGACGCACTCGGTGGTCTGTTCCAAAATGGGAAGTGTGCACAATGCTTTACTTGGGTGTCTTTTGCAAAGCCGTTGTAGCTGGCGCAAAGGGGTTAAAGTCGAGAAAAACAAAATGAGACAAGCTCCCCTACAAGAATGAGCACTATTTTATTTTCTAAGAACTTAAACAACATGTAGTATATTTCAATATCTTCACTTCAATCACAGAGACAGCTGTGTTGGGTAATTATCTAGGAAAATGAAATAAAAGGAAATTTAGCTTTTCAAGTGACTATATTCTAATGGTATTAACCAATTTATCATAGAGGATAAATAAATCATAGTATTTCCACTATAATTCCACTTACATGTGGAAGTGATTTTCCCTTTTCTAAAGTTGCAGTGTAGATAGCAGTTTAGATAGCAGCCAAATTGTACTTCTTGATTGGCTGAGCACCAATCAAGGCAATGCTGAATTCTGGTATATTTCACCAACCTTGCCTTTATTTGCATTCCCATTTCCTTTCGTCATTTCTAGAGCTTTCTATTACAATTTTAACAAAAAGTTTTTAAATGGGTGGACTATTAAGAAATTATTTTGGACTTGTGCATTTTTAAAGCTTTTCCTGAGAACAATCTTTTTGTTACTCACTGTGTTGAATTATTTAATATTGCGGCTATGGACACATAAAAGGGATTATTGAAACCAATGCACTGCTAAAAGTTGAAAACATGCTGGTGACATGTGTGAGAGCATTCTACCCAACAGTTCTAACCTGCAAAGTCTGATGGGAATACAGTTTAAATGGCTGAGGAATGCCTCAACCAGGACCATGTGCTGGTACTATATAATGGTTTAAATGACTGCCATCACAGCATTGTGAAATAAAACCTAACTTTTATTGCAGCATCTAGTAACCAACTTGGCCACATTGCATAACAAGGTCTCCTTCTTGATGCATTTTGGGTCACCTTATGGCGTTTTGTTAAGTGTTCCCCAGCTATTTGAATTGTTCTCCCAAAAGTTGGACAAACTTGCATTGGTATTGGTTTTTCTATTAGCTAGATCTGTTAAATACACAGAATAAGTACAAAGTATTAGGTTAACAATACTTTTTAAATTATTGGGGTTATTCAATAAAAGTTCTTCAGATGTTAGCTTTCAAATTTTAAATAAGATCTGATTGGTTGTGGCAAAATTAGCACCATTGTAACGAAGAACTGTTATTGAATCTCCCTGTATATTCTTAATTCTATACACTCTTAAATAATAAACATTAACATTAATACCCATTATTGTTAACAGCAAACGCACACATTCCCAATAATACACATCACTGTATATTAATTATTTTCCCCTACTCTTCTATTGCAGTCAGCTAAATTATAATTTGATCTATTCAGTACTCTGGTACACATAGGACGATATTTTGAAACTATCGATTGCTTAGCAAGGTCCAAATGTCTTTACCGCTGATATTTCAGTGTGACCGATCCCGACATCCATAAAAGGCTGCACAATCGGCAAAATTTACCAACATGTCTAATTTAACTTTTGTATGATTTAGACAACGGTTCCATGACTGCCGATATTAAAACCTGATTGGCCCAAATTAAGTTTGGTCGGATCAAATATCTTGTGTACCTAGCGTAAAGCTGCAAAAAAAAGAAAAAAATAGAAACTAATAAATCTTCTGTCTCATTTCTTCCAGGGAAGAGTACAGAGAAGGTAGTTCCACACAAAGCTTTACTTTCCCTTTGGACAGACCCACTTTCAGCAGCTACAGTACTGGTTGGAGCTGTGAGACGTTGAATGCCTTACATTGTGTAAAATAAGTCTTTTATTTGATGATAAAGTGAAAGGGACAAATATTTCATAAACCCAATAGTATACCATGGCAAAATCAAGCTTCCAGAAAAGACCTGGTGAGATTTAAGTTTGTGCAGCCAGGGGCACTATTAGTTAATTGTGACTGCCTTTGTGGGACTGGTGAACTGTCCTGATTTACTTCAGTACATTATACTGTTGGGACTTATAGTGCTGCAAGCAAAAGTATTGTGTGTTTATCTCAGGAGGAATTTTACTGAGCTCTTATCATTATGAGGATTTTGAATCTCCCTTCTGTTAAATCTTAAAGGAAAACTAAACATATGTTTTCTTAAATCCTAATGTGAAAGCTTTTTACCCCAAAACACCTATACATTGTATTTAGTACATGTGAGAAATAGATTCTGTAACCAAGAAGGCTTCCATGTTGTTGCCAGTAAACTAACAGCCCATGAAGTCTTCAAAAAGCCTTGTGAGCATGTGCACTTATTGGCCACGCCAACTGACCCCAGTATTCACTGCTCTATGCAGTATTTTCTGTACAGATGCCTCAAGACTAATATTGAAGTCCCTGATAACACTTTGAAAGCTGCTTGTTACCCCAGAGTTTATTTATCAGCCAGCATGAATTGCATACAGCCTTCCTGGGGCAATACAATTTTTTTTCCGATGATTTTTTTAAAATTCTGTTCCTATAAAAAGATAAAGCTTTTAAATATACCTGTCTTCTTTGCATATACAGTGATCGCTCACCAGTCTAAACACATTTTAAAAACACAGCCCATGAAGTCATGGGTTCAAGTCAAAGATAACGTTTCTACATTTACTCATTTCAATACAGTAGCACTATTGGGATAGTAATATCAAGTTTGCTTTTAGCAAGACAATGTACAAAAGCTTGCAGGTTCAATTTTTACAGACTTACTTTAAATTTTTAGTGAAATGTTTATATTTTGTTTCTTACATCCGTGATATCTAAAAAATACACTGCAAAGATTACTTTTCTTTTTTGCATGAAAAGCAAAGGAATATAGCATTGTTAGGGATAGGAACATTCAAATACGTTTACACAAAAACTGCACTGAAACGCCTGTTCTGTGTCAGGTAGAGGGAGGATCTCCTTGCTACTATTTGATTGGCTGTCAGCTACTAAGAAGCAAGTCTGCAGCTTCTTTGTTTTGATCTGTTGAGAATTACAGAGCATGTAAAGTGTACGGCATACACTTAGCTGGGTGTCTCTCCTATTGCCCAAAGGTTAATAAATCACCCAGCAGCTTCAGCTAAGGGAGAGGTAAGACACAGACTGTTGTAAGTTTGTGAATGTGGTCTGTCTATTGGGACAATGGTATCTAGAGACTTAAATTCCCCTTTAAATTTAAGTGCTTCACTGTCCTGGAGACTTTTAATGCCTGTACTAGTAAGTGTACATATGTAACCTTAGGCTAGTTACGCAGTTCCTAGGTATTCCATATTTAAAATTCAGTTGGTTCTTTTTTAGCCTGACTTCAGTCCATTAGGGTTCAGGGGTTGTGCCTCTACTGGGTTGTCTGGGTAAGGGATTGGGCTGAATGCTTAACACACACTAACTTCTGTGTGCAATATGTGACTTTAAAAGGCCAATAGTTTTGCTGTCAAATATTGCAGTATCATTAGGCTCCAACAGCCTTGAACTAATCTAACCCTAATGTGAAAAAAAGATGGCCATTATAAACATGCAAACATAGCTTAGGCTGAGACTCCACAGCACATTCATTACCTACAATGGATCTATAAATGCATGTGATCTGCATCTAAAATGAAAACCACACGTGTGCCGATATTGAACAGGAACGCAATGCAGACAGTGGGCCCCTTAAAATCGCTGGCCACTGGCAAATGGTGATAGGAATGCATATTACAGCAATGAGGCCTAGGACTTAATGTTAAATAGAGATGGACTAGAACACGAACTCAAACCCGAGTTCGAGACGAACTATTCAAATTCGAACGAATTTGGACTTTTCGAACTATCCCGGACCCGGATTTTCAATATTTTCGGACTTTCGATAAATATCGAATGTTTGACCATTCGAATGTGAGAGTAAAATGCCTATTATACCTATACGCGAGCATCGAATCCGCGAGTAAAGTGTCTATTAAAACCTATACATGAGCATCGAATCCGCGAGTAAAGTGTCCATGGTATCTAGGCGCGAACGCGAGCATCAAATCCGCGAGTAAAGTGTCCATTAAAACCTATACGCGAGCATCGAATCCGCAGGTAAAATGTCCATGGTATCTAGGTGCGAACGCGAGCATCGAATCCGCGAGTAAAATGTCCATGTTATCTAGGCGCGAACATCGAATCTACGAGTAAAGTGTCCATTAAAGACAATACGCGAGCATCAAAACCGTGAGTAAAATGTACATGGTACCTAGGCGCGAACAAGCTCGAAAATAGCACGAGTGAGAGTATTTTCAAATCGAAAATGCGAGTAAAATGGTAATCATACCAATACGCGCGTAAATATCGAATTATGGAATCCACAAATAAAATGTCTATTATACCAATACGTGCGTAAATATATAATAACGAATGTGCGAGTAAAATGTCTATTATACCTATACGCGAGTAAATATCGAATTCTCGAATCTGCGAGTAAAATGTCTATTATACCAATACGCGAGTTAATATTAAATGATCATATCTGCGAGTCGTTTATGGGCTCGAAAGTAGAGTGCGAAAAATCGATTTTTCAAATGCCCTGGATATTGGAACATGTTCCCCAGACCATTTCCCAGGTCCCACAGCCATTTACATTAAGTTACCATTAATATTTTATTTGTATTTTATTAGAACTTTTCGAACTATTTGACTCCCATTGACTTTAACATTTTCGAACTTTCCATATAGTTCGAAAGTTCGAAAACGGACTGAACTTTCGAAAGTTCGGCCATCTCTAATGTTAAATGCTGAAGATTATAATTATTTTTGAAGCTTTATATAATTATAACTTTCAGTGGCCTCTCATGGTTATTACATCTCTCTTTACTGCCTTAGTTACTGGTTGTGTTACAACCAGATATTCTGGCACAGCCCTATGACCCTGAATCACAGTTCTAATACTGCAGGAAAGTCCCTTCCATGGACAATGTTTTAGCCTCCTAGCCCCCATGCTCATTCAAATAAACCCTATAAAAATGCAGGTAGTAAAGTCTACCAACTCTAGCACCCTATGACAGCCTCTGGCTATAAATACTGTAGATGTAATGAATTTTAGTACAACAGCAGACTGTGTAACTTACTATACCTAAACAATAGCAGTTAAATAATCAGCAAGTGGGGTTTTCTAATACAAGCAATAGTGGCACTGTCACCCTGGCACTGTTGTTAATGAGAATTAAGGGTCAGACTGGGAAGTGATAGCACTCATATTGGGGAAATGTAAATAGGTTTCATTGCAAACCTGTGTCCAATATTTTGACATAAAACTGTTGACGATATGATGTGCAAGATGCAGGACAGCAAAATGTCATCGTTTTCATACAGAATTACATTTTTGACCCTCACAATACTGCACCGAAATTTAGCTCTGGTCCTGCACACTAGCAGAATGAAATGTAAACCATTGGTGACCATGTACTCAGGCTTAGCAAGGTTTTAAAATGGGTTCTTCTGTGGTGGTTGCAGCAGCATTGAGCTCTCCTGTACAGTTTTATGTGAAGTTTAATTTTTTCAAAAATGACAAAGGTTATTATTAGCCCTTGATAACACAGACGCACGTGCAATTGCACAGTAGACAGACGGTGCAAGATGTCACCGAACTGTGCCGTTTCGAACTGCGTTGTTTAAGTTTGCCTGGAAGGGGAGATTGCACTTTTTCATGTGGGTTAAATGAAGAAAAAAAAAATAATAATTTGAAGCTGTAGGGAATGATAATCACTTTGTCGGGAAAAAAAAATGTTTAGTCTTTAATATTATAACATTAAGCAAATTAAACATAAGCATAATCCAGGTGATATTAGAAGAAGGTCACAAAAGAAATTAACTTTTTTGTTCATTAATTTCCATGGATTAGCAGAGGG
Organism: Hymenochirus boettgeri; assembly: GCA_019447015.1. Lineage (NCBI taxonomy): Eukaryota > Metazoa > Chordata > Amphibia > Anura > Pipidae > Hymenochirus > Hymenochirus boettgeri. Next base: position 34,478,419 of record CM033475.1, read on the forward strand.
CACAAAAGATAGCAAATCTGTTCCACTTTTTTTTTATGATATAATTTCAAACCGTGCACCCTTTGTGGCAGTAGCTTGACTTTGGGGTTAATCAGACTGATTTGTCCTTTTAATTGCTTTCTATTCAAAGAAAATTCATTAGATAATGTTCTCTTCAAAATTCATGAATCAATTTAACTGGAGAAAACCACATTAAAAGCGTTGGGTTCATTAGCACCAACGTGCTACTCGGAGATTGCTCGGAGAATTTCTTTAGGCAAACATATTTTGTTTACTGTGATTCCTTCTTATTTGAAAGGACGTTGTTACTTTACATTATTATTACCTCTTCAGGGCAACTAAATTAGCACTAATTTGATTCATTTTTCCAACCAATTGTCATAATATTCTTTCATGCTAGTTTCTCAATTCATGTGTTCTTTTTTAGCAATGAAAAACCAAGTAATTCAACACAACGAGTATCAGGCTTGTGTTTTTTCTTTTTTTTTTATCCTTTTTTTTGCAAGGGGGCTGAAATGAGAAGGGGGGGTAAAGACTCAGCAGGCGATTTGGAATTAGACTTTAGGAAACCTGTAAGAATAAAATGAGAAGTCTGTGGAAACTTAACTGGAGCATGGAACAGTTACAGGAAACGAGGGACTGGTTCCAAAAACATCATTCACCAGCAGAAGCAGAGAGTAATGTCCAAATTGCTGAATCCAATTTACATACCAATAGGACCCTTTAAAAACTCTACGCCTAGGGTAAAGAACATTATCGGATATTGACTTTAGAGTTATGTCCCGTGGGTTACGTTATTAAGGGGGTGGGGTGGTTCTGTTATAGGATTTTAATCTATAATGTTGCAATGCAAACTTCAAATTATGGTTTAGAGAGACCCAGCGTGAAGCTGATGTATTCCAGTTTACTTTTCAGGGCAACATAAAGACTGGAGGTTAAAGTAAAACTTGAGAACACAGTCAGTCCTATTTACCTACAGCCGCTTGCAAAACAGGTTAAAGTCACGCTTACTAATTCACAATCCGTTAGTGTGACTTTAACCCCTTGATTGGGATGGCTGCGTGATTATCACTTAGCCACCGCAAGCTATCCACCAGTCACTGTGCGGGACTTTGGGATGAAGTATTGGACACTGGCTGATTGCTGGCGTTAAATACTTACGTCAGGTGAAATGATGTTCCCAAGTGTTGGTAGTCCTGTCTGTCATCTTTAAAGGTTATATAAATTCTAAATACAACATCAGGAGATTTCAATGAACAGGTTCGAACACCGGTGATGCTCAATTTCCAGGCACACTAGGGGAGAGATATAAACTATATAGGAATTTAAAACAGGTATTAGAATGTTCTGAATTTCGTAACTAAAGTGTACCCCCACAAGAGTCACCAGTCTAAATTGTACGTACAAGGGCATAACTACAGGGACCCGCCCCCCACAAGACTGGAGGCCAGGCCCCCCTCCGCTACCCAGTAGATTTGCGATCAGCTGTTTTTAAACAGTTGATCGCGTGTATAAAGTAAAGAGAGGCGTGATCTCAGCTGTTTAAAATAACACACAGGACTGCATTTTGTTCTGTAAAACTTGATGTAGATTGAGAATCTGTCTCACTAAGTATTATTGCGGATTTATACATCTTCCATAGCACTTCACAGTTACATTCACATCAGGCCCTGCCCCAAAGAGCTTACAATCTAAGCACATTACATGACACATACAACCTATCAGTATGTCTTTATGATTGTGGGGGAAATAGGAGTGCACGGGGGAAATGGGAGTGCTCGGGGGAAACACACGTAAGCACGAGGAGAGCATACAAGCTCCTTGTTAATGTGTCCAAGGGTGGATTTGAACTCACTACTACAGCACTGCAAGGCATCCGTGCCAACCACTGAACCACCGCGCTGCCATATGCTGGCATTGTTATTACGGCGTTGGAATAACCACCTGACCCGATCATTTTCTGGTTGATATTTGATGTCAAAACAAATGGAGCAGGGTGAGGAACGTCATAGGAACATCAGGAGATAGAACCATTAAATATCAATGTAATCTAATGTGGATCCTCTAAATATTTGCAGGTATACTTATTTGTTTATTTTGGTACCTGCAATAAACCACAGACAATGTAAGATTGAAGATTCTTGCATTTTACCAAATACAGTACTGATGCTCCTCTTCGTGTGTTCAGTCACAGGACGCAGATCCAAAACTATTGTATCTTGAAATACATTAGAAAAGAAGATCACAAAGTTTCCTGTAAGTCCCTCTCTATGCTACATTCAATAACTCTGCTGTCTGCTGTAATGTATTTGTATGTCTCTGGGTTGTGGAAAATGTACAGTTACAATGTTAGCTGCACTTACATGGAAGCTAATTTAGCTGAATCAGTAGAAATGCGAATTCAAGTCTGGCGCTCTTGATTCTTTATGCAGTAAAAGCAAATGGAGACAAAGAAATTGATTGCAGATAAAAATCACTTAGCCCACCTAGTCTACCCTCTCTTCTAACTGTTGCTAAGCCTTATTCTAAGCAATCCCTTAACTGCTTTCTTTCCTGACACAACTTAAGTATTAGTTTACTTTGCAGACAGATGTAGCTCGTGAAAATGGAAAGTCAGACTGAACATTTAAGTTCCATGTCAACCATATATATTATATGAATAAATCATAAATGAAAATACAAGTAAATAACTGTATCTGGTAAAAAGTAAATATCAAATGGTTTAATTTCCCCATATATGTATTTGATGTGCTATACACTAGAACACAGGATTCTTGACCTTTATTTTACCTAAGCTAAAACAAAAATATTAGTAAATGACTGAAATTAAATAGATTATTTTAGTTATGTAAAAACGCTTTGCCGCTAATCGGACATTTTAAACTAATTTCATAATTTCCCTTTCGTTTACTAATTGGTTGTTATGTGCTAATAATTAAATACCGGAGACAACTAACTGCTAAATGCTTGCTATGGGATTAATTGTAAATGACTTGCACCAATCAAAATCTTTTTATTGCGCATGGGTTGGATTGGCGCATAAGTTTCTATCATCTAACATAGTTTCTGATTTTTAACTTGAACTGATTAACATTTAGGTTTACTACTGTATATGACAATGTATCAGCCTATAAAGTGCAGGTAGTTTTACTTTGTATTGTGAAAATCGACTTGCTAAAATGTATGATTGAAATATTTTACAGCACAATGGGGAATCATTGTCCTCTCTATGATATTGGGGTTGGCAACAACATGGGGAATCTCTGTCCTCTCTATGATATTGGGGTTGGCAACAACTTCCCCTGAAAAAAACAACAGGATTATTATACATTGCTTGTGTGAGCATTGTTAAGTCAATAGGAAGGGTCCATAAAAAGGGCTTACTAATTTAACTTTGCTCCACCTGTAGTAACATCTCATTGCAAACCTAGGTGTTAAAACATACAATACAAGAATTGTGGCAGCACTCCCATTAGGCTAATTTACAACTACATTTAGCGGAAGTGCTACTGATCTGGTCAAACATTTATACAAACTTAGAAAAGATAATCAATGCACATTCATAGGCCCCATACAATATCATATTATCTGCACACTGGCATACTTTACAAACAAAGGGGTTTTAGTATACATTACAGTTCTCACATGAATGAAAAGCCTTCCAACCATGTCAAGGAAACCCCAGTCTGGAAGGTCCTAACTTCTAACCTTTTGAAGGTGTTAAAACAGGTTCAGAACTTCCAGTCCAAACTGGACACCTTAACATGACGAGCCCCTTAAGCGAAGTCCAGACATTAGCGCTAAAGTGTGTAAGGCAATTCCGAGTGCTCCTGACAAGCATGCATTGTGGGGAACATTTAGAAACTGCCCAGAAATGTCCCTCCCCCACAGTCATCTCCGTTTACTAAAAGTATAGGGAGTCGGCTGCGGTCCTTAGCGTTCTTCCTATGCTTTACATAGGTATTTGTATATATACACTTTACATAGGGAGAACGCTCGGGACTGTGTGTAGTGTGATTTTTAAAGAAAGTGTGTACCCAGCTTTATTCACAAGGTTTGCCTCATAATTCAAGGATTCAAGGCTTAATTATCTATGTACACACCCTAAATTCAGTCCTTCAGGCCTTTATCGAAAGGGTCATTTCCCCCTATCATGTTATTCCCATTAGCAGTTTGCATTACTACTGTACTGAATGTATGTATATGTATGCGCCTTGTGGATCCAATGGGAAGGGCGCATAGAAGGACTTAGTCATTTTACCTTTCTCCACCAGTGCCATTAGATTGGTGTTGGTGCTGAAAATAATTTAACTTTTGCATTTCATTATTATTTGCATCCAAAACAAAAGTAAGTAAATATGTCCACAGAAGTGTACTGGGTTTTTCAGGAACACTAGAACTGGACATTATGATCAATGAGCAATACGCTAGGATAAGGAATACAGTATAGAGAACATTGCATTAAGGTCTATAAAATACAAACATTTACATCAGGGAACAAGATTTAAAACATCAATAGTATGAAGATGTGATGGTGCATATCATGCAGAGGGTTAAACTGACCGCACGCTATTTATAATTTAAGGCCAGATATGTTTCCATATTTTTGCTGATTTGTGTTGATTAAAAATAACCTGTAAATAGGTTTTAATATTACATGATTTAAAGGGGAAATTTTGTGATCAATTATTTATTTTAAAAACAATGATTTTTCTTGACAGGTTACTTCTACATACTGACAAGACTCTTATTGAGAATTAATCTCCCGGAAAAGCAAACCATGCATTTTACCCATTAAAGGGTGCGGTTTCAGTCTATGGATCTGGTTTAACTACTTGTTCTAATGTAAACCGGTATGGCAGCTTCTATCATAATAAAAATGAATGAAAAGACAAATAAATTTCAGAGCTCAATGTGATGGTTCACCCTACAGCTATTTAAATGAAGACAAAAAACAAAACCCAGTAATTATCAAGGTTAGACACAAATTAAAAGAACCAGCAGCTTGTATTCCTTTTATAACAGTGGGTGCAGGAATGCACACGATAGGGTTGTACTTGCCATGAGGCTACCTTAGGAGGTCACCTCAGGCAGCAGATTCCCACCCAATGGAGCACTTTAGCTCCATAGGAGACAGTTGCAAAGACAGCTTGCCTAAGGCTGTTCAACCCCCCAGAAAAGCTTGCAAAGCAATACATACTGACTTATATAGATGAGATGGATAATGTTGGACTTTGACATGTAAAGAAATATGTATTTTGTAAAAACAACTCAACTTCAAAATACTTCACATTGGATTCTTAAAGGAAGATGCAATAAAACCAAAGTTAGCCAATGCACACGGAGGTTACGATGGGCATTAAACTAACTACACATTTAATTCAAGTTTTGTGCCGTCCAGTAACACAAAACTTAACGTAAACTGTAAAGCATGGGGGTCTTAACCCAATTCATGCTATGTTCCTAACTTGACTGCAATCCCACAAAGTACTACTAACAGGGAGATGTAATAAAAGTTCTTATTGTTAAAAATGGTGCTAATTTTGCCCCAACCAATGAGATGTTAGCTTTCGAATGGTAAAGAACATCTGATTGGTTGAGGCAAACCTAACCTAACATACCCAGCAGGTAACCTTCAGTGAAAATCTTCTACCCAAATACATTTAGTGCCCCTCAGATTAGAAATCTGCATAGGTCTAATGTTTCTGTTCTCCCTATTACCTGCACCAGAAATGAAGCCCAATTAAACACACTCAGGCTCATGTACAGAGAGCTGCAAGCTCTCCCCTTATGGGGATTCAATATTGTGTTTGAAGCTCTAGGTAAACACCTTAATATATAGTTATACCCAGCATTTTAATTTGTCTGCATCAGCACAGTTGACCACTTGCTAGACCTGTGCAGCCAATGCAGCTCTCTTCTTAAAGTCAAGCAAAATGGATTACGTGACTTTAAGAAGAGATTGCTCGGTGGAGGCTTTCTGTAAATAAACCCCATTGTGATTTAACCAAGCCAGACCTTCTGAATTAATTATCTGATGTAGGTTTCTACAAATAGAGATGACCAAACCGGATGATGGGTCAGCAGTGTGTAAAGTTTTTTCCCCTCAATCATATTTATATAGCCTTAAACACTATAAAGTGTTTTATTGCATTAAGTTCAGCCATTCAAAATCGCCAAGTCTGAGGTGGCGAAAATGCATTGGTGCCAATATATGTATCCTGCCAGTGGGTCCTTGGAAGGTGTCAGTACATTGTGGAGTGTTTCCCAACACTAATAATGGTCCAGTAAGGTGTTGGACTATTTTCTAAGGTTCCAATATTCTCTATTTACCAATAAAGCCAAATGGAGCTCTAAATTCAATTGCTGGCACCGCGGTGTCTTGCGATAGTGAAATGGTGAAAATAGCGATAGTTTATAAATATGTTCCCAGGTTTAGACAAAACACTTGCAATAGCACTGAAATGCCATCAGTAATTCAGATCAGGTTTGGGTTGAAACTCCGGTACATCCCAATTTTGTTTGCAAATATGTGAAATGTATTTCTGTTTATTTAGAGAAACCAGAAGAATACTATGGACTCTAGTTTAACCATGTGCCTGGGATAATCCTTGCCTGGTTTAGTTTGCTACAGGCAATACAAGACAACACATTACTATTTAGGAATGATAATCCTTTAACAAAGCAGCCTATAGTTCTATCAAAAAAACATCTAATTCAATGATGACAATTTTCATTTTACACAGTTTAATGCACAAATACTTTACCTTTGTGATTTGGAATATGTTTATGTTATGATATTAATATTCATCATTCCTAATAGAAAGAACAGCTTTCTGTGGAAACAAATTAGTCACGTAAGGCTATAGTAACCTTAACCTTTATATAGGAAACTAAAGATAAATAAGAATAGATAACAAAAGCACATTTTCAGAGGTTAACTCATTTATAATGTAATATAAAATATACATGCTGAGAAAAGAAATACACATACCATCAACGGCATTACACAATAAAATTAGTCTTGTGTTTTAGGCCTAACTACAGCATGTCCAAGCGTTTTAGAAACGCGCATGCAAGCACCTGCGTTTCCGGTGCGCGTGTGCATTGCTGTGTGCTGCAATTGTGAACAATTGGGCCACGCTAATGGAAGCGCAAGGTCCAGGGTCTTTCACACCTGGACCTCCCCATACCATTAAGTGAGTGTGGGAACATGAGAAACTCCCATTTGTTGGTATATAGTGTTTGAGTAGGATCGGGATTTCATGTGGTGTGCACACATGTATATTCACACACAGTAGAAGTTACTAGTGTATCAGTATTTAGTTCATGTACATGCAAGTCTGCCCACTGTGTGACTGGTACATGCAAGTTTTTCCACAGTGACTGGTACATACTAGTTTGCCCACTAAGACTGGTACATTCAAGTTTGCCCACTTTTACTGGCAAATACAAGTTTGTCCACTGTGACTGGCACATACAAGTTTGCCCACTGTGACTGGCACATACAAGTTTGCCCACTGTGACTGGCACATACAAGTTTGCCCACTGACTGGCACATACAAGTTTGCCCACTGACTGGCACATACAAGTTTGCCCATTGTGACTGGCACTTACAAGTTTGCTCTCTGTGAATGGCACATACAAGTTTGCCCACTGACTGGCACATACAAGTTTGCCCATTGTGACTGGCAAATACAAGTTTGCTCTCTGTGACTGGCACATACAAGTTTGCCCACTGTGACTGGCACATACAAGTTTGCCCACTGTGACTGGCACTTACAAGTTTTCCCACTGTGACTGTCACATACAAATTTGCCCACTTACTTACTGGAGACCGGAGAGGCACACGAACGGAAGCAGGAACTTTTGCACCAGCACACAATTGTTGCGGTTGCGTGCTTTTCATCGTCACATGCAAACTTTTTTTTTTTTGCTGCTGCCAGCCTGGTTGCAGAAAACTAACAATGTACATTCAACTAACTGAACTACCCCTCACTATTCACATGTCCCCTATCTGAACTGCTTCCTTTCTTGCTCCTTGTTCTCCCCACCGGTTCCTTCAATTAACTCGTCCCACTAATTTCTCCATATCATCCAATTTCCTTCATTGCCTTCATCATGTTTCTCATTTAATTTGGATTTTTTCACCTTTTGTTTCATTTACTCTTTTCCATTTCTTCCTTGACTCTTTATATTCCCATTTTCCCCAACTCTTCCCTCATATTTCTGTTTTTACTTCCAGACATTTTATCCATTTATTTCCCTGTTTTTTTGCTTCTGTTATCTTTGTTCCCTTAAGCTTCAGTATTACAGTACAATTCCATAACAATATAAACATATCCATGAAGTATATACACCTCTGATCTAGGGATTTGAAAAAAAAAAAAAGATTTCCAAAAGGGATAGCTTCCTTTTTATTTACATTTCAAAAACAATAAAAAAGGATTTTTAATATTGTATGACTTAAAGAGACCTTACACTAATCAATTATTAATTTTAAAAACAATTTTATGTGGCTTTTCTTTCTAATGCGGGTACTCCCACATCTGTTAGATACTGAAATCAGAAGTAATTACTTGGAAAAGCCAACCAAGCATTCCACCATTTTTGATAGCAACTTGACCATCTGAGGACAAGGCTTCTCTGTGTTCTATTGATCGTATTTCAGTACAATAGTATTCAAAAAGTATTCATCCCTCTTGGAATTTTTCTCCTAATCCTTTTGTTCCAACAAAACTTAAATAGGATATATCATAAAACGTACATGTCTACAAAAAAAACGGCACAAAAATAAAATGTTTTTATTGTATTTAAGTGTCTAAATTTCTTAAAATAAAAACAATTGGTTCTTAAAGGTTCTGGAGTAGAATACATGTAAACAGCCTGCATCATGAAAACCTAGGAGCTATTAAAACACATCCTTCATAATGTTATGGGGACACATCGATCAGGGGCTTTAAAATAATATTCACATCTATTAACATTATCATGAAGGCCCAGGAGTTTGTGAAAAAGGCTCATGGGAGAAGCAGAGAAAAACTATTTTCTGGTCTTATGAGACTCATAGCAGAACACTGTGTGACAGAAAAATACTCAAGAGAACCCAGCCACATGGTGGTGCCCTGAAGGTGCTCAGAAGAGAGATTTGGGTAGGAGGAGACAAACACAGGTTAATTCAAGAAAAAACAACTTTTTAAGTCTCCAAGAGAAATTAAATGTAGTAAAAAGACATCAAAAACAACACTGGAATCCAAAACCAAATGTCCGTGAAGCCCAGTTTAGAGCCCGGTTCACGAATGATTTTGATGTGATGTAAACAATTAAATATCCAAGATCCCAAGCACCTCCTTTCCACCCATGTAGGGCATATGATTTATAAAGTGGTAATGCCAATATATTAGCACTATTTTTGTTAGTGATAAATTATAACTATAGGTAAAAAATTGTTTTTTAAACATTTTTTCTCCCTTTAAGCGAATTTTTGCAACATTTCACAAAGATACTTTTTTTGGCATTAAACTGTGAGAAAACCTCGGTATTTATATACATAAAATAATTATGTATATTATATTATATATAGCTGGAAATAATTATTAAACAAAGACTGATTTTTAAAAAAAACCAATCCATTCCATAATTCTAAAAAAAAAATCCTTTTTTAAGAAAAAAAGATTTTACATCTTTTTTTAATGTGGGTTAAACTTATTAAAACATTTGGCGAAAAATTGCCTTTTGGCGTTAGACTATTTTTAGATTGGTGATGTTAATGACTTGATTGATGATTTCAACTTTCTTTAAAATGAATGCTACGTTTTATAAATATGGCCCTACTGTACATTTCCCCTTCTCCCTGCAATTTTTCTGTAAGTTTTCATTATATGTACCCATGGGCCCAGTTTCTGAAACCCAGTGTGATCATAGCTCCTGCATTCCCTGTAATTATATACCCCCAAGCCATATGTTCTTTGGGGGGGACTTTACAGTACACAGGGGTCCTTATTATGAATAGAGATATAGGATCTGTCACAGAACCACTCAGTTCAGAAATCCGAATGTTCATCCAAAACTGTATGGATCGTTCAGATTTTGGGACTTCGGAGCGCGTTTTCGATTTTTACCGAACATTTAAGGCTATTTTCAAAAAGCCTCGAACATTTGATAATCCTTGAAAATACGATCAGAAACTCGAAAATAGTTTCCGGTTGTGTTTTCGGGGATTTTTTTTAAAATAATCCAAAAATTGTAAGCAAGAGGAGCACACTACTTCTTGGTGAAATTTCACAATTTATTTGTGGATAAACAACAGTACAACGTTTTGGCAAGCTGCCTGCCCCCTTCCTCATAAATAAATTGTGAAATTTCACCAAGAAGTAGTGTGTTCCTCTTGCTTACAATTTTTGGATTACCTTGAACCTCTGGGTTGGAGGATTGCACCTACCAACTATTAGGCCAAAGCCAACCATAGTGTGCTAGAGTGACTTCTAACTGGATTGAACTATTTTTTAAAATAGCCTTGAACGTTCAATAAAAACCGAAAACAGCTCTGAAGTCCCGATTGTAAGTTCTGCTTTCAGATCTTCGGGATTTTTGCGAAATCCGAAAACCAGAAAACGAAACGAAACCTAGCAGTTTCACCCATGTCTAATCATGAACCAAGAAATTAAGAGTAACATAAAAAATACATATAAAATTATTTTGGTAGATGGTAACTATTCCTCCATTTAAATTACACATCTAGAAAACAATCAGACATTACACCGCTTTTATAAATGATCTGGAAGATCGGTCAATGGATGTAGAGTGAAAGCAGTAAAAGATCATGCATCCATTTTGTTTAAATAAATAACTCCACCACTGGAGCACAGGTTATTTTCACCTGGTAATGTTTATGTGGCTTCTAGACATGTGATAGGGTTAACCCTGTCATTTTCCTGTAAAGACCATTTACATTTCATGAAAGTCTCTGGGACATTTCTATAAACATGAGGCTCTGTAACTATTACCATTGCAAGCGTTTACTCTAAAGGTTCCAAATGTAAAGCACCTTAGCCTTGAATTGTTCCTTATTCATCTGACATTATTGTATACATTGCTCAAGCTGGAGCGGCATCTGAATGAAAGCTAACAGTTTAGTAAATGGCATGCCAAAAGGCCCAACAATCACATTTTTGTAATCCTGCTGCATTTCACTCTTTGCAATTTGCTCTAAAATTCTCTATACCTGTGGTAAGGAGGGAGTTAAAAGCTAGACAGTGGTATTATTGAGGGGTGACATTTGCAAGTTGGCTTGGAATACAATGGTCCTATGATATTAAGGGATCTAGCGACATGGAATTTTAGTGTGTGACATCAGGGGTGGCAGTGTATTTATAAAATAAAATGAGTTTGCCAAACAATACAGTTATCTGGCAGAACCTCACTGACATGGAATTTTCCCTTTGAAACACCTTTATAAATCGCCCAAATCCCCAACATATTCCCTTTTCTAGCTTACGTTCCTTGTTCATGCAATGTATTGTAATAATCACTATACAGGAGTGTGGAAGAGAAGATTAGTGCTAAAGTTTCCGTTAATTCTTGCACTAAATAGCAGTGCACAAACAAAACACATTGCATTGGGTGTTATCAGTAAAACAATAATACTTCAGGTAGCGTGGGTTTTGCACTGATTTGAGTGTGAGAGCTTGTCGACACTATCAGGATTTTCATTCTCTGAACACATTTTGTGTGAGAATCGCATGGCCAGTGACAGGCCATGTTGTTTGCGCTTTGCTCCGAAACGTTGCCGGAGTGCATGTGATCACCATTTATGTGCTCCGATAACAGATTTGGAGAAATGCTCGGAATTGTGGCAGCAATAAGCTGCATTCCAATTCTACTTTTCCCGTGTGTTTCCGTACAAAGTGGCCACAGCCTAAGCGACAGATATTGCATTGTCCTTATATCAAATACAGGCAGTAACTATACATCTCCCTTCTTCTCAAACATCCACTGCACGTCGCCTTTTAATTCAGGCCATCACAATGGCAAAGGGTATTATTTTCGCTGTATTAATAAAACCACTGATTTTCACCCCAAAAGGTATCGGTGCGGTGATATTTGGTGGTAGTATCTGCGATGTGCACTGACAACTTCACCTTAATCATTGCATTATTGCATATTCATTCATTTAACACTATTTATAAATAGGTGAAATTTGGCCTTTTTGCCACCTTTTCTGTCTTTTGTTGCAGTTTTACCTGAATTTTTGCCAAACAAAAATGGCTGGGTAATGTGTTCTTTTACTTACTGGAATGTTCCATTAACATGACCATTTCTTACACAGCACCATGGTATGTCCCCATATTAATGGAACTTAAAAATTAGTCTTATCAATAAAATAGAGAAAATTCGCCTGGGTGAGTTTTACACTATTTATCATATTTTTTGCTGAAAAAAACCACCACATGTGTTAGGCTATTTTTAAATAAAGATATGTGTTCACTGTGTATCAACCAATTTGACACTACTTTGTAAGGCCACCAGGGAGTGTTACCTATTTACAAATTGCCGAAATTTTCAGCATTATTAGTGCTACTTTTTGCCACGTAATTTTTGCCTTTGATGAAAATTTGTCTTTTTAATAACTATGACAAAAGAAAAGTTGAAAGATTGAAAAATTGTGGTGAAGTCTGGAGGAAAAAAATTGCAATTATAACGCCCCTTTATAAATATGTCCCTTAGACCCCCATTTGACTTTATTGGTAAATAAAGAAAATCGGAACCTCCAAAAAGCGATCTTAGGAAAATCGTAAATCACAGATCGTATTACATTAAATGCTGGAACACAGTCTAACACCCCCTGGGTACTTATTAGTATTGAGAAACACTCCACAATGTACTGGCACCTCCATGGACCCATTGGCAGGCTAAATAAATGGCCACTTATGTGTTTTCACCACCTTAGACTTGGCGAATTGGAATGGCTGAACTTAACACAATAAAACATTTTTCACCATTTTATAAATATGATAGATCGGTTACTGCAGTGATGTATGGCGAAACGTGAAATGGTGAAAAGTGAAATGTGGCAGTAATGACTTTTCTCCACTTGTTATGGCAATAAAGGTGGCGAAAAATGGAACAAATGTTTATAAATATGCCCCCTAGAGGACACTCCCTAAATAATCTATTTAGATCAATGGGGTGAGTATGCATGCAGTGAGAAGGGGGGGGCAATCACATTTAAACAGCCCTTTTATAGTAGGCAAGCATACATGCCGGCCTTTTTGCACATGCAAATTTGCCAGTGCTATTGGGTAGCATCTACTTATATTGAAGTTTTACTCATATATTAAAAAATATTGAATTATCAGGGAGATTCAGTTAAAGTTCTTATTGTTAAAAATGGTGCTAATTTTGCCCCAATCAATCATATTTTATTTAAAATTTGAAAGCTAACATCTGATTGGTTGGGGCAAAATTAGCACCATTTTTAACGATAAGAACTTCTATAGAATCTCCCTGTATATTTTTTATTGCAAAGGTATGTCGTTGTGTCATCACCTACCAACCTTTGCTGGTGGGACCCATACATTTTTCAGCAATGTATGCTGCCACCAATGCTAGCTAGAAAAAGGGCTCTTAATCCAGCATAGGGATTACTCCCTGAGGGACCTTTACTTTTTTGCACTTGCAGTACTGATTATTATATGCATGATGCAGCCAGGAGTTAAAGGATTGTCCAGTTCTGTACAGCCTTGTGGCATGACATCACACCAGCCGCCAGGGCCCAAATAGTGTGGCAAAGAGTGGCCCCTCTGCCTACTGGCCTAGTACTCCCCTGGCAGTGGAGTAAGTTTGCATGCAGTAGCATAGCGAGAAGACAGCAGCCCCCTCCCACTGGAATTCTCTAGGGGTCACAACTACAGTAAATGGCATCCACAGAAGGGTTTGTTACCCCCCTCCAACCCCCTAGGCAGGATGCCTAACTACCTGCTGTATAAAAATAAATACCCTCGAGGAAAAACCCATTCCCATGATCCTGCAGCTCCTTAGCACTGGGCCCTAAGGTTAGGAACTAGGTTTATCACAATAGTAATGGCCTCATTACTTGCTGGTACTGTATAATAAAAGCCACACAATCGTGTATCTGTAACAGTGTGACTAGGCAGTAGAGATACGAGTCCAATGATTATGGTTTGTTATGAGGAACTTATTTGCTATTTACACTGTAAACACATTTGCATTTTCCTTGCTACAGATCCTGCCCAAAAGCTCATACAAAGACCTTCAATAATTCTCATGAAAATAATCATTCTGACTGCATGCAATGGAGATCCATAGGCAGCCATAGAAAGGCATTCACAAGCTAAGCAATGTGGCTTTTCTGCTCAGTGCTCATGAAACCTCTTGTGATTTCCTGAAACCCCCTCTCTTCATGAGTGAGCTATGCAGATAAAAGCCTAATCCCTCTTCTCCCCATTAGGTACACCTTTTCTAACAAAGAGGTTAAAATAGCAGTCGGGATGTGGGAATAAATGACTAAGAAGAAACAAACGCTTAGCAATTATGATGTGCCATTGCTTAAATGGCTTATCCACAGATTACCTGACACAAATTTTCCAGCTCTTATATGTTTTCTCTTTTTCAACATGGCAGAAGCAGCCAAATAGCTATCTAAATCTTACAGAGTTAAAATTAGTCTTGGGAAAGTACAGGGAGATATGTACAGGAATATTCCTGCCTGGAATCCAATACAACCTCGTCTGTGCTCTGCTGAGCACTGAACTTTCCCAGCTTTTGTTCTCCTGCTGATTTGTGTTGTCCTATGTATAGGTTTTCACGGCAAGACAACCAGGGTAGTCGCACAATACAGAGTTAGAAAGTAAACACTAATTATGTCTCACTTGTAGTCATGTGTAATTGTCTCCTGTGAACTTTTTTCTCCATCTGTTTAGTCCTCTGAGTAATGACTCTAGACAACAATACCCAATCGGATTTGTGTACAGCTGATCAGTTAAGTGTTGGATACTCCAGAGACCTATCACACTTGTATTGTTTAAATCGTAAGATATATAAATCCATCTTCCACATCTACTATGGTCCAAACAGTCTCACTAGTGCCCCTTATAATACTTTATTTACTGGTCACATACTTCTGACATGATGATTTACTGTTTATCCTGTAAACTAATGTAAAATCACAAATAGTAAAGATATTAGTATAGCTTTTGAACATGATCCCTATATAAAAGCACACAGCAGCTGAGACCCTGAATTAGTGGGGTTGGACCACCAATGACACACAACTGAAAGGCCACACGTGTGACCATTGCCCATAATGGCTGTTAATCACCCGCTCATTTGTGGGGCGTCATAGCTTTATGTGATCGGTTTGCACTTTATAACGTAAATCGCCGGAAGTGTGTGCTGTGATTTTCTAATGCATGTGGTCACCATTTGTGGTTGTTTTTTTGTCAAAATCGCCCTTGATACAAGTCTACAGAAGCGCATTAAAAAGCAGACAAAAGTGGACACAATCAACATGCAATTTTCTTTTTACCCATAATCCCCTGTGAAACGTAAGTGCAAACCCATGTAAAAGTCTATACAAGCGAACGCAAGCGGAAGGCAAAAGCGCACAGAATGCACATCGCTTTTTTTGTGCGTTTGTAGTGTGGCCTCAGCCTTACTAAGAGGGCTTCACATAGGGACAGATAAAGGAGCTTTCTATTATGCTTCTACCATTTCCTTTGTGGTATGGAGATGAGGGAATGAGGTGCAAGTGACTGAACAGCTAAAGTGAAAGATTTTACTTAACATATTCAAAATATTGAAAATTCATTTAGGAAGCACTTACAAAGGGAAGAGTTTTGAAGGGTAATAACACTATTAAAAAAACCCACAACCTTCCCCTTAAAATTACCCAAGGCATCCCCCCTCCCTTAGTCCCTTAGACTATGGCCATGGACTGAGGAGGGGGGTGGGGCCAGACAGGACCATGGGCAAAACATCAATACGGTGGTAAAGGGGATATGGGCACAAACATGAGGTGAGGACCCTGGGTACTTTAAAGGGGAGGTGGGCAGTGTATTATTGCCATTTAATATTGCCATCTAATATATAAGCCAAGACATGCATTTTAGACCAAAAAATGAATTCTACCTAACAGGCACATTTAGATAATAATGGTTTATTCACATTAGGAAACCAGATAAAATATGACTGTAAACAGGCTTTAAATACATTTAGTCTGTAGGTCTACATAAGAAATACAGTCAGTACAATCACATTGTTTGTTCTACCACTACCGTAAGTTAGTCCACATTGGTTAGATTGGGACTGCTTCTTTTCAGACATTGTCTGGGATTTGGAAGTTTAATATTCATTCAGTTATAGCTTAAGGCTGTTGCGAGGTGCACAGAGCAGTAATATAAACAGCTGAAACAAAAAACACCCCTGTTTCTGTGTAAGCAAAGCCCTTTATACTTTCTTTAAAAATACAATGTACATTTGGAAATGTAATATTCTAGGAAATAAACATATAAAAAAAAAAAAAAAAAACAGACCACTATGGTTGGCAGTTCACAAGTGGATCAGCACTTTGTTTGCCTTGTAACACATGACTGGGTTATAATGGTAAAATATTTAATTTTAATTTAAAAAAACAATAATACTGTTTTGCACCAACAAATTCCCATAATAATAGTAAACTGCTAGGTCTTCAACCCTGGGTTTGTAATATTTACCTTTAAGGGTAACTCCAGCCTCAGAAAAACCTTATATATATATATATATATATATATATATATATATATATACTGATTGAGCGGTTGCAAGCGCAATCCGCTCCTGAGCATGCTCACACCAGTTTAAAACAGGAGCAGAAGAGAAGCAGAGGAGGAGGGACTTCCGAAGAGAGATCCTTGTTCTGTAGGTTCCAATAATTGAACGTGGGAGCATCGGATGAAGTTAAGACTAAAACACATCTAAAAACATAGATGTGTGGATACTATTAATGTGGAAGAAGACACAAAATAGAGTATAGTATAGAGTATAGAGTCCTGTAAAGCAACTTACAAATGGCATTTTCTTTATATAGTATACAAGTACCTTGTTTTTTACTTTCAAAATATCAAAGCAAAATAACTTACCGTATGAAATGACAATTTTTATCCATCCAGTTTTCGGTTCCTTGAAAACACTTTAAGTTATAATACAATGACATGTGGCATTTCTCTTTCCTGTGTCAAAGACCCCTACAAAACAATGAACCGAGACAGATAGAACGCACTTCCAGCACTAGTGAGGCTGACTGGGTCACTGACCCAAATACAGGTCTAGTCATCTGTGAAAATGGCATGTCATAGGTAAAAATGTTGACAAGTTCTAATGTGCAATAGATAAATAGTATATGGTTGCAGCATTGACACAAATACAAGGGCAGTAGATTGTGTGATGTTATTTGTTGTAAGCAAAAAGAGCAAAACAAGAAAGCCATAAAAAAAAGTTTTTTGGGGAAATGTAATAAAAGTTCTTATTGTTAAAAATGGTGCTAATTTTGCCCCAACCAATAAGATGTTAGCTTTTAAATGGTGCATAACATCTGATTGGTTGGGGCAAAATTAGCACTATTTTTAACCATAAAAACTTTTATTACATTTCCCTGTTAATTTGAAAATATGCTGAAAACTTCAGGGCCTTAGTTAATGTTTAATTAAAGGTTAAGGTGACATTTTTATATTGACTATAAGAAGTCCATCAGTTTAAGCAAAATCCTACTTAAGCATCAACTTCCCAATAAACATTCACTAGGTTTGACACTGAGTAGGAAGAAGGATGCAGAGTAGGCTGTTATGTAACGGGTTCAATAAGCAGGCAATGGAAATATGTGGCTAACTGGAGAAGTCCAGAGAAGTCAAAAGAAAGAACTTAAAAGGGCATATCCACCTCTTTTTAAAACCTTTGGGGTATAGTAGGTATCCCTCCCCCAGCCCCAACCGCTATAATAGTTTTTACAGAAACACCCCCGATCATTACTTACCTTACCTCTTTCCTCCGGCGTACTGTCCTGGCCCTCTGCTTGCATGAAACTGCAAGCAGGGGTCCGGCCCGGCAGTAGAGAACACTGGGGGAGAGAAGTAAGGCAAGTAATGATCGGGTGAGTTTCTGTAAAAAACTATAATAGCAGTTGGGGCTGGGGGAGGAAGACCTACTATACCACAAAAGGGTTACACACTAGGGGGAGGGAGAGGGAGGGGGGGCTGCAGTGCAAAACTCTACCGGAGGAGAGACAGGAGGCAGAGTCCTATATGGACTCTGCCAGGCTCCTGGTGGCCAGTTTTCTGGAATTTGGAGGGGCATAGCAGGGAAGCCATTTGGAGCAGGGATGTAAAGTAATGATTTTATTACACTACACAGTGGGGCCAGTAGTGGGTTAAATTATAGTTTTGGGGGTGGTCCATCCCTCAAATTAAATACTGTATATAGGTAATCAATGTTCTGCTATCCCTCTTTCTGCTTCCTGGTTCCAATTAGCAGCTTTCTATCATGTATGTGACAGTTGACATCATACATAAAATACATACATACATACATCAGCCAATGACGGCAATGCTATTTCCTTAACTGCTTCCTCTGAGCATGTGAAAGCTTGTAAAAGAGCTTGTAGAGGAGGTGGAAACATTTTGAGAAAAGGAAGGGTAAGTAGCATTACAGGTTAATCCTATATCTGTCACTTTTCTTACTATTGTTATTAATACGATTTCTAACTATTGTTATTTTGTGGTAATTTATGTATTTATATATATTTTGCTTTTAAGGATGAACATGCACTTTTTGGTTTAATATATTTTAGGGTAGTGAGAATTTAAAGGGCATGTCCAGACCCAGACATTTTCTTTCATAACCCCCCCAGAGTTACAGCTAATTATTGACTCAGCATTCGGCTGCACATCCCCAGTCCTGCGCCTCTATGAAAAAACTCTCAGAGCTTACAGAGAATGTAGAGACCAGGGAGGAGAATTGTGACAGGTAAAGTTTTCTGGGCTTCAGGGACAAAGGGGAGTTGGAAAGGTGAATATAAAATATTATTTTGGGGTTTGATGCCCTTTAAGGAATGGAAAAGCACTGATGTTTGGAGAACACAGGTGATAAAAAAAACATCAGCAATGTACCCCTGTATGTGTATAACTAAGATTTCTATTTTTCCAACTTCTCTCACCTTTTTTGCAGTACAAAAAAATATAGAATGCAAATCTATTTGAGTTTACCGAACAACGCTGAAACATGATTTCACATTCATGAATGGAATGGCTTGAACAATCTCACTCGAGATCTCGGTTCACTGGAACATAATCCCTCATCTCCAGGCAGGAAGGATTGTCATATTATCTCTTAGAAATATACATTGACTTAGCAAAGTGAAAAGCAAAAAAACTAAAAGGAAGGTTTCTAAAACTTAAATTTAACAAGATCTTTTGAATCAAAATTAGGTCAATTTAACAAACTAGAAAAAAAGAAGAAAACAAATACTTATTAATTATTCAGAATAAAAAGTAAGGCAAGAAGATGAAAGATTCATTTAATCTGCGGTCATTTTAGGTAATGGAATTTCCAGTGTCAGTTACTAAGACACTAGCTGGAATACATTTTGACTCATAGCCATATGAATCACACTGAGTGAATCCCTGGTATTTACCATGGTTTAGTGATAAACCCCATAAAAATCTTTATCTATGGGATTCAGTCTGAGATGTCTAATTTCACCTTGACCTGGACCAGAGTTCACAAAGGGTTTAAAAGTAAATAAAGAAACAACCTTATAATGAGGTACTAATACTATGGAGACAAACTTCATATGAATCAAATGTACACGGAGCCATACAGAATTAAATAGACTGACATGCAAGCAAGAAAAATGTCACTTAGGCCTGGTTAACATGGAACAATTGTGCTGGACTAGTGGTGTATATAATCAAATAACTAAAACATCTATGTTTTTACTTTACATACTTGTACACTTCCTAACAATGGGACCCAGTCCTGCCCCAGAATGTCTGGTTACACTCTAGCTCTCAGATTGCTAAGGATTGCTAAGGATTATTGGAGCTATTAAAAATCACCCGTTTTGTAGCCTTAAAGCAGATGCCTCATCAGAGTATGCACAGGAGGAATAGCAAGTACATCAAATCTGTGCATGTAAAGTGTGTGGTGGTGGGGGGGGGGGGGGGGCAAATAAAATACATGAGAAAATTGGATTTACAGGATTAGTTTTCATGCACCGGGCAAAATGGGTGCAGAGGGAACAGAAAAACCGATGAATGCAAGGAAGATAGAATGAATGCAACGTGAGCAGATTTTATTCAATGAGAGGGATTGGATGATTTTTGAATTATTTACTACAATTAACTACTTCGATTGTGTAAGTACTGTAGTTGGCAGTGTCCAGACACAACACTTAATGAATGGACACAATTGCTGTGTATTAAGACTTTACAAGTAAGGCCTTTGTACAATATTTGTCTTCATATGAACAACTAAATAACTATCATCACAGTAATATGTCACTTGCAACTTAGAAGAACCTCTTTCAGATTTAAATGGCCCTTTCCCAAAAAGTGCCTTCATTTGGCCTGAGAACTTAAAAATAAAATAACTGGTTATAACAGGCTAGTTAACGTGTCGGCTTAATCCTACTATGCTTAATGTAACTTGTATCTGCTGCAGTAACAATGTGCATATTGTAGTTGAACAGCTGGTCTGCAAAAGCAAGTTCACCCTGCCAGTGGTAGCCAATTCTTTCTCTACTTCTCTACACAGGTTTGCCAGATGCAACAGCTTTTGCAAGGTTTAGTTGAACTTCACGTTCAGGATAGGTTAGGTTATGATGTAGATTACATAGACAATTGTAACCGCAACAGGCAGTTTAAAAGGACATCATAGTGAGCACTTATGGATTATAAAAACAATAAATGTTTCATTAGGCTTTCTTGCTGAATAAAACATGGACATACTAATGTCTAACAGACACATCATTAAAAAGTTATTTCTTGCAGAATCCAAAAAAGCTATACCAGTTTGTTATGATAATTTAGCCACTGGGGGCACTGTGTAAGCGAAGTTCTGGATGATCATTTAACTTTTATAATGGTAGCCACAAAATAAGTGTGAATATACGATGGTGTAAATAATCGATTTGTGCAATCAAGACAATACAGCTAATTCAACCAATCGGCAGGATTCATCTTTTCCTTTCCTCATACCTTATGTATGATATAGCATGTGGAAATATGTAACAACTAGGGAACATTTAATTATGCTGCACCCAGGAGGCAATGCCTCCATTCAATTGGGGTTTATGCTGTAAAACACCCCCCCCCCCAAATATCTGGCCATTGTTATCATAAGGTGTAACTAAACTGTACCATGCGCCCTACTGCATTACTGGGCCTAAACCTTACCTGTATTGTAATAATTTACCGAAGGTTTAACTTCCTTAAAATTTAAATTCATTTATCAAGTTCTCAGGGAACATTTTCTTCCCCTTAGACTGTGCCTTGAAGGGTTACATACACAAAAGGGGATGTCGGGATACAGTCAACATTACATATAGCGGAAGTGCTACTGATCTGGCCAAAACATTAGTACCAAAAAAAATATCATCAATGCACATTCCAAGGCCCCATGTAATATTATAGTATCTCTGCTAGTGTATATACAGTAGTAAAAACAATAAGCGTTTTACCCAGACTCACTGGGCAAATATATGGAGTTAAAGTCACGCTAACCGGTTCGCTACCAGTTAGCACAACTTTAAATTCATATTAGCGTCAGGTGAGCGGGTTACGCAAAAATCACCCGCGCATTCGACGCTTGCGATTCAATATCGCATTTGCACTAGTTTACCCACATTGGCAAACAACGATATTGAATATTGAAAATATTTTACCCACATTGGCAAACACGATATTGAATAGTGAAAGGAGTATTTACCCAGAGCGATAGCAGCCTGTATATTTATAAATATGATAAAACTTTCAACCATGTATGAATGATACTAATTAACATGGGTAATTATTCTGCTCTCAAATTCACCCCCCTTTATCTTACAGCCTTTCACTTTCTCCCAATGCTGTGACATGGTCGGAAGGCTTTCCATACTTATGATCAACTTGAAACTACAACTATATTTTTTACCATACGCACTTACAAATATATTATGGTGCCCTGGAATGTGCATTGATTATCTTGTTTCTTTGCAAAACAATTTAAGGGAATCATTTTACCTTTATTAGCAAATAAGTCCTTAAAAATAATAAATAGCGCTTCTTTTGTTTAGAGGTATCAGGAGGACTGAATGCTTTAGTGGGCTACATTATTTTTAACCATGGCACTAGAAGAATTTAATTAACTATAATTAAAACAATGTTAGTTTGGAATTTTGACTTAAACAGGTTTCTCAGCAGGATACGATTTTGCACTTTCTATGATTCGCAGGAGCAGGTGTCTCCCCCAGGGCATAACCTTGTTATCAAAACAATAAAAAGGTAGAAAATGTTATTCAAAATGACACCAACTTTATGCATGAGAGACAATGATTTCCGACAAGGATGTTTTTTTTATCATACCGTGACGGCAAACTGACAGTGGGGCATTGTCAGATCACACCGTTCTATAAGCATAACAGCACTGAAACAAATAGGCCCGAGCAGCAATTCTCTACGTTAAATATGCTAATAGTCATTAAAATTTTATTAGGGATTCAGAATTACACAGATAAACACAGTCAATAACTCACAGAATTTGCAGCAAACAGCCTATTACCAAACATATTGCTACCTCCTGTTGGCCTTCAGTAAGATTCAAGGAGCTTAAGAACACTGCGTTGGCTTTATCAGGAAGCAAATCACGCTGCTCCCTCGTACACAGAATACACAATTCCCTAAATCAGGACTACTGTACCCCACAGTTACACCGAACAGCACTGAGAGATGCCACATAATCAACGTAATTTGACTTAACTTCAGGGAATATTTACAAAAATCTAAAGGGGATAAATCTGATTGATATCAACCCATGTGACTTATTAGGCTTTGTCTAAAAAAAAGGAGCCCCAAGGTACTGTTAAATAATTTTTCATTGATAATCATGCTGTCTGCGTTATCAGCCAACTTTTGAAGACCAACCAGACAGAGAGGAGCCTAAGCCCCTTAATTTCTTAATAAATTATTCTTTACCATAGGAGGGGGATTATGCCATGCAGAAGGAATATCATTACTGACAGAGCTGTCAGAAAGACAGGTGAAAGGGAAACTGGCAAGCTTTAATTTCTCTGCAGAGAAATAAGGGGCTCTTTGGGGATTAATCTCAGTATCAACATTGAGCCTTTGCCTCGGGGCAGCCGAGAAATTCAAAAGAAATTGTGACTGAATTTGGAGTGATGGAATCCGGCTCAAATTGTGCGGCTGACTTTGTTTTTTTCACCTATTCAAATGAGGAAGTCAAGACTCAGGTAGTAGCAGAAGAAGGTGACTCCAAACTGCCCAGGTACACCATTAATCAAAAAGTGCCAGGTGGAGATGGAAGCATTAGAACAAAATGAATTTAAAGCGCACATCTATAACAGCATGACGCTGGTCTCACATTTTATACAAGCGTATTGATTTACATAACTAATTGCTGCAGAAAGTCATTAAACAACTAGCTTTGTTTGTACACTATATATAAATCCTACAAGGCTCTCTCCAATACAGACACTACCCAAGGCGTAACCTCCGCTCTGCTAATGATCTTCTTCATTTATCTACTCTAACAACCTACTCATCTACTCCTACCCCTCTTACTGACCCGTTGCAGACCCGCTAGATATACTTCACTGGCAACTTAGTTACAGCTTCTAATCTGCTTCATCTTATGTTTCCCCTTATCCTCTAGACTCTAAGCTCCCAGGCAGGGCCCTCCATCCTATTGCACCACAGTAATGCAGTAATTTACCACACTGAATGCTGCTGGACAAGCACTTAAATTATTTGCACTTTGTTTTACTTGCACTACCCTTGTATGCAACATGTATGTTTTCCTTATGTATATTAATGCAACTGTAAAGTGCCACAGAAGATGTTGACGCTATATAGATCCACAATAATAATAATAATAATATACATGAAGTGGTTACTACAAATGCAAAAGTGTGAAGGCAAATAAACCTTTAGGAAGCTACATTGTTGATGATATAGACACATGAGTATTGGCTGCTCTAAAGGCTGGTACACACCATGTAATATTTTGGTCCGAGCAACCGATAGTTCAGTGTATCTATCGGTCGATCAGGCTGAAATAATTGGATGGGTTTTTGGCAGAGACCGACTGACCATTTGTCCGAATTAGATAATAGGATGATCGGACATGGTGGAAAAACACCTCCGATTGTGCGGTCCTCTATTGACCACACGCTCGGCCGCGGTAAACTGTCGGCCGAAGCCACTATTGCCACAACCGACAGTCCTTCCTCCTGGCCGACCGGTCGGAAGAACCGAATGGTCGGTCAGGAGGAAAAGTTCCATGGTGTGTATCATGTTTTAATCATAACTAGTCAGTCAGATCAGCAGCACTTCCACTATATGTTATAATAATGTTGCCATAGGAGTGCTCCCACAGCTCCCCCCCTTTTAATCATAACTAGCCAATCACAATCTTCAAATATTACAGCCTACAAGGCAGGTAAACCAATCTTTTTCTAGTTTGCAATGACTTTTTCCCCAAAGATAATTGAGGCTAATTATCTTATAAATATGCGTATAAGGTGACATTTACCTTACTGTCGTTTGGGCTGAATTCTATGACATTCAGCGAAAAACTTCTCTTTTAAAATAATTTTCCATCTAAAACTAAAAATCAGCCTTTCATTAGCATTGCTGAAACAGCTATTTGACTTGAAGGCAATGTGAACAGCTCACAGATGGCAAGTTTACAAACTCATAGAACATATTGTCTCCAAAAAAATGATTGCAGTATATCTATAGGCCTTTTCATTGCTCATTAAACACTTGATTTCCAAATCCTGGGAATATATATATGGTAGGCATTGCTTAGCATGGAGTGGGCTTTTTATCTTTGCCTTGTCTCTTAATTTTGCTTGTGGAATTTACATAAACTGGACGGCTTATTGTAAAAGGATTATTTCCTTACAGCAAGGCAGACCTAGGAACTTTTGATGGCGATAAACAGAATATTGGTTTAATCTCCAGGGTGCTAGAATTGCAAACAGAGTAATAGTTACTTAGAGTAACAAATGAAATGAAAGCCCTGCAACAAGACTGTCATGGGCTGAAATATTGGCAAAACCCATCAGTTGATATATTGGCAAATCTATCCATCAGTAAATCTGTTGGACAAACCTATTGGCCCATGAGTACCTGACCGAATGCTGATATATCTAACTTGAATATCAATAATTTTGTTTTTAAAACATAGGGGGTGTATTTATAAAGAATATTTAAGTTTTTGACGCTGTTCTCTTTCCAAAATAATAAAGCTGTGATAATCTGTGGCGAAAACAGTTACCGCCACATATTGCCCCATTTTGAATATGTGGCAAAAAAATGAAAATTTGTATGTCTGAGGTGGTAATGCATTAGTGGGGACATTTCTAGCCTGGAAATAGGTTCAATTTCCCACTAGAATGTGTCAGTACTATTACCCATGGTGGGTTTCCCCTGGGGTTCTTATTTCAACATGTACAGAATTATCTCCCCGGAGGGTTAAACACCTATTGTATTCATTTCTAGAGACCCCCCGTAATCAATGTTCCCTCTTACATAAATCGTCTGTGTGGGCAGAAATATATTTGATGTGCGCGTTCAAAATAAAATTTTGCGCACTACATACCACCGCACTTATATTCCAGCAGTTAGAGCGCACAGATTAAGCTGAGATCCTGTCTGTCATTTTTCAAAAATCATGATACACACAGTCTTGAGCGTTCTCCCTATGCACGGCATATACGCAGCATAGGGAGAACGCTCGGCACTATGTGTTTCCTTCTGCCACGGCAGACTCCCCTATAGGGAGAATACCGTGACCGAGGGAAATTTTCCGTATTTTCCAAACAACCCGCTCGGCTGACGGGAACGTTTGGAGGCCGCGCGCTCATTTGGGAAAACTAGGTACACACACTGCTGATAAAGCCCCAATACCGTAGGATCCGACGGTATTGGGGCTTTATCGGTACTGTGTGAACCTAGCTTTTGAGTGAATATTGCCTGTAATGCCACCTAATTATCAGTTACAGACATGATTTTCCGGTGTGGTATATTTTGAAATCCCGGCAATACCAAGGCGATATTAGCACACCTACTTATATAATAAATATTCTACACAAATGCCTCTATCCTAACTATGAAGTGAAGTGTATGAATAGCACTATGTTGTTTTTAACCACACCCCAAAAGGGGAGGGACTACTTGTATTTATTCTGCCACAGTGTGAGTTGTAATTTTGCACCTGAGGAAGGGGAAGAACCCCGAAACGTTGTGTAACCAGCACGTCACAAATAAACTAATTGAAGTTTGAAAGAGTGCGTTTTCCTACAAACATTTATAACTATGAAGTGTGTATATAAATATATATTTAATTAATAATTTAGTGATTATCAAGTAAAATACAGCGCAAAAAATATTCAAATACTATTTTTGAAAGGTAGATGTTTAGGCTAAATAACACCATTGACCATAAACTGCTGATTGAAACGTTGCGTCTTTTTTCTTTCTAATTAATTCCTAACTGAACATACACCTGTAAATTTAGTTACGTCTTTCACTGTTTCTTAACCTATTTCTTAACCTATGGATTCATATTAACTCAAAGGTTAGATACTTCCTCTTCCTGCAACAAGCACAACGAGCATGCCCAAAACCAATGATAAAGGGAGGGGTATGGGAGGGTCTGGAGGACTTGCTGTATTAAAAGATTTTACTACCTTTAGTCCCTGTGTTAGGAATGAATTCCATTGTTAAGGAATGGCTATAAGTGGAATTGTGCAGATCCAGGACTATTATCCACCGAAAAGCAATTGATACTTTTTTAGTAATCAGCCATTTCTTAGCTATACGGCTGAGGCCACACTACAACCCACACTAACAAGTGTGAAATGAGCAAACACAAACATGTGCATTACGGTGTGTTTTCACTGTGAGTTCCGCAATATTCCAAAATCAGAGCGCAATCAATTTGCAAAAAAAAAAAAAAAAATGGTGATCGCATGCGCTCGGAAAATGGAATGCAATACAGAGCATACAATGTGTCCACCCACATTGTGATACACTTGCATACTTGCATAAATGCGCTGTGAGACACGCAATAGTGTGGCCTAGCTTTAAGTCTGGGGAAATGTTTTTAGCATTTATTTTAGTACAAGACCAAGGAATACTGATCCAGAAACACAACCCCAAATGTACAGGAAGCAAAAAAAAACATATAAGAAAACCCCATTTGGCGATTCCATATTCATTTGATTTGATTACTTATTTTATGTTCCCAGTTTGTAATTCCATCTCCAAAAAACTTTTGGTGTCCAAGACACATGGGGGCAACCAACCATCAAATGTTTTCTAACAGCAGTAAACCTGTAAAAGGCTAAAATCTGATTGGATACAGCAGGCACATTTTTGCATTTTTTATTGCATCAGCCTCGTGGAGTTAAAGTGATGTGTTCTCTGTCACACTAACTCAACTTTTGCCAGAAGAAGAATCATAACAGCTGGACACTATTCTACATAGCTTTTTTTGAATGCAAAATAGTTTAAATCATTATGAAATACAAACTTGTCCTCTGTAGATATGTAATAGTATAACATATATATTAACGGTATAGATATTCTTTTTAATTAAAAAAAAAATATATCTTTTTTTATTGAATTAGTTCATGCATGTAGATTTTTCAGATATAACAGATGTCAAGGACATCTTGCAGAGACCTCACTATGGTCTACAGGGTTAACTCTGTATCTTTTTTTTTTTCTGTCATCAAAACCTATGGTCAGGCGGCTGTCAGATCTATTGCCAGCTACGATCTTCCATCCCAGCAGCACAATGAAAAATTGTGGTGCTGTCAGAGGGATGTACCATCCATCACTTTTAGTCACATGCCACTGCAGATGCTTGTGCTAATTACTGCTGTTGAGCCCTTCTGTGGACTTGTTATTTTTATTTATTTATTTACTTTCCCTTGAGTCAACTACACCTTAGGTGATCATGGAAAATAAATATTGGGGTATTGTTTTAAAATGAATAAATAATTCTACAAAAGGTTCATTTGACTGCGTTGACCTCCTAAAGACCAAAGCAAAAAAAAAAAAAAAAATTCAGAAACAATGTAGTATTATTATAATTACGTTAAATAGGTGCAATTAAAAAATAAACACCTGTTACACATATTTTGGTCCGATCGATAGTCTGGCACAATATTTCAGTCATGGGGCCAAAATATGAGCAGACTTTATTGGCACTACCAACAGACCTCATCTGAATTTCGATCCAAATCGGACCAGCAGCCATGTTGAAATGACAGAGGCGGAGATAATTTTTTGATTGGCAGACTATAAATTGGTTTATTTTGAGAAGACTGTCGGTCCAAATTGACCAGGCCTTATAATAATGAGTGTTCTTATGCAGTTGGTATTGTAACAGAAGGCACTTCTCTATTATGACAATATCTCTATCATTTCCTAAACCCCAGAACGTTGAACGGTGATATGGAGAAAACAAATTGTGTATTTTCTAGGAGTTGGTAGCTAGAGAGTGAAATCACAATGAAAAAAACTAACAAAGGCAAATAAACAGTCCCCATTTCTAGCATTCAACAGGCAAACAAATCAACAGAAATCAGGGGGGAAAGTAGGGTTGTTAGATGCACAATTTTTAAAAACTATTTTAAAAAATCTAAAAAAACAAAAACAAAAAAACCCATGTTGTAAATGTTTTTTTTTTTACAAAGGAAAAAATAATCATACAATATAAAATGCAGTTAAATAAGGATGAAAGAAGGTCCTTCCTGTATTTAAGCCAGAAGGAGGCATGGCAGAAGCAGATTATTCATGCTGGCATGTTTGAAAGAAACAATTTTAGATGGAAGGAATTAACCCAGGTACTTTTAACTTTAAAGGACATGTCCCCCCCTAATTAAAATTTTACCCACTGATCGCCCCAAAGTGTAGTGAATAAAAATCCTCACCTTTCTTCTTTACTCCTTATGGCTCTCCTGCAGGGCCTGATTAAACTCCAGGAAACTGAAGAGTAGGAGCCTCTCTGTGTGTAATCTGGTATCTACCTCTTCCTTGCCCTCCCTGAGGACTTTGGCATGTGCAGTGGAGCTTTTCCCCCTCCCTCCCCCCCAGATCCCTCGGCACTGCATTCAATTTAAATATAAACAACAAAACTTTCACACAGTGTAGCCCCCCAACCCTAAATGCTAGGGTTGTAAGTGCCCAGAAATACACTTACCCGACCTCGTTCCCCCAGCTCTCTAAAAAACCAGCAGATGTGTCTGTAATTGGCTGACTCTCTGCCACCAAGCGTGTGCACACGTGTGACGAACGGCAGTTTTCAGAGGTAATCACACCTGTGTATGCGTTCAGTCGGGTGTCGATTGTTGATCTGCCATGAGAGTAGATGTCTGGCGTGTCTCATTTTCACGGTTATGTAATAATGGCAGAATTTTTAAAAACATCAATTATTTGCCAAATGCATGTAGAGCAGTGTGTGTCTCCGGGCTAACAACATCAATTCAACCAGGCACGCACACCTATTCAAACTGAAGCCGTCAATAAAACAAAGCCTGACCACATTCTACATTTTCCACATCTGTTTAAAGGAACCACTGACCGCTTCCTGGTTCTAATCCTCTATAGGGCGCATTATCACGCATGGGAACTATAGTGGATTAGGACCAGGAAGCGGTCGGAGATTTTCATCTCTCCTGCGGTGGATTGCGTGAAAGGTAACTATACTTACCTTTGTCCCTGGCTCCTGCTCAGTTGATTGAAGAATGGGACGTAAGACATAGCTCCTTAACCACCCGGGCTTAAATCAATTCATTAAAGGATTAGTTCACTTTTTGAGTGAACTATTCCTTTAAACCTTTTTTTTAAATTTGATTTACCAAAAAGTTTACTGCAAGGATTAGTTCACTTTTTGAGTGAACTATTCCTTTAAACCTTTTTTTTAAATTTGATTTACCAAAAAGTCACTGCAAAAAGTTTATCAGAAAATCAACCGTCTAAATTTTTCCTTCCAGTTTAACATATTTGGTTACCTTCTATTTTCTTCTAAGACTATCCCACATTTTCCTTATTCGCAAATATAATAAGTCCTGAACTCTACCAAGCACATTTAAAAATAGTTAAAAGACGCAAAAAAATCATACTTAGATAAAAGTCAAATAAAATGATTTGTAAGGAATTCTGCCAGAATGAATTCAGCGTTGTAGTCATTTATTTCATTTACACCTTAACAGCTTGTTGCGAGTTAGATGAGAAGTGACAGATTTGAGAAAACCAACCAAAATCTAGGCTTTAAATGGCTCTAATTTCAGGCACATTTTGAAAACCTGCAGAATGAGTCATGTAAAATAATGTGCTACTTGCGGTGTGCGATCAGATTTCAGTAATGTAGATTATATTACAGCATCTCTGAACTGAATACAAATATTTAATAATGCTAACTTGTTAATGTATACACAAATGAATATATGCAATATAATCTGACACCTTTATTACTTTATTATAAAAAGGAAATACCATTATTTTAGATTGTTCTAAATAATAATAAAATAATTGTAGCTGCGTAGTTAAATTGTAGATATATAACCCCTTCTGGAACTGGCTGCCAGTGTATGATCAAGCAATGTTTGGAAGAAGAAAAATGCAGTACTATGAGAATGGGTGTTAAAGGGCATATGCACCAATAAATGTACAAATCTGCTATCAAAATTGCCCTCCAGTAGACAGAATCACAGCATGATGTGTAAAATATTCCTGACTCCTGGTTTACAAGCAGACGCACTTAGCTTTGCTCAAGCTCGATACAAGCTTCTGGATGCACAGGGAGCCTTTTGGCAGGAACTCCACTCAATCATAGGGCGTTACATTTAGAACCATGGCCTTGCTTGACGGATAAGAAGAAGGTTGGTGGATTTGTTATTTTTGGCGGAGAAGCCCTTCAAGAATGGAGTAAATTACAACCCACCTTTATGCCATACCTTGTGAGCAATGATTGGTTACATACAGACCTCTTGTGAACATTAAGTGTCTGGCAACCTACCATAAGACAAAAACGAAATATAATTCTTGCTAGAAATTCTACCTAAGCCCACCTAGTGAAGACTTTTTACATCGATATGGTTTAATAGAAAGCTATACAATTGTATAAACCATGGGTAAAGCTAAGCAAAAGATGGAGATAGCCAATCAACAACCCACAGGATCACTAATTATATATCCCAAGTAAATGGGAAAAAAAGTAGATATAACGTCTATACCACTCCCTGCACTGTGTATACTAGACCAGTGATGGCTTTCCATAAAAAAAAATTAGGGCTTTACACAAAATAGAAATGAAAAAGGAAATTTGTATGCTTGAGTTATTAGTACAGCATTTACATTGTATCTCGTCTAACTATGACTAGGAGCAGTTCTTGTGATAATAAGGTAATATCATTTATTACTACATGATAATGCAAAGTCAGCAATGCAACACAATCTAAATAGCAAGGCTAATTAACATTGAATAAGGTAGTGTGCTAGATTGCTTCTGTGATCTAGATGGGTATTCTGTGTTTTTCATCACTATTATATTTCCATTGTTCCGTAATAACTCACCAAGAGGGTCACTTTGGCAGAAAACAATGTTTTCACAGAAATATTGCAAGTGACACACAAAAATAAAATGTCACAATTTTTTTTTAAATAACACGTGTGCCAACAAATATTTAAAACAATAAATCTGCAGAGGTAATAGCAAAATTCTGCTACAGATGATTCTACATTCATTCGAGCTTCCTAAATATGGGGATAATACACTGATGATTATTATTCGACAATAACAATTTATTAAGGCATAAAGGGAAGCATAGCAAGTACAGGCACTCTTTGCCCATTTTAGTGTAGTCAACTAGTCAGTGAGTCATTAACAGAAATCCCCATCAAGGTGGCAATATGTAGCTCCAAACTGTAAGAACTGAATTCCTAAGTTCACCTCACCACAGAGTTATACAAAAAACATAAAATAAAAATGTCCTGCTGCCGGACATGATAAGCTGAAGCCAGGAAAAACAATAGGAGGAAGAGTTTGTTGGGGGAAAAGAAAGAAGCGAATTCCAAATGAAATGGACACGCTTGCTTGAGCTTTTCTAGCCCTAAGCGTCCATGTTCTTTTTCTATTATTTATGTGTTAGTTTAGGGCACAAGTTCAATTTTTTTTTTTTCGAAGAAATTTGTGATTTTTGATTGATGGAAAATCTGTCAAGGAGGCAGATAAAAATTCTTTGCTTCTTTGTGTTCATTTTGGTGTTCGACAAAACTATTTTTGATACTTTTATGGAATATTTTTATTTCAAGGCATCTTTCTCTAGGCACTGAACGATAGGGATTCACAATTTGCTTTATTTACTCTGCAAGTGGATTTTATTATTTTTTAAGGAATTTAAGGACAACTGTGGTGTTGTTGCTCCGCCCCCTCCTTCTGCCCAGGGCATAACCAAAGACATTCTCTGTAGCGCTTTTGCTGATTGGATAAATCCCAGATTGGGGTTGGAGAGCTTGGACAATACATTGTCCTTTAAATACATTAAATATGCAAACTTTGGGAGCATTTGAAGCTGCATTTGCCAGCCTACTACATACCAAATTACATTTAAAGGGACAGTCGCTCCCCAAATTAACTATCCCCAGAACACATTTATTGTAAATTTACATTTTAAACCCTAATTTATTGTAAATTTACAGCACTGTAAATGGACTGATAGCTGCTATCCTGAAGAAGAAGAGAGCAAGCGCTGGTAGAAATCAGGCTGATCTATTTTAAGGGACATATTTGAAATGTGTTGCGAAATTATGGTTGGGGAGTGTTGCATTTAAAGATTGCTTTGTGTTTGGGGGATGAACTTGCAACATTAAATTAAATGTTAAAGGGGATGTACACTGTAAATCCAACTTAATGTGGCTAAATAGCTTAGGCTTTAAATGTAAAGTGGGTGTTTTTTCCCTTACCCTACCTCCTTGAAACTTTCTGTCTTGTATCAGTGCACAGACGCGTTGCGGCGATGTTGCCGCAAGTGTGCGTTCAAGTGGCGGCATCATGCCATGATGTGCTTGGTCACGGCGTGATGCTGTCACATGTGCACACACAAATTGTGCCATCAGGAAACAGTATTTGCTTGGCGAGGAGACAAGAGGAGGAAGAAACAGGAGGCTAGAAGAAAAAAAAAACACCTAATTCTCATTTAAAGCCTAAGCTAGTAACATTAAGTTGGATTTAGTGTACATCCTCTTTAAGGACAGTAGCAGGGCATGTATGAGACAGAATGGCAGAACATATAAAGGCAGTATTGGATTGATTTCAAACCTCTTTTACCATTGTTTACAGTGCACCAATGTTCAGGAGTAGGGCATTAATTTCTTTAAACCCTCATTAGCTTTGAAACAGGGAAAATAGGTGACTAGTGGTTGATGAATTGAAATTAAGTTTACACTATGTAAAATTACAACTACAGGTTGACACCTGGTTGAAATTTTAATTGTCCAGGTAGCAAATCTGTGCCTTTGCTGTTAAAGGGCATGACCACCCCCAAAACTATAACCCTCCCCCCACTACTGGCCCCATTGTGTAGTGCAGTTAAATCCTTACCTCACATCCCAGCTCCATCTGGTTCTCCTGTAGTCTCCCCCAAAGTCCCAAAAACTGCCCACCAGGAGAATAGCAGAGTCCATATAGGACTCTGCCTCCTACCTGGCCTCCGGGAGAAGTTTGGCATGCGTACTGCAGCCCTTCTCCCCCTCCCTCTCCCTCCTGATTAGCATTCCCTCCCCCTAGTGTAAATCCCTTTTGCCATAACAATCCCCCTGTCCCCCCAGCCCCAACCGCTATGTTTATTTTATTAGAAAGTGCCCCAAGCATTACTTACCTCCCCTCTTTCCTCCGCCGCACTGAATGACCTGCAGCCGCGTCCGTAATTGGCTGCCGCTCAGCCAATCACAGATGCGACTGCCGGTCCCGCCCCTCTGCTTGCATTTTCTCGCAAGGAGAGGGCCGCCAGCGCGGTGGAGGAAAGAGGGAAGGTAAGTAAAGTTTGGGGAACTTTCTAATAAAATAAATATAGCGGTTGGGGCTGGGGGGACAGCGGGATTGTTATGACAAAAATGTGTTTCAAGGGTGGACATACCCTTTAAACAAAATATAATAAAGTACCAGCCAAACACAATAAATGGGATTCAATCCATGTCCATTGGAGTTTGCCACTTAGGCTGATTTTTACAAATCTGGAAAAGGGCCATTGTTCCCAATCTGACATAGAGTCACCTAGTGTTAAAGGGTATGTCCACCCCCAAAACAAAATTTTGTTTACGGCAAATTTCCCCCCAAAACATTGACCTCCCAAGGTCTTATCTTTTCAAATATAATCCTAAATGTACTTACCGGTCTTTATTCCCTTGGCTACCTTATACCTGTTTTCCATGCCTTTTCCGTGCATGGCCAATCTCAGCCTAGATTTGAAAATTTTAGACCTAGCGAGGCTGAGGTTTTGGGGAAATAGAAAGTACACACATGAGACCTATGTATTTAGTGGTTCGCAAAGGAGATATATAAACTTAAATAAGTGGAAGGCCCGGGTGTTCCAAACCCCAAGCCTGTCGCTTGAATAAATTATGCACCAAAATGGTTTTCATTGACATACAAAGTCCAAGTAACGGTTACTCACCACTCCTTCTTGGTGGTTCGAGTGCTGCTAGCCCCGAACCCTTTGCCTGGGTTCCCATCAATATGCATATTGTCCTGGAGTTGAAACAAAGCGCACACCGGAATACTGGCCCAACAATCAGGGTAGGCTAAAAGCAGTAAGTTTTATTGAAAATATACATGTAAAAACACCTTGTGGAGTCGCCTAACGCATTTCAAACCTTCAGCAGTTTTTACTCATAAGCTAAAAGTTGCAACTCGACCGGCCCGCCTCTTATGGGAAGCTCCCAACAGCTGAGAGGGGGTGTGACCTAATGACGAGTAGGAATGAGCACACAACATACATAAAAAGGCTGTATCCATTTGCAATCTTAGCACTCAGTGAAACATGTAAAACACTGTGTTACTATCAGTACTTAATATTTAAAACACTAGATATTATTGGATTTGAAACATATGTAACAAATGTTCATCCCCAATACTGACAATGCTTTAGGACTATACCAAATAAAGCAGTAAGGTGCACAATGGATACAATATGTGCATAATATACAGAAAGGTTTATCCCCCAAACAAAGGGGAAATAAACCTGTAAAACACACACTATGTAGGTAATATATGTAAACCTAAAGAAACAGATGTTCAGAAAAGGAATAAGTATATACGCTACTGGAGAAAAAAAGAGAAGGTAAGTATCGACAGATCGAAAATAGACATAATATAAATATCTACCAGCATCTAAACTAGAAAAGGTACTTAATCTAACATAAATCTATGTAACCAAAAGAAACAGCAGTCAATCTATGTAACAAAGTATGTCAAACCTAGAATTAAGGCCAGCAGGACATCGGGTATCAAGGGTAAATATCCACTTGACTTCGTTTTTACGTAGGATATCCAGTCTGTTCCTATCTCGTTTATCAGGAAATATTTTTTGAATACTTTGTACTTTTAAGTATCCTAAATGCACTTGATTACATTCACAAAAATGTCTGCCAATTGGACTATTCTCATTCTTCTTAAAAATGTCCCTGATATGCTCCCTAATTCTAGACTTAAGGGAGCGCGATGTACATCCTGCATATTGTTTGTTACATAACGTACAAGTCAAGAGATAAACTACATAATCCGAGTTACAATTAATGTACTGACCTATTTTATAGGTTTTACTTGTAACTGTACTGCTAAACTCAGTCGATTTAAACATATGTGTGCAGGTTTTGCATCGACCTGCACCACATGGGTAAGTCCCCTTGTATCTTAACCAGGGAGGATTCTTATCATCTATGCTTTTATACAAACCCGGGTATAAAATATCCTCTAGGGATCTAGCCTTTTTGGGGACATACTTACAACCCTGTTTTAGGACCTTCTTCAAATCAGGGTCTTGTTCAAGAATGGGTAGACATTTCTTCACAATACCAGTAACCCGTTTGAACTGCAGGCTATACCTAGTAGTAAAGTAAATACCATTTTGGACCAAAGGCTTATTGTCACTGTTATTTTTCTTTTAAATCACTATCCCTTCCTTTCCATAAAAGCTCATCTCGGTCCAATTGTTGGACCATCTGTAAGGCTTCCCCAAAGGGCTTTACCCCCATAACCTCTTTTTATGAATCTCCTGGTCATTTGTTTGCTGGTCTCATGAAAGGCACAGTCTGTGGAACAATTTCTCCTCAGCCTCAAATATTGGTCAAATGGTATTCCCTTAATACAATGTGGCGGGTGGCTAGAATTGGACTGTAGAATAGAATTTCTTGCTTCAGGTTTACGATAATTCTCAGTCTCTAAACCTCTTTCTGTATCTATTATAAGAAGATCCAAATATTCCACCGATTTCCCCCCAAATTTAAAGGTGAACTTTAAGTTAATATCATTCATATTAAGACTCTCAACCCACCCTTCAAAATCTGTTTGTGAACCATTCCAAATAAAAAGGAGGTTGTTTATATATCTGTGATATGTGACCACCTGTTGTACAGGCCACTAAACTCGGGGTGGCGGAAGAGGCAAGTCTCCTCCAACCACCCCATGAATAGGTTCGCATTTGTGGGGGCAAATTTTGCCCCCATCAATGCCCCTCGGCACTGTACATAAAAAGTCCCATCATATT
The DNA here is from genome assembly GCA_019447015.1 of Hymenochirus boettgeri. NCBI lineage: Eukaryota > Metazoa > Chordata > Amphibia > Anura > Pipidae > Hymenochirus > Hymenochirus boettgeri. The sequence goes on from CM033475.1 coordinate 34,515,467, forward strand.
TGAAAAAATTATGTGTGAGAAGGTATGTTAAAGCTTCTAGAATGAAGTTTTTCCATTCTGCCAAATAGATACTATAAGTATCCAAATGGTACCTCACAGCCCGTATCCCCCACGCGTGTGGTATACATGAGTAAAGGGATACTACATCTGCCGTGGCTAGCCAATATTCATTATTCCATGTTATGCTATTGATTGTCAGCACCTGAGTAGTGCCCTTGACAAAAAAAAGGAGTCTCTTAACAAAAGGTTGCAAGAGTAAATCCAACAGTTCAGACAAACCCTCATTTAAAGAGGAAATACCCGCCACAATAGGTCTCCATTTGGGGGGATGGTCGTTTTTATGGATTTTAGGGAGGTGGTGGAAGATAGGAACAACTGGATGCGGCGGAGCAAGAAAACCAATCATACTTTCCTCAATGATACCAATGTTTGGGGGGCAATTATGCCATATACACTTTTAGTTTTGTGGGTGTACATATCCTTTAAAATACGTTTAAAAGTTTAGATATAAATAAATCTTTGGATTTACTTCTATAATTTTATTTATATAATTTTATTATTTAAATGCCAATTTCTTTACCAAATCAATTACATTTGTACCCCAAATACCCACAACTGTCCTAAATTGATGAAATAAACTCCTTTTTATAGAGAGAGAAAATGGCAAAGCCCAAGGAGGTAGAATTCTGATTCTAATGTCTCCCAATATTGCCCAGGGAGTTTGTTCACAGGTACACTCAAGTAAATGTATGGTAATCATATACATGTAAAGGTAATACCTGTAAAAAGACTAGGATCAGATTTTAATTTGTAAGATTCAATTGTTATCAGGCACTTTTCCTCTGGTATCCTCTTGTGATTACTCTCAGCTGACCCTCTTCTTCGTCTGTCATTCTAAAAGTAGCTACACTTCCATTTGAATAAAGACAATAGAGTGTAAACTATTACAATGAATTGAATTGAAAAAGATATGACAGCCAAAAAAAAGACCTATTAAAGGAGAGGATAGTTCACATCAAAATGTACTGTACACATGAATTCATTCTAAAATAAAACTCTGCTGGGAGTAAATCAGCTATCCATAGACATTCAAATATAACCACAATTACCCTTACAAACACAAGTATTAATGCAAGCATTATTTTCTAGATTAAGAAACGTATAAAGCCAACACATATATAATTAATATAACAAAAGCACTATGGGGCATATTTATAAAGCTGTGGTTTTACAATGATCAGCAAATACCACAGTCATAAAATAGAATGGGCACTTAATTAACATTAATGATCATAATGCTGATTGATAAATACCAACATACCACAATACTAACCCTTTAAACATATTCAAAAACTACTTACTGTACCCCCCATGATCCCCTTGAACAGCTTTTCTTGTCATGCCACTGAGTTTCAGATTTCAGTCTCAGAATTGGTTGTAACAAGCTCACAGAGAAGGCAGCAAATGCATTGGAGGGGATTGCAGCATCAAGAATCAGCTTCTAAACTTACATGTACCGCAGTTGCAGGGTTTGTGTGTCCTATTGCTAAATATAAAATTTAGATATAGGGTAGACATACAGAATAGTTGACCCATAAACTGACTTTATATTTATGTATTTTTTTCTAATACACTAAACACATCCCACAGATTGTGACAATTAGTTTATCTATTGAAACAACCCCCCAGAAAGCTGATAATCTAACTACAGAGACTCAGGAGAAGTATCAGTATGTCTCTGGGTGCATAAAGAAAAAATGTACCTGGGCAAATCAATGTCAGCAAAAACAGAACATATAAACTACTTGCAGGTAAAATCAAGAGTAAACACACCCTACAGGCTATAATTGTAAAAATCACTAGCAGATCTGCACTTTATGGCTACGGTTAGACAAACGTCTTTCACCCGTTGTGCAGTCATTTCCTCTGCAGTTGGCAGATGTTTTGCCATCAGGAAATTTTCCTATCACCAGCTGCTTATTAAACCAGCTGCTAATAAAAAAATGCCTGCACATCTGCACAAGGTCTCAAATACATTGTCTGAATGTAGCATTGTCTGTGGCCACATACGATTGGTTTTGGGTGCTAAAATATTTTTTAACTTGTGCAATAGTACGAAAGATTCTCCAAACACAATCCATTTAAGCCAACAAACTACAACATTCTTTAGCCTTAGACATTAAATGGGGACATCTAATATCGGTCACTATTAGTGACTATCTTGTGACTACTGTATACTAGTTTTCAAAATTGTAAATTCAAAAAAATTGCATTCAAAAATCAAATTCCTATCAAATACTTGAAAATTAGGAAAAATTCCAATTTAATTGGGTTTAAATTGGAACTATAGGTTCTGCAGAACAGCTTTCTGTATGAAGTATGAACTAACCTGTCAGTTTTCGTTCTGCCGGCTGGTCCTTGGATCAGCATACAGAGTTTTGGCTCAGTAAACTCAGATTTTAAAGGTCCACATTTTTATCTTTGTCAGAATTCCAAAAGTATTTTCAGCCAATGGAATTCTGAAAGCAGAACCAGCTATCACCCAAACCATAAAAAGAATCTATGTAACTTTGGGTTAGAGTAGGTTTTAGACTGGTTTTGGTGGACCTGTGGTGTTTCCAAAGATTTGTAAAGCCCATCAATCCCAGTTCTATAAAACTTAAAGTTTTGTGCAAAATGCAGCCTACCATTATAATTTTATGCGTATAGATCAGCCTCTGGTTTGTGTGATTCCACACCTTGGTACTGATTGTATTACAGCTTTTAGCAGAAACTTATAATTCCTTATAGGACATTAGAATACAACTTTGCTTTGTTGTTTATTTTTAATTATTAGCAGATACAGCACTAATTCAAATGGCTATTTCTAGCATTAACAAGAGAATAGGGGCACTCTTGTGCTTAAACTTTGCTTAAACTTTTGCATATCACAAGAATTAAATATGACATGATCATAATTAAATATTAACCTGGGAAAGAATTTAATTTCAAATCAAATTTGCCATTTTAAAAAGCTGTAAATTAAAGGGCATGTCCACCCTTAAAAATTATTTTTGATATGCTGCTCCCCCATGTCTGGTAGCCCCAACCGCATGGTTAGTATTTTCCAAAAGCTCCCCAAACTCTTACTTACCTCTCCTCTTTCCTCCGCTGCACTGAATGACCGGCTGCCGCGTCCGTGATTGGCTGCCGCTCAGCCAATCACAGACGCTACTGCCGGTCATCAGTGCAGCGGAGGAAAGAGGAGAGGTAAGTAAGAGTTGGGGAGCTTTTGGAAAATACTAACCATGCGGTTGGGGCTACCAGACGTGGGGGAGCAGCATATTAAAAGGGTTTTAGGCTAGGGGAGGGATAGTGGAACGGGAGAGGGAGAGGGGAGGGGGAGGGAGGGGGGAGAAGGGCTGCAGTACGCATGACAAATATCTACCGGAGGCAAGGTAGCAGGCAGAGCCCTGCTAGCCTCCTGGTGGACAGTTTTTGGGACTTTAGGGGGGGTCTACAGGAGAACCCTATGGAGCTGGGATGTGAGGTAAGGATTACACTACACTACATGGTGGGGCCATTACTGGGGGGGATTATAGTTTTGGGGGTGGACATGCCCTTTAATATTTACAGTCCAGGAGAAGAGAGTCCCTGGTCTATTTATTGGTTCTAATACACAGTTGTTTTGTTAGAATTGGGGAGTAATAGCTGGTGTTAAATAGTCATGCTGGGCTTAATCCCCTCCAGGGAAAATTTCCTTAGTTATGTTTCACGCTACTAGGTAGTATAAACCATAACTAAAATAGCCCAGATAGGCATCAAATTATTGTCAATGTGATCTTGGCCTAAGAAAAAATACATGTCAAGATAACATTTAGCAAAATATGGCTTGGGTGTTCAGCTTACGGTTATCTAAATATAGCATGGAAGTTTGCACCAATAGACTTCTATGGCATTAGATTTTACCATCTGAGGACAAATCCAGTTCACCAGCCTAAATGTACTGTAAGATGCCCCTGACTGTACCTCAATTAATGATATATGGCTGCCTCCTAAGCATCCCCTATGGAACAAGTCCCCTTAGAATACACTGACCTGCTAACAGAATACTTAAATTGAATTACCATTACAAATGATTAGCCCATGTACATAGTCCACAATGACCACTTTTGTGTTACGAGACATAATGTGCTAAGAATAAAAGGACTTAGCCTGCAGCCTTCTGCCTTTTTAAGACAAGGAACTTCTTAGTGTCCTTTATTTTTTATGTAAATGCATTTTAACTCCTCCTCCTAATTCCCATATAACCCGTAATAGAAGATTTTTTTTATTTATTCCCTATAAACAAAATAAACGATTAGAATTTTGCCTTATAAAATTGTGAAATAAAAAATACTTGTTCTGTAATCATACATAGTGAATATCTGTTGTATTCAGTTTTCAAGAACTAAACTTTAGGTCCAGTTGATCTACCTGAATATAACAGATATACCATAACCTGAATGAATGAGAAACTTCACAAGCACACATAGTGAAGGGCCAAAGCATTCATGGTGATACACAAGCCTGTTTCTTTCCCCCGGCTAACTGTTCGCCACTATCGCCTGGTGAGCCGTAACCAATCATGCGGTCGCACTGATCGCACTTTGGCTGTGACTTACCAAAATGTCTCATGGCCCTTTTGTCCGATTTGGAAGAAAGAACAACCGACATCGTTTGCCCAAAAAATATCCCCAATATTTCTTCTCAACAGACCAAAAATATCTTCTCATGTCTACCTAGCCTTAGACCTGGGGAAGATATAGGTAAATATATATTTTTTGAAGAAATATTGATGTTTCTACTGGATTATTGAGGTGTTGTGGACACCAGGTTGAAAGATAACAAGGACTGGTGAACCTCCATAGGAAACTCTTACCCTATATAAAATGTACAGTTTAAGGCTTAAATCCCTTCTTGGAAATGTATGCTTCCCAATGGACAACAAAATCAAACAATCTCTATTTTCTTATAGATGAGGCTGGTTTTACTTTGTCTATATGTAACTTAGAAATTGGATATTTTATTGCCCAGCTATTAAAGAAGTCCTTTCAATGCATAATATTTGCAAAAACCCATGAGCATTTCTCTGTTCGGAATGCTGATTAAGTGTTTTTTTTTTTTAAACTCGAGTAATACAAAAATGTTCTATGATGCTAGATACATAGGGAATTACATTTTCTTAGATAATTATCCACAAAGTTGTATTTAATAGTAAAAATTGAGTCATCGCTTTTTAATCTATGGCTTATCCATGGAAGAAAACATACCAGCTTCAAGCAAAGTGCTAAAACTTAAAGGGGCCACCGTCATTCAAGCCTAGACCTATGCTGCGGCACTGTAACGTACATCAAAGCCGTTAATGGTTTCAATATTTATCTGCTGGAGGGAAGCACTTTTAAAAATGGGATTGGCTGAAAAAAGCCCTGCTAATGGCTGTGTATCACTATTAAAATGAAAGGCCTGATGTTTCTTATAATCAGAGGACAATTTGCAAATCATTAAAAGAAACGTACAATTCCATTAAAATACAAATCAAGATTCCCTCACTGGACTAATAATCTTTCTTGATAATATTTTGCATATCGCTATATCTCTTCCTAATATTCCAGCACCACAAATGATGTGCTCCTGAATATGCTATTTACCTCAGCGTATTTCTTTAACGAGAGACAGGGAAAAGGGAAAAAAAAAAAAAAAAAAGAGTATAATCTGCTATTCAGAGCAGGTACTAATGAAGAATCCTATATATTCTGAAATTTAATTAAAACCCCAAAGATTTCAAATTAGATGCAATTTGAAATGCCTCGGGCAGGAATACATGCACTTGCGTGGCAAAGGTATCACACTGAAAGTTGATACCATAATTGGTCTTGATGTATTTTTGTGTTGCCAGGCTGATGCACAGAACTCATAACCATATAAAAATTCTCTGTAGATTACCTGCTCATTGAAAATGCCATCACTCAGGTAGTTCTCTACTAAATTACCATGCTACTAAAATGCACAAAGTGATTTGAAGAGAAGAGTGGCACAGCTGGTCCGTGCTGCCAATGAGTTATGCATGCGTCAACGTTTCCTTTTTTTCCCCCTTCTCTCCCCCTAGTAAAATATGCTCAGTTGAATATTAAAATATAATTGGCATTCAACCTAAGTAGCTTAAATCATTTTGTTATCTTATTTTAAACCGATTTGGCTTCTCCTCGGTTATTTTCAAGGATGCGATTCACAAACTAATGACCCACCATCGTCTTCAGCTACATTTGTACTGTTTTACATTTGTCATAAAAAGTACCAATGCTTAAAGCCTTCAAGGGATGTCCTTTAATACTTTTGCCTCTTGAACATCAAACACCCAATTCAGGGGAAGTCAGGGGGTGGGAGAAGAATATTCCTTTTGTGTAGGTCCTTGCATATTTTATACCAAAAAGAGTGGAAGATGCAAATTTCTAGTATAATGTATATGTCTTTGAAATTCAGAATCCACCCCCTTGACTGCTTTCCATCCATGCTGATAGGGATAGTTCAGGCGTTTTAAGTAGAAATAAAGATAAAGAAAGTCGCGAGCTCTATTGTAAACAGTCTGTTTATTTGAAATGCAATTTAACCTGTGTCAAAACCCATATGAAAGTTAATGTGATTTGAGCAACAATTAACAAAACGGAGAAGATAAAAATATATAAGAAATAAGTTACCATAGAAACTGCCATGCTACAGAGTTTTTTTTTTATTTAAAGCTACATCTAAGCTGAAGACCACTTCAAAGAGATGAACTTTCCAAGGTGTCATAAATACTTTTCGCAGTGGTGGAAGAAATATGTATTTAATCTAAAAACATTACCGTAGCTGCAATACGTTACTTTAATGGGTGTCCTTATGTTTATGACAAGCTGGTAAGCTCAACAGATGCAGTCAATTATAAATGTGTTTAATAGATTTAACAGCATAATTCAAATAAACGAAACCTGGCATTCAGTGTGCTATATAAACTGCAAAGGGATGAAAAACTCAGGGGGGCATTAAAATTGAACTAAAGGGTTAAACCTTCAGCCCACTATTTAGTGTCCGGGCAAGAAGATAACCACACATTACAGGTCATTTATAATAAAAGGTGAAAAAGTTTGCCCGTGCTATTAATCTACAGCAACCAATTAGATGTTATCTAACTGCAGAAGCCCTGTAAAAAGCAAACATCTGGTTGTTGCTGCAAATTAATAGCACATGCAAACTTTTGCACCCCTTATTGCTTTAGTCCTATAATTCCAACCTCTGGATGAATATCAAAGAACGTTATCAACATTATCAAAACCCTGCTTTGGTCAAGTTTCAGTGCCAATCTCTTAGAGGAATCCAATCCAATGAGAATATATGCTGCATAGGGTTGAAGGGAGGCACACTCAAGGATGCTTTCAAACAATACTTTTCGACTTAGACTCCCCGAAACGTTGTGTATAGGGTTCTCAGCACTTAAAATTATTGTTTGAAAGCATCCTTGAGTGTGCCCCCCTTCAACCCTATGCATTGATACTTACCTGATGTGGCACGGATGTTAGGGGGTGAATATTATTGAGAATATATGCTGCTTGTAGGTTTAATCAGTCACCAAGGTAGGAGGAGGCACTCAGACTGATCAATAGCAGGACCTAGCAAAGCTAATAACTCTTTATAGTAGAATGTTTATCAAGAGGTAAGAATCATTCTTTAAAGTTTACTTATCTGGGTACAACTAACGGGGGTTGGTTGTTTTAAAGGGCATGTCCACACTAGGGATAGACTGGAACTCGAGCCTGAGTTCAAGCCGAGTTTTATGAGTTTGAACGGACTCCAACTTCTCAAACTATCCCGGACCCGGATTTCCGATCGTAAATTCGATAATTATTTAATGTACTGGATAGTGTACTGGTTAAAGGCACTGACATGTGAGACCAGGGTTCAAATCCTGGCTAGGGCAATCTATACAAATGTTTGGGTTATTATAATACCCTAGTAATATAATAACTATATATATATATTTATTATATGGTTATAATATAGGGTATAATATGGTTATTATATTACTAGGTTATTATATTGTTATTATATTACTAGGGTATCATAATAATCCAAACATTTGTATAGCAGCCCTAGCCAGGATTCGAACCCTGGTCTCCCATGTCAAAGGCGGTGGCTTTAACCTGTACACTATCCAACCCTTGAATGTACTGTTTGCTAAGCCTAGGAAGGACCATTTGCTAACAGGGAGGATCGTTAGTTCGTTCGATAATCCTCAAATGCATCGTCGAATGTGGCTTGCGCAAAACCCGACAATTGCCTGACTTCAGGAAGTGTTTAAAGAAGTTTTGGTGACAGTGACATGTTCCCTAGATCATTTCCCAGGTGCCGCAGCCATTTACAGTAAGTTACCACTGTTAGTTTAGCTGTAAATCCCCCAGATTTTTCGAACTATCACTCCCCTATAGACTTGAATGGGTCCGAATTTGAACTTTCTCTGAAGTTCGAAAACGGACCGAACTTTATATAGTTCGGCCATCTCTAATCCACACTAGGGATGGCCGGTTTGCGGATTTTTCCGGATTTTCCGCCTTCCGAACTTCTGAACCGCGGATTTCTCGTATTTTCGGCAATACGTATTTTTCGAAAATTTTAGAAATTACGAGGATTACTCGTATTTTCGAGAATTTCGGTTTTCGAAAATTTTCGAAATTACGAGATTTCCCATAGTTTCTAAAATTTTCGAAAATACGGGAAATCTCGTAATTTCGAAAATACGAGAAATCTCGTAATTTTGAGAATATTTTTCATTTTAACGGGTCCGCTCACGGATTTCCGATCGTAAATTCGATAATTATTTAATGTACTGGATAGTGTACTGGTTAAAGGCACTGACATGTGAGACCAGGGTTCAAATCCTGGCTAGGGCAATCTATACAAATGTTTGGGTTATTATAATACCCTAGTAATATAATAACTATATATATATATTTATTATATGGTTATAATATAGGGTATAATATGGTTATTATATTACTAGGTTATTATATTGTTATTATATTACTAGGGTATCATAATAATCCAAACATTTGTATAGCAGCCCTAGCCAGGATTCGAACCCTGGTCTCCCATGTCAAAGGCGGTGGCTTTAACCTGTACACTATCCAACCCTTGAATGTACTGTTTGCTAAGCCTAGGAAGGACCATTTGCTAACAGGGAGGATCGTTAGTTCGTTCGATAATCCTCAAATGCATCGTCGAATGTGGCTTGCGCAAAACCCGACAATTGCCTGACTTCAGGAAGTGTTTAAAGAAGTTTTGGTGACAGTGACATGTTCCCTAGATCATTTCCCAGGTGCCGCAGCCATTTACAGTAAGTTACCACTGTTAGTTTAGCTGTAAATCCCCCAGATTTTTCGAACTATCACTCCCCTATAGACTTGAATGGGTCCGAATTTGAACTTTCTCTGAAGTTCGAAAACGGACCGAACTTTATATAGTTCGGCCATCTCTAATCCACACTAGGGATGGCCGGTTTGCGGATTTTTCCGGATTTTCCGCCTTCCAAACTTCTGAACCGCGGATTTCTCGTATTTTCGGCAATACGTATTTTTCGAAAATTTTAGAAATTACGAGGATTACTCGTATTTTCGAGAATTTCGGTTTTCGAAAATTTTCGAAATTACGAGATTTCCCATAGTTTCTAAAATTTTCGAAAATACGGGAAATCTCGTAATTTCGAAAATACGAGAAATCTCGTAATTTTGAGAATATTTTTCATTTTTTCGAAAATCCGCGGATCCTCGAGCGGACCGGATTTTGCGAAGTTCGAACATCTCTAATCCACACCCAGAACACAAATCTAAACCTTCCCTGTCACCCCAAACCTCAAAATCATTATAGTTACTTACCTCCTTACGGTCTATGAAGTTCAAAATTCTTACCTTTCTCTGTCGCAGAAAAGCCGAATGTTGGCTTTCTTCTTGGTTGCAGCAGTCAATCACTGCTGTGGCAGTAACATCACTTGACAAAGGCCTTTGAACTGAAATGTATATGGTTTGTGTGTGGGAATACCTAATTTGATGTAATAAAGACTGGACAGCCCTATTTTTATGTACTTAGAAAATCATTACCTACTCTACTTAATGTGCCTCCTCTGCACTGTGCGTGAGCTCTGTAAGTGAAGACGGGGACAAGGGAGGACAAATGTTGAGGAAGGTAAGGATTATGGGCTTCGGGGGAACTTAGGAGGTAAGTAACTATAACAATCTCACCTTTAGAAAATCACACGAGAGCCCAACATGTTGTAGGCCTCCTGTTGTTCTTCTAGTAACAACCTAACATTTCATAATGGATATTGCATTTCATTTTTTAACTCTCTGTTAGAATCTCACTAATAGTTTGTTCCTTCAGCATTGAGTATAACCCTGGAATAGCAATACTTTGTTTACTGTTATTAGGTCTATGCACTTACACACTATGGGGACTCACTTGGACTTTAGGCCATTTTTCATAAAAGGGTTAAAGTCTGTTCTGTTATTAAATTTTTTTCTCTGCAACACTCTTTTTTTTTTAAAAACAGACATGTGATCAATGTGACTATTAAAGGATATTTTGGCAAACAAGAGTTTTCTTTTCTAAAAAGAGCTTTAGCAGAGAAAAATAAAATAAAGGAAAATGGCTTTTTTAAATTTAATTTAAAGAAAAGACAATCATTCATACCTTATAACTTTTTTATTTTTATTATGGTGAAGCGTTGACCAAAGAGCTAAGTCAACCACAATACAACAATTGAATAGGAAAGTAATTTACTCCAGAAATTACTTCCACTTCAGCAAATCTTTATTTAGGAATTCTTTAACGTTACACTTTCTAGTGATGTTTCTCAGTTTCAAACCAAAAGGCTGAACTGTGGGTTTAATGGGTACTAGATCAGCAAAAGGTATCACTCTAGCACACCTGTATGGGCAGTTTGCCAGAACAGTGTAGGTGCAATCCCCTAAGTACCCTCTATCCTAGGGTAAACATAGTCCAGACAAATGGGTTTAACGGGTACTGCAGAACTTTTAGAATTTTTAAATTCAGTGTATAAAATGCTAAAAATCCACTTAAATTGGGTTTGAATCGGATTTTATGGTAAAAAAAAAAAACTTGCTGGTTACATCTATTACTCACCAATCCTTAGGCTCCGTTCACACTAGATCAGCGGCTGTCCATTTTCTTAACAGATCGGATTGACCCGGTCCGGTAAAAAAAAAAAAAAGTACCGCTGCATGCATTTCCTTCCGGAAACAGATGTATGTATGTATATGTTTATTATATAGCGCCACTAAGGAATGCAGTGCTGTACTATATAGAATACAAAAAAAACGTACAAGGGAGACCGTAAATAAATATATAAATAAGTATGAGCATAATGAAATATATAAGTGCTTGAAACATGTAACATGAGGAAAGAGGTCCATGCCCCGTAGAGCTTACAATCTACTTAGACGGGTAACATACAGATACATAGGTAAGGGTGGAAGTGCTAAAGTAATAACTGGTGCAGTATTAACAGTCCTATGCTGTGCTGAGTGAGGTAGGATAAGAGGTTAGATTTAAACTTGTTTATTGAGGTTAGTTGACGTAGAGAGAGGGGAATAGAATTCCAGAGGACAGGAGCCAGAAGAGAAAAAGGTTTAAGGCGAGAGAAAGCAGTGCGAGTGGGGAGGGGGGGTCTATACAAGAGATGGTTCTGTGATGAGCAGAGGCATTTTGATTAAAAATATCGCAAAAAAATGAGCGCTAAAAACGGACCAAATTGGACAAACAAAACGGACTCAACAGAGTCCATTTTGTTATGTTTCAAGTGTGAACGTAGCCTTAATGTTTTCATTTTACATTAAATTGCCTAATTACAGGCATAAAATACTTGGAATGTGTGATCTAGTTTAGTGAATTGATAAATAAGAGCTCATGTTATTTGCTTTTTTGAGGATCAAATATCATTCAGTTAACTTGGTACAATTCAGCTATTGCCCTCCAAACTACTTTGTGAATATATTCTATAAATTAGTAGTGTAACCTAAGCCCAAAAAGCAGGGCCTAGCACAAGGGATGCCCATCATAAAGCCCTCCAGATGTTTTGAAAACTACAACTACATCTACAGGGCCACAGGTTGGGCAAATCTGATTGTGTGTGTGCACAGTGTATACGGTTAATTCTTTTGTTATTGATTTTATATCCAAGTGTCTTTTGAGTTTTAGGTTATGGCATTGGCAGATAACTTGGAGAGCATTTTAATGCAAACGGAGAACTCTGAATCCTGGAGATGTTTTGACTGGCACAAGACCCTTCTAGGCTGCTGGGAGGTCTTCTTAGTGGAAACCGTGTAAGAGTTTGGTACCAATACTTCAAACAGGATAATAAAACATTCTAACATTTTTTAAATCCTTACACTCCACAACATAAGGTTGAGAGAAAAAAATGCAGATTTTAAAGAAATAAATAGTATTTATTACTCAGATAATTATTTAAAGGAAAAAAACACTTTAAACGGTACTGATTTTCTACCTATGTGGTACTGCTTCAAGCTTTAACCATGTTCTACTTGGCAACTGGGCATGGTACAACAGACAGATTTAATGGACCATAAAATCTTAAAATTAACAGCTATAGTTATTTGGGATGTAGGGGCACACATTCCTAGCTTCTAGTTTGTTCTCATTAAACAACTCTCATGTATGACTTACTAGATATTCCGGGAGGCTTACCACTTGCAGCATTAATAGCGACACAAAAAAGGCCAAACGTCACTTTTCTAGACTTTTTCTCCCTTTAGGTGAAATTATTGCCACAAATCACAAATACAATTTTCTTAGTGTTAATCGTTCTGAAAACCATAGTGGTATTTATAAAAAGGCAAATAGTTTGTGAAAATTTGGTCAGAAAATCTCTCTTAAGTAGTGAGAAGACATTTCTAGTGGGTCTTTTCATTGATGGAAATAGTTGTTTAAAGATTTCCCATGGTATGTTTACTTATTAACATCATTTCTCAAGGTTATAAAATATGCAATAAAATGAAAGGCGACAACTTTGGTTATTTTTTTTGGCAAAGTTGCTTTTTACGATGCTCAGAAGACAGTCCATCCTGGCATCCCACAAATTAACATTTTGGGCTATATTTAAAAAACGTTCACTATCGCATTACATCGCAATGACAAAGAGCGCTATTTTCGCTCTTGTCGAAAAGTAATGATCTGTGATGGTAATTTTGCATTATTCACTGCGTAAGTCTGGTATCGTGGCAAAAAGAGAAATTGCTTTCTAGCATCGGCCATTACCAGACCAGAGAAGGTGAAATTTCAGAGCTATTTTTTTCAATTTTTTTCTTTATTTAAACCTTTTTATAAATAGGTGAAATTTTGCCTTTTTGCCACCCTTTCTACCTTTTGTTGCATTTTTACCAGAATTTTCGCCAAACATCATTACTTACTGCAATGTTCCATTAACATGACTATTCCTTACACAGCACTATGGTATGTTCCCATAATAATGTAACTGGTTTGATAATTAGCTGCAATTTAATGAAAATAAGCAAAACTAAAAAAATTGTTTTATTAATAAAATAAGAGAAAATTCGCCTGGGTGAGTTTTGCACTATTTATCATATATTTTGCTAAAAAAAAAACCACCAAGGCTATTTAGGCGGTTAGGCTATTTCTGAATAACAAAAGATAGGTGCTCAGTGTGTATTAACCAACTTGATGAAAATTCCCATATTAACAAACTTTATAAGACGTTAAAAGTTTATAAAATTGTCAAATCTGGTGGCAAAAAAATGAAAATAATGCCCTTTATAAATATGTCACTTAGACCCCCATTTGACTTTATTGGTAAATAAAGAAAATCAGAACCTAAAAAAAAAATGTAAAAAAATCAATCTTTAAAAAGCAGAAAAGAAACTTTGAATAGTGAAACAGACCCATTAGCAGGCTAAATAAATGGCCACTTATGCATTTTCACCACCTCAGACTTGGCAAATTTGAATGGCTGAACTTAACGCAATAAAACACTTTTTGCCATTTCTGCAAACCTCTATCTTTGCCATGTATGGTGAAAAGCGAAAATTAACAGTAATGGCTTTTCGTCACTGGTTAACACTGCTTTATAAATAGCAACGTCAATAACGGAGGCGAAAAGTTTAACGAACCTTTATAAATAAAAGGTATATAGATATATATCACAATCCCATTCTGTAGTTACACTTTCTATCCAATTCCTTTATTACCCATAAAATCATCAGTGCAATTTCACCTGCAATATAGAGATTGGATCCAGGTCCGTTTCGGACTCGGATCTCACACAGAACCCCATTGGTTCCGAAATCTGAATCTTCCATCCGAAACCGGACCTCGAACGTTCGATAATCCTCGGAATACGATCAGAAACTCGAAATTAGTTTCCGATCGTATTTTCGAGGATTATTGAACATTCCAGGTTATTTTCGAATATAACGTGGAACGCTCGATAATTAGCGAAAATGGGCTATGAAGTCCCGAAAGTATGTTCAGTTTTCGCATCTTTGGGATTTTCCAGAGATCTGTAAATCCGAAAATGGAACGAAACTTGACAGTATCGGTCATCTCTTCTTACTATAGTATTATTCTGTCAACCTAATAAAATGAAGTTTAATGCTATAAGAAATTTTAGTGAATGTCATACTGTACCTAATGCCAAACTTTAGTGCTTGTGATATTAGTAAACACTCTGCCGATTCAACCATAAAATGATTTTCATCTTATAATTGTAATTTGCTACATCTGGGTGTTAAAGGGCATGACCCCGCCTCCAACTGATATTTGCCCCAATGTTGGTCACACTGTGTGGTGTTAACTGACCCCTACTTTTCTCTTCTGTTGCATATGGTTTTCCAACATGCCCAAAATACAGTACAGGAAACTGAAGATTAGGAGCTTCTTCCTGGTTTCATCCGTTACCTCTAATGAAGCCCATTCACAAACAAACTCCAAACGTACAACCCACAATATTGTTTGATAGTTTGTTCCTGTATTGGCAATTGTATGATTGTCGTACAATTCTTTTAAATCGGCCAAACAGGAAAATTGTGATGTACGACCAGGATGTTTTGGTATATGGGTCCCATTACTGTTCCTATGAAAAGTTTTTGGCATGTGTAGTGGAGTTTTTTTGGAGGTAGACATGCCTTTTTAGAAAGAGTGTTGGATTGTACTTTAGGTTAGTAAAATAATATAGATTTCACCATTTATTGGTAAATGACAATTATTTATATTTTAATTTAATTATTAATACACATCACCAAAACTAAGTCTCATTTTTAGCAAATCTGGCTTTTTTGTGACACGATTCAGAATAACACAAGTGATTTTCTTGTTTTGTCATAGAAAACATTGTTTAAATGTTTATTTTAGGGAAAACAGTTCAACACAGATGGTATTGGTTTTCTATTCATAGTGTTAATTAAGTGTTGAAAGATATAAGGACAAAATGTTAGAGGTGACAAGGAAAAAAGGTCATCAAAAAAATGTGATGGGTATCAAGATTGTTTTCTTACATTTCAAAACAGGCACCTATTGATATACCTACCGTAATCTGATCTGGTTAAAGAAAACCTTTATTTTATGTTTATTAAAAGGATTCTGTCTAAAGGCCTAGCTGTAGACCAATAATGTGTACTGTCTGTTTTCTCCTGGTGTGCATTAAACACTTGTGTAGCTTGGGGGAACTATACGCTTAAATACTGCTTGAGAATTATATGCAAATTGCCCTTGCTATTTTTCTTGATGTTTCTCTCTTAAGCAGTTGAATGAACCATTTTATTTCATGTTTTTTTATCACCTCCAACAATGTCTCCTGATCAGCTAAACAGGTCTCAAGAATAAAAAAACAGAACGCATTATTATTCAGTGGCTGAAAAATGACAGTAGCTTGTACTACATGTTTGCATTACAGTTTATATTTACAAACGGTGGGTATCGACTGAATAATATTAGACGGTTTCTGCTCTTGTAGTTGTTCAGTGTTTACTCACATTGACTCCAACAAATATTTTATCTTCCCAGATTTTGTCATGTACACAACGTTGGGAAGTACTGAGTGAATAAATTACTAGGAAGACTACAGAAGCAAAACCCTTTCTGAAATAATTCCCCAGAGATTGTTTCCCTATTACAGAATTACTGCATTGTCTTTCAGTAAGAAAGGCAAAGTAATATAAAAAGCAAAAACAAGCATTTGGTTTTAATTTGAACAGATATCTTAATTCCTGCGATAGCAAGATGACACATTATCATCAAATGTCAGATTTTTCTTTATATATTTCACTCTAAACATTATTAAGTGATAATTAATTGAAATAAAAAACAATTATTTCCAAGCAATATAACATTTGATTTAAAATAGTTAAGTGATGTTGTTGGATCAATGATTTTGTTTTGCAGTTTATCCTTTTAATTTTGTTAAAGGGAATGTCCACTCAAAAATGGGAGGTAAAGAAGCTATGTCTTACCTCCAATTCTTCAATTAATCAATCGGCATACTTACCCACAATCATGCTCCAGTGCTGCTTCCACTAACAGGTCACGATGGAAGATTACAGCTTGGAAAGGAATAGATCTACAGTATATTGCAGAACATTAGGCTATTAAATGTACATGTTCAGTTTGTATATACTAAGCTGCTAGTTATTATATTGGGATGCACAGGTATAACTGTTACATGCCAACTGCTGTTTTTAACTTTTTAGAGAAGATTTTAAATGGGTATTTAAAAAAAAAAAATGATGTACCACTGAATAATTTGGGAAAACTGTAAAAGAAAATCTAGAGAGATCATCTTTCTCACAAAAAATCAGGGAGATTAACCTAGAGCCGCAGGTAATTCTCCCAGAAGAGATTCACCAGAGGTTGTGCGTCTCTGGGTGAATGTAACTTCACATAAGCATATAAAGTAGAACTGTGGTCTCCATATAAGTGACCCTTATTAAAAAGAACACAGTCCTACTTTAAAAAAAATGACTATAGGTTTATGCTTCTAGCTGCAGTCTATCCAAAGTTACACCAGTTTAAAGTGTGTGTTTTTCTGGTAGCACTGCAAGCTGTGACATCACCAGTACCACGGTTCTGCTCCCAAGACTTGGGTTAGAGCATGCCCACTAGTATTATCAAACTAACAAAAAGAAGAAAAACTGCAGCACCACAGATGCATGCATTAAAAGCTGAGTTTTTATTAAAAAGTTGGAGATCGTGTACAGCAATTTGGGAGGGTATAAATGATGATTACCCTGTGTTTTGGAAGGCCATAGCATCCTTAATTATAGGTCATTTGTATCATCACTGCATACCCTCCCCCAAACTTCTTAATTATTTTTAAAGCTAGCCATAAACCTCCATAGGTAGAGGAAAAGACAGAAATAGTTGCAGATCTGTAACAAACTTCAGAAATTTATTTTTTGGGTGGTGGGGCTTTTTATACAACTCATCATGTCAATGTCACAGACTCAGACAGACAGGGAAGTGTAATTTTAAAGGCCTTTAGCTTAAGATTCAGAGTAGAGACATCCTAGTCTTGTTTAAAGGTATGTTAAAGCTCTTTATAATATGGGCCACTTGTATGGAGGCCACAGTTACCCTTTAATGCCTGCTAGTAGCTGACATTAAATATTTATGCTAAAAGAGCCTTGTAGAATCTGGTGGATAGGCTGTGGTGACTGCGTGAATGTCTCTTGTGATACTCGTGCAGGGGTCACAACCTAAGAACCCAGGAACAACATTTTTGGAAAGAAATTTCTGGAGTTAGGTTGATCTTCCAATGATAAATATAATGTGGCTTAGGTTTTATCACTTGTAGTGCTGTTATGTTGTTAGTTCTTTACCTTTTCATTTCCTTTTAATGGCTCATTCTTGTCTAAAACATCTTGTGTAAGTAATACTGTCCTGGAACCCATTTATTATTATTATTATTATTATTATTAACAATTACAATAATAGTAATAATAACAAGAATAAAAAAGCACTTTAAACTAAAACAGTTCCCATTTAAATAAGTTTTTTTCAGTAGTATCTGAGTTAAAGAAAGACTATAGCCTAATAAAAAGTTATTTATGGCTCTTGTGTGACAATTTGTTGCTAATAAAAAGTTAATCATATAATCTTGTCCTATTAAGTAAGTGTCCTACTCAATAACAGCACCTGAATTCTGTTCCCTGACCAGCATCTGGAGTGTGTCCGAAGGCATTTTACTGTGTTTGGTGACATCATTATGCCTTTGATTACATCATTATTCTGCACATCAAGAGAAAGCACATACATGTCTACAAATTTGCTCTTTATTAAATGCTGATTCAGACAAACAAAAGTATGTACTACTGTATATCACATGTAGTATGACATATTTCTTAATATTTATTTAATATCTCCTAAAATGTATGAGTGTCTCTACAGAGTCATATGATTTAAATGTGTTAACTAGACTTGCTGTTTTTTGTTACCAGTACACGGTACATAGAAAGTCAAATACCTAGTCTACACGGAATACCGCTATGTGAATTACAGTCTTTTTACCGAATATAACTTCTTGTTTCACCTGCCACTGAGCAGCTAATATTCTATATTAATCTAACTAGCTTGTACAACAAGAGGAAGAATAAAAAGTTGAATTAAAATTTTAAATAGAAGAAATGAATTAGCCAGCTAAAAGGATTACAGAAACTAAACATTCTGTCAACTACTTAATGATTGCAAATGGAAAAGAAAAAGCACAAGTGGAAAAGGTGCTTCTTGCATGGTGTATAATAATTTAAACAGGTTTTCTGTAGACAAAGTGTTTAGAAAGGCGCAGTATGCATGGGTGATGCTCACGGAAAGCAAACTGGCTTGTAATGCTCTGAAAATGTTCAACAAGAGTTCATCCATATATAACAATTTTTCAGAATATGTCAGCTTGAGTTACCAGCTACAGTTGTGCAATGTGAATTTCCTTGACAGTTAGCTTGGTCTCTACTTTCCTCTTAATATCTGTTCTTTAAATATATCCTACTGTCAACGATAACTGGAATGATGTCCAGGTTTTCCAGAGTCATTCTGCTAAAAATTCTTTGGCATGTGAGAACATTGTGCTCTTCCACAGGAAAAGTGGTAAATAAAATAAACTAACAGTATTAATGAATGCGTTTTTTATGGCCATCAGGTTTCCTGTCCTCTATACATGCCAGGTTGCCCCTGCTGCTTAGATCAGGACCTGGCCCCTCCCTGCAATCAACAGATTATTTAAATGTGCCACCAATGTAGAATGTAGAGAGAGCTCGGTACATTCGATTACACAGGCAAAATAAAATAGTTCTAAGGGTGTAGGGGGTGTTAAACTATTTTCGTTCATTTACTGATATACGATCGGCAATTATTGCGCTTCCGGTTTTCAGTATTTATAAAATAAAATTAACAGGAGGTCGTATTTCCACATGTGCCCCCAGAAATGTTGCCTAATTCTCAGTTACAACCCTGGTCTGGTATTGGTGGAGGTTCTGGTGCTTTTTCTCTATTGTGGTCTACTGGACGTATAGAATATGGCAATATTACTGACACATATTTCCACAATGAAAATGCTCTGGTTAATCAATACAGCGATAATAATGCTAGTTTGCCGTAAAATGGCAGAAATAACTCTTTTTTAAAAAAATGCCCCTATATGTTCTTAAACTCGTCATTTTATTTTGCAAACAAATGTATTACCTTTACAATGCTTTTAATTCAGAGTATAACTCTGTAAGTCTAAGACTTAAACCTTCACAAATTCAAATGATTAAAAAAGCCACTAGAAATAGACAAAAATCTATTTAAAATATAAAATTGATTTATAAATATCAGGCTGGTCTCAAAGTTGACTGATGAACATGCCAATAAGGTAATTGGATCAAAATGCCCGATTAAAAATAATAATAATAATAATAATATACAGCAATGTTGTTATAAAAGGTATATACTGTGTCAAATAACAGCCATCTGAGTTCAAAGGGCATGCTCGCCCCCAGAATAAACCCCACACATCCCACATTTGCAATATGGATATGCTGACAGAAGGAATCTCTTCTGCTGGTCCCTTGCTGCTCTCCACTGCCTCCTTTGTGGCTTTGTGAGCTTGTACTGAGTAAAGCAAACAAGAATTGGAGCCTTCGTAAGTCATTGCCTGGGATGTTACCATCACGGCCTTGACTCTGGAAAAACGGAGAGTGGCAAGGAACCACCATATTTCAAGGTACAATTCCTGGGGAAAAAGGTAAGTATTGTGAATGTGGGGTTTGGTGGGTGTGATAGGTGTGGTGTTAAAAGCTGAACAAGCCATTTAAGAAATTAAGTATATTAAACTTTTAAAGGAATAGTTTACTGCAATAATAAACTATTCCTTTACAACATTGCTTGAAGACCGGGAGGTTAAGGAGCTATGCCTTACCGCCCATTCTTAAATCAATTGTTGAAGAGGCAGGAATGAAGATGCCAAAAGCTTACCTTTCACACGATCCAGCGTGGCCGCTAATGCGTGCTATAGCAGAACAGAAGCAGGAAGTGGTCGGGAATTTCAGAGCGGCCAAGCTGGATCATGCGAAAGGTAAGCTTTTGGCATCTTCGTTCCTGCCTCTCCAAAAATTGATTGAAGAATGGGCGGTAAGGCATAGCTCATTAACCTCCCGGTCTTCAATCAATGTAGTAAAGGAATAGTTCACTATTGCAGTTAACTATTCCTTTAAGCAAAACCCATATTTGTACTGGACGTAAACCTGCATTGTTTTTAGCTTATTGGTCTATTAATTGTATAAACATGAACAAAAAAGGTCTATCTAAAGAAGAAAATTTTAGGTGAAACAATAAGGGTGATGACTGCAATCTTCTGTTCCTATATAAGGTAAAACAAACATCAACAAGAAATCTATTAGGTTACAAGGTTATCATAATTATGTGACTAAATTCTGCCACTCTTTCTTGTTTTATATAGCTGGGGAGAGTAAAAGGAAACAAGCTAAATTGCAAACTGAGAAAGCCAAGGTCTACCACAAACTATTCTGGTTATTATCCACTAGAAAGAATCAACCAGCAGTTAGAAGAACATTAGATTTGGTCAAAATAAAAATGCAAAAAAAAAAACCCTTGCTTCTGGCTGTGTTTACCCTAATGTCTTACAAAGGGTTAAATTCAAGGCAGTCGCCTCTTTCTTATATTTGTAGATTCAATATCCTTAGACGTGAAGAAAAACCCCAACTGGGACATTATTAACCAATAAGTATAAAATCTATAGTTGGGGAAGCTTTAAAGGGATATTAAGAGTCTGCATATAGGACCACATCTAAAAAAAAAAAAAACACAACAGTTTTATGAAAAATCGGTCAAGTCAAACTAATCTAATATGTTTCTATAGACGGAAGTAGAAATTCTGAGCAATATATTTTGACTTTTATACCGTAAGCCCTTTAATACAGTTTAAAATGCTGCATAAACTAAGGAATTGTGGAATATGGACCAGGTGAACATATGGGATTATGGGAAACACTATAAGCTTCCTTATAATTAATAATTAAAATAGAATACAAAAATATTTGCAAGGGGTAATAAATGAACGAACCGATTTAAATATAAAAATGGCAGAAGCTACTGTATTACAAGCTACATATAAAATGTACATTACAAATTAAAATCAAGGAAGCAATACAGTAAATGTTAAACAAAATCTACCATGAAAAATGGGATAAAGAAAGGCTGTGCTAATATCAGACAAGCACTTTCTACTATATGTCAGTAGTTACAGCCTTGATTGACTGCATGAAGGGAGGAGCCAGCTTACTCTGCCAAAATGGGGACAATAATTATCCTTAAACATCTGGCTAATAAAACATCTTAATATATCAGCTGGGGTTGACGGCAGGCAAATGATAAGTGATCATTTTTTTTTTTTGTTTTAAGGGTGGATATGCCCTTTAATCTTATATAACAGCTTATGGGACTACAAATGAACAATTCTTGAAAAAGAGTCAAACACTGACTAGGATTAACCTATGATTAAGCCTTTGGCAGGTGCTGTCATCAAAATTAGTCTGATTGTACTTTGATTGCTATTTATCTGTGCCACCCATGATGGTTTGTAGTTACAGATAAATGGCTTTTATTCAGGCACCAGAAATCATTATACAGGCTGAGGTGCGCAAACAAAGGGCAAAGTGCTGACCACAGCAAGACTTTCAAGGCAAGCTTTGAAATGACAAACTAATTTGAATGTTTTGTTTTTTTACAAAGATAAATTATACTGAGGTGCTAGGAACTTGTGAACAGGTCACAGCTATGGAATGGCTGAATACAATGAGGTTATAATGTACGAAATGTTAATATAGTGTATTGGAACAATGTGGTCCTTATATTCGGATTTACACCATACTAAGCATGGGTGCACAGGGTAGAATTAGAATTAATACATTTACACAGATTTGGGTTAAAAATAGACCTTCAACCCCAAGTACCCTGAATTAAACTCCCAGCTGGGAGGCACTCCACCGATTTAACAAACAAAATGATTCCTCTGGGTAAGAGGATATATTTCCCATTTAAAAGATTAACCGGGATAGGTAGTGATTTTCTAAAATACCAATCTTTAATATATATATATATATATATATATATATATATATATATATATATATAATATAAAATCAATAAATCACAAATAAGTACCACATTCACATACAAATACATGAATGTCAAAAGGAACACCCAGGCGTCCCCGGCACAAAACCAACAGTAACCTGCAAGAGAGCATATAAGGAGGCAGTTCATGCAATAAATTCAAATAGCCAAGGAAGCATATGCATTGAATATGGCTAGACCAATCCGCGTAACCCTCCACTCCAATCCTCGGCGGTCGGGGTAACCTAATGTACGAAAGCTTACATGTCACTGCCTACATAATTGTAAATGTTCCTTTGTTAGACAATGCTAGGCTTTTTGGTATTAGGTTTAATTGAAGAAGAGGAGGTAAAGGAGCTGTGTCTTACCCCACGTTCTTCAATAAAACTTGTAGGAGCCGGGAGAGAAGGTAAGGTGCTTACCTGATCACTCACTCCTCCGCAGCGTAGTCTAACAGGTCCAGACGGATTTAGTACTCTATGTTCATGCTTTTGTTGAGGAGCTACAGCACTGCCAGATTAGGGCCTTTTTGTATCAAATATAGTGCTGAAGCATTTAGGAAGCCTGGAAGAGTCAGTTTTCCTTGTATTGCTGCTCCTCATAGAAATAATATTGGGAGGTAGAAAGTACCACCTTACCTCCCTGCCCCAGGTACTTTTGGTACTTTTCCTTTTAACGTTTTTTGAAAAAAAACTTTATATGCACTATAGTTCTCCTTTAAGACTCTGTTGCATTATCTAGAGAAATGGTTCAAGAGAGTTGTCAAGGAGGCCATTTATGTGAAAATAAAGAAACCAAGAATAAATAGAGGTGGGGGGTTCGACACCAACTGTCTGCCATGTCCAATGCTGTTTTGACACCTTACCCTGGGCGTTCCTATAACACCTCTAAGTCACTATCCAATCACGCCCTTAACACCTGGCTGTGATATGCTAATTGGGATTTTCCAGGGTACATAATTGCCACAGATTTTTTGTACAAGTCATTCTGAATTGAGAAAGCCAGTCGGATGACTAGCGAAACGTCTTCAAGAACTACACTTCAAGTCCAGTTGATCTAATTGAATACAACAGATAATCCAATTTACAGGTTACAGTAATTTACAGTTTATTGGTGTTCTTGGGGGGATGCTTTCAGATTATAGAGTAGGACATTTTTGGTTTAGTTCTCCTTTAATTGTTGCCTCATCTTAATGTCTGTGTCAACAGAATTTTCTAACTCTTCTAAAAGGAACACAAACAGATTAATTTGCGCATTAGCCTATGGAACTGTGTGAGTAATGACTGTCGTCCAATGGTTTTCCCCAATGTCAGTGATGAAACCTGTCTTAAGGGGGAAGCAAGGTTTGGGAAAGTCATATCATTTTTACATTCATGGCTTACTGAGGGGCAGATATGCTTTTTACCCCTTTGTGCATTTTCCTTGAAGGGGTAAAAACCAATACAGAGAGCAAATGCCCATTATATTACCCCTTTGCTTCCATGCAAAAAGCAGTTGACAAGTAACATATTCTAGATAACTTTGCATCCTCATCTTACCAACTGCCCTTACACACACAGTCACCGAAATATTTTGGCAGATCAGGCAGAAATATTGCTGGTAATATTTGTTGTGACCAACAGACCTTGGTTGAAATTTCATCCAAATTAGATAAAAAATCAATCCGACCTGTTGGTAAGTATTGGATGATTACGAGGTCTTCAATAGCCCATGTGATCAGTCCCAGCAAAATGTTGATGGCACCATGTTTTTTTCCAAGGTCAGACTGCTGGTTAGTTTATTGATTGGTATTCTATTGGTCTGTGTACACACAGCCAATATTTCTACCAAAATTTTAGTTGCGGCAGCTCATCGGGCAGAAATAATTAAAAAAATATATCTTATACCAAATATTTGCCACGTTTTTAATTGACCATGCAATCACTCAAACTGAACTACTGATATTTACTGATGAATAGTTTGTATGATGAGAAAATTGGACAGTGTGTGTACAACACTTGTTTGTCAGATTTTTGTCAAAAGAAATTATTTACAGCTTAACAGTAGTGATTCCACTTGCAGATTCGTGGATTTTCTAGAAATTTCGAAAAAAAAATATTTAAAATTTTAAATTAAAAAATTTGGGAACATTTGATAATTATCATTTCAGAAAATGTCAGAAATCCGCAAAGTCCGTGTTCCGGCAGATCCGTGAAATCAGCTTTGAAACTGAGTTCAGGTCCATCTCTATTTTTACAGACCAGCAGCCATGATTTCTGTAAAAAACGACATTGTTTTAGGAAATTAGGATATAATCTAACCAAACAATAAGAAATAAACCCTTATGGTTCCTTGTCATTGTCATTTCTGTCATCCCCATGTTATGGCAGCTTTACTGGAACATATACTGCAATTATTTGACCTTTACATCCAAGAATTTGTGACCATTACAATGAAAGAGAAAGATCATTTTCATGGTGTAAAACATTTATTTATGTGATTTAGAGCAACTCAATTGAAGCTGTCAAATACGCTTAGGAGATACATTTATATTGTTCTAGAGTGGAATTTGCGGTGTATTTTTAAAGGAAATTGAATGGTATTTGTTATGCCCATTTAAGAAAAAAAATTCTATTTTTTTCATGCATCCTTGGCTTTCAGTGCTATAATTATTACTGAAAATCTTTCTTTAGATGAGACATATGGAATTACAACATGGGGCTATACGTATTCATTTCTCTTTCTGTCTCTCACGGTATCGAGTCGTTTACTTTCCACGTATTGGTTTATAAAAATCCCATTTCCAGTTAGAAGGTACGTTGACCCCTTAATCAATGAAAAGAAGTGCACAAGAGAGCCTCAGTATTCACTGATCTGAGTGTTTTATTGCCAAGATGTGAAAAAAGCACTAAAATAAGGGAACACTAACTATCACTTTCTTCATTGATTTAGGATGTGGAGGATCCCTTTAAGCACAATTGTTGAGCTGTACACTGCAAATTAAATCCCCACTGCCTATGGGTTTCTTTATTATGTGACGTTGACCCTTTATCCTTTACAAAATTTTACACAATATTCCTGGCTGTGCGGAACCTTTAATACCCTCCCTGCTGGCTATAACCCATTTAGTATTAATAAAGTAAATATTTAATAAGAGGCACAGTTTCTAAAGTAGGTGAGTTATTTAGATGTATAAGTGACATATCTTTCAAAATGATTTAGAAAGGAATAAAGTTTAGAGTTTAAATATAAAAACAAGGAAATATTCAAAAAGCATTAAAGGTTAAGTCCACCACTGAAAACCCTGACATTGCAATTGTGTCTTACCTATCCAGTATTCATGTCAGCCATCCTCTTCTGTGGTTGTAGTTTCTTCCTATTAAAGCCGTATAAACTTATTATGAGCTTACACAATGGAGGCAGCCCGGTCAGCAGCAGTCATTCTTTGACCATGGCATCATCAGTCATGACCGTGATTGACTGCTTTGCCAGGAAAAGACAGGTGACTAATACTTATTCATTATTGAAGTGTTTTTATAACAAAATGCTACAGGTGCCCTAAAAATCACACATTCAAACATAGTATAGTATAGCATAGTATAATATAGTATTTGAGGTTATAAAGACATACATCCATCTAGTCCAACCCATCTAGCAATACTCACATTTCCTGCCTAACTGTTGATCCAGAGGAAGCCAAAAAAACCCACCAAATTTATGAAGGAAAAAAAAAAATCATTCCTGACTCAAAGTTGCAATCGGAAATTTCCCTGGATCAACCCTACTTACAGTAACTTACAGTAACTTGCAACATTCCTTGTTTGCAGAAACTCATCCAGCCTTTTTTTAAACTGACCAATGAACCTGCCATAACAATGTCCACTGGAAGACAGTTCCATAGCTTTACCGTTCTCACAGTGAAAAACCCTTTCCGAGCTTGAAGCCTAAACCTTTTTTCTTCAAGTCTTAAGGGATGTCCACGTGTCCTTTGACATGTTCTATTGGTGAATAATGCCCCAGATAGTTTATTGTATGGCCCGTTAATGTATTTATACACAGTAATCATATCCCCACGCAATCGCCTTTTCTCCAGCGTACATAATTGTAACTTTTCCAGTCTCTCTTCATATTCAAGCTGCCCCAATCCCCTTATTAATTTAGTTGCCCTTCTCTGAACCCTTTCCATTTCAAAGATGTCCTTTTTGTACACAGGATTATAAAATTGCACTGCATATTCCAAATGAGGCCTTACCAATGCTTTGTTAAGAGGGAGCATAACATTTTCATCTCTTGAATCCACACCTCTCTTTATACAAAACAATACCATGCTGGCTCTGGCTGAGGAAGGGACAGTGCGTCCCGAAACGTCATGTATGTTGTTTTAAATAAACACATTCGTGGATTCACCTGATTAGTGTGCTCCCCGATTATCATTTTTCTTGTGCTCTGGCTGTTGCTGCCTGGCACTGCTTGCTACCTTTAAGTTTGTTATCCACCAAAACTCCAAGATCCCTTTCCAACAGGGATTCACTTAACACAGAGCCATTTATAGTATAAGCAGCACAAGGATTTTTAAGTCCAAAATGCATCACCTTACATTTATCAATATTGAATCTCATCTGCCACTTAGCAGCCCAATGTGACAATCTATCTAGAGGATTGCACATCCTCTGAAGTTTTTAATTGTCGACAACGTTTTGAGTCGTCAGCAAACACAGAAACCATACTGACAATACCCACTTCCAAATCAATAATAAATAGATTAAATAGAAGTGGCCCCAACACAGAACCCTGTGGCACTCCACTTAGCACTGTAATCCATAACGATGAAGCCCCATAAACAACTACTCTCTGCATCCTATTCATTAACCAATTTTCTATCCATGTACAAATGTGCCTCCCCAGACCAACAGACCTTAGCTTATTCATTAGTCGCCTATGGGGGACTGTATCAAAAGCCTTTAGAAAATCCAAGTATACTACATCTACTGCTATGAGTCTAAATTTCTACTTAATTCCTCATAAAAGCCAAGCAAGTTAGTTTGACAAGATCTTTTCCTCCTAAATCCATGCTGGTTACTACTTATGTCAGTCCTTGAAACATACTCTAGAATATGTTCCCTTATTAAACTTTCCAGAACCTTCCCCACCACTGAAGTTAAACTTACAGGCCTGTAATTACCCGGCTACAATTTTTGAATATTAGAATAACATCAGCCTTTTTCCAATCCAGAGGCACACATGCGGACATGAGGGAATCTGCAAAAATAAGAAACAGTGGTCTAGATAAAACTGAACTTAGTTCCCTAAGGGAGGGTGTATTTTATCCGGTCCAGGAGATTTATAAATATTAACCTTATTTAGTTGTTTCAGTACCATATCCTCAGTTAACCAAAGTGCACTTGCATCTTTAATTCAATTATTGCTACTATACTCTATGATATCTGTACTTGGATCTTCTATAGCGTCTATCTATTTTGGCAATGATAAGATAAACAGGAAACCCATTATGTTTCTCTATTTAAGACAAGCAGCAAAATTCAATGCTGGTAAATGTGGTCTCAATACAAATGCTCTCTATTTCATACCTTTCAAACAAGCCTAGGATGTTGTCTCTATCTTATCTGGACCTTAAGTTATTGGCTTGTTCCTGGTCTGTCCTGTCTGTCTGAGTTTCTGTGACAGTCACATGATGTGCGGTGCAAGAAGTCCTATCCCCGAACCTCAATCTTTTCTGAAGCTATTTATAGATCTGCAACCATTTTCTATTCTTTCCTCTAAAAAGGGGCACCAATTTTTGAGGGTTATCGAATGTTCAAGATTATTTTTAAGGGTTACTGAAAATTAGTTCGTACATTTGGTAAACCTCCAAAAATACGTTCCAAACCCTTGAAAATATGCTCCGTTTTTCGGATTTTCAGATCATCTGGTTTTTCCCGAGTTCCGTAAATCCGAAAATGTAACTAAACTTCCAAGTTTCGGACATCTCTAATTATGACCCATGATTGAAACTTTAGCAAACCATCAGGGTAGATATGTAAATACAGTTTAAACTAGCATCTGAGATCCTAAACACCCAAAAGATAAGATTGTTAGAAATATGTAATACAGGCCACTGTTAATTTATTGCATCACAATGTTTGGGCAGTTAGAATGGAATGAAAACAATATAGCTTGTTATTACAATTTAAACATTTCAGGGACATCATTTCATGTGAAATCTAATTTTTCCAATCAACAACCAGACCCTCCTTGTTTACTCCTTACAAATTGCCACAACTCACCCATCCGCCACGCTGATATACATAAAGCCCATCATACACATTAAACCTGTTGGGGAATATTCAACGCACATGCATTTGCCTGAATGACAGTCCATGGCATTGTGATTTGCGGTTTTAGGCCCATACACCTAGTTGATATTAGGAAAAAAACTGTTGCATCTGCCAGGATTTGCCAAATATCGGCATGGTGTATGGGTACCTTAAAGGGGAAGTTCAGTGCAATTACATATACTTTTAAGAATAAAGAGAAGCATTTTTCCATCCTAATGACCTTAGCCTTCCTGTTCAGCATTTTGACTGTGTATAAATAAATACTTCTGAAAAATACCTCCTCCATGTTTGCAGGGCCCCTTATAGAGAGTGTAATGGTCTTGTCCTTGACCCAGTAGTGTCTGGGTTGATTCAGTTGCTCAGTAGAGATCTGAGCATCTTTAACCCTTCTAACAGCCAATCAGTAGAAATTACTGTTAGGAACATTACAAGGAAGTGTGAATTCTGGGAAGAGGAAGAACAGTTACAGAACCTGGAATGGCAGCTCACTAATGTCAACACTAGTAGGGGATAGCAAGGGGTATAAATTTAACAGATTTTTCAAAATGAAATGGAAGCGAATATGTAGAATAATTAATTATGCATATATTTTCAACTGAACTTTCCCTTTTAGAAATGCAGTCTTCATTGTCCTTAAATAAGTTATTTCTGAACTTGCATGTAATTATTTATGTGAACCAAACACACACACAAAAAATATTTTCTTCCCTTTTGTAACAATCCATACATTTGAATTTAACTTTTTTTAAAAAGTTAACTGGCCAAACTTTAATGATAAATAAATATCCTATTTTTGGCTTTATTACAAGACAACAAACAGCGGTGAATCAAATTGGAAACCATAAATGAAGGCAATCTGTTATTAGAGGTTAGTTCCAGCAAATGCGCCAGTAATTTATTTATTTATTGTGACAATGTGTGGAATATCTCCGGTAATTACCGGATAGCTAGTATTAATCTGTTTACAAAGAAGACAACACAGCTACCTAATGTGATGTAACCCTCACCAACTGTGCTTATAAAACTATTTAATTGTCTATTAGTAAGCCTCATTTGCTACATGGAAAAAATATTATACCCCCCCTTAAATCTAGGATAACCTATTGTCTAAGTATGGGCATTTCAGTTTACTTGAAGAATAGTGTGGGTATAATAATAATAATTCTATAAGAAGAATAATGTGGGTTCAAATAGAACTCGGTTTCAAATCAAATCTGAGGGTTTCGAAAGTCCCGACAAAACTTTCAAAGTTCCCGGATTTCACAGAACCCGGATTTTCCGAATTTTCGATTTTTATCGAAAATAGACAATCATCGAAAATCAAACAGACAATCGAAAATAGATGATCATCGAAAATCAAACATAGACGAAAATAGACAATTATCGAAATAGAAAATTGAAAATAGACGGTTATTGAAATAACCCACAAAAGTAATAATCGATTTCGGTAAATCTCGAAAATAGAATGCGGAAGCTCAAAAACAGCCTGATCGTAAGGAAAGATAGTTTTTAAAATAAGTTTTGGTTCTATTTACGGGCTCCCCAGGTCTCGGTGTCATTTACAGTAACCTACTATTACTATTTGTTCCTGTCGAGAAACATTCAAAAACATTTCTCTCATAGACTTCTGTGGGTTCGTTTTTCGAATTTTCAAATTTTTAAATTTGTGAAAACTCAACAGTTTCGAACATCTCTATTGAAAAATGAGAGATAAAAGAACTATAAATAATAATTTTTTCAATAAAAGCTGCAGGGCCAGGAGAGAAGATACGGAACTTACTGGTTCTCACGCTCCTCCGCTGTTCTTCTGACAGGTCCCGACGCAGTTTGTACTCGCATGCACATAAGGTACAAACTCCATCAGGACCAGTCTGAAGAACAACGGAGGAGTGCAAGACAAGTTAAGTTCTGTATCTTCTCTCCTGGCTCCTGCAGGTTTTGTTGAAGAACGGGAGGTAAGAGATAGCTCCTTTATCTCCTGTTTTTCAATAAAACTGAAATGCCCAAACTTAGTTTAGGCAGTGGTGATACCCTTTAACAATAACTCATAATGACCTGATCCACCAATCAGATCTGTATATTTTCAAACTTCTTATCACTTCTGCTGTCAAAAGTTGAACTGTTGTTCCTATATTTAAAATGTACTTTTTCCAAAACAGGGAGGGAAATCACTTTGGATAAAGATAACAGTCACCTTGTTATTTCATCAAGACTGTGGACTTATTTGTTAAAGAAATATAAACATTGAAAATAATTATAATGATATTACCTTTAAGAAAAATTGGATGGTGGAAATCAGGGATAGGGAGTTTGTCTATCAAGCTTGGCTCACAGAAATAGGCCTTGAGCCAAGATGTGCACTGTTTGAGTGGTGTAATCATTTCCTGGGGACCTTCTGTAAGCTCAAAAGATATGGAGGCGCCTTCGACTCTTCTGCAATAAAAAGAAATTTGGCATAATGTTGAGATTACTGCATTTCAAATGAAACATATTGACATGGGAATTTAATGATTATACTTAACATTTATCAAGCTTTAAACTAAAGTTTAAAAACTGCAATGGTCTCTCACATTTAAGGGATATGTATACAGGGAATTTTTTTTTTTTTTTTTTAAATTGCCCATTACTGGAAACTATAATTCTTTCAAACTATCACTAAATCATTCTTCTTTGTTTATCTGCCCCCTATTTCTTTAAATATCCAATCTGAAGTGTTTAACATCAGCTGTTATTCAAATGCCTTAAAGGGCATGTCCACCCTTTAAATAAACTTTTAATATGTTATAGTGCTAGCTCCCCCAGCCTCAACTGCATTAATATTATTATTTACTTACCCTCCTTCTATCCTCCGCTGCACTGCCCGGCCCTCTGCTTGCATTGAACTGCTTGCATGGACCGGCAGCCCCGCCCGTGATTGGCTGAGAGGCAGCCAATCACGGACGCGGCTGCCGGCAGTTCAAATGGTGGAGGATAGAGGGAAGGTAAGTAAAGATCGGGGGACTGCAAATAATATTAATGCGGTTGGGGCTGGGGGAGCTAGCACTATAACATATTAAAAGGGATTTTCGCTAGGGGGAGGGGGATCAAAATGGGAGGGAGATGGAGGGCTGCTCAGAGCATGCCACAATCCTTTCAGAGGAAGCCCCAGAGGCGGAAACAATTTTACCCTCTGCTAGGCTCCTGGTGGCCAGTTTTCTGGACTTTGGAGGGGCATTGCAGGGCAACCATTTGGATCTGGGATGTAAAGTAAGGATATAAGGAGATTAAATTATAATTTTGGGGGTGGACATGCCATAACTCTTCATTTGTCTGCAGTATTATACATATATAATGTATAGGTACAATATGTGTAAATTGCATGGTAGGAAATTTCCTCTTCCAGTTCTGCCCTTACAGTGATTACTAAGCATGCTTGCCCTCATAGAAAATCAGATAGTTTGGGAGGGGGGATGCTGAGCCTGAGAAAGCACTGGATTTAAGTCGAATAGCAACAAAAACAGAGAGAGTGCTGCTTACATGTATTTATTTATAGATCAGGAAAGTCATTTCAGTGTACATGACCTTTAAGTTTTTACAGTTTACTACAAAGGTCTATAAATATCTTAGGGGATGTACCAAAAGCCACCTGCAATTGTTGTTGCCACCAAAGCAGTGGCTCGTGGGTAATATCAGATTCTGATTCCAGTGTTAAAGGGCACAAAAACAAAAAACAGGTCAATTTTCAGTAACCCATCACCAACCCCAATTGATGTATTTAGCACTTTATTAATAAGATATTTAAAGGGTGTTTTCAATGAAAAAGGGGACATATACCCTTTTTTTACATAAATTGACCTTACAGCCTATGATTGACTGATGTTTCCCCTGCTGTCTCCTCTGCACATGCTCAAACTTATAAAAAGCTGAAGGAGCTGGATACCTTAGCCAGAATGGAAGAGAACATAAAGGATAAGTACACTCAAAAATCAAATTAAGTTTAAATGAAAGCTGTATCTTTAACTAACCCCCCCCCCTTTTTTTTTTTTAAAAACGTTTTTAACTTTGCCTGGGCTTTAGATAGGAACGAGCAGTTCCATTCAACATGTTTTGCTATAAATGCAGAGGACCCCTACCAAACCAGTTTTGCATTATAAATATATGCCTCTGAAGGGACTCACCTGACCCGGTTCCCCTCTGCTCAGGCGCCGCCCCCTTCTCCTGTTTTGAGCTCGGGAGCAGAGGGCCTCTGCACTGACAGCCACTCTACTTCATGATAGCATCTGTCAGACAATTGGGGCGTGACATCACATTGTGCCTTAACTGGTAGTAGCAACCAAAAGGTAGGTCATTTGATTGGGCAGGGAAATTTTGCTGGCATAACTTTGATAAGCTGACAAAAAAGAACCAAGGATCCATATATAGCTGCCTTTGAGTTAAGTAACCTTTTGAAAGCCCCTAAATATCTACAAAGAATATCCATTAATTTAAATAATACAAACTTTTCTTTTAAAATTTAAGTTGCTTTTGACTATAGGTATTTAACTCTTCACAGAATGTCATAATTTATTATAAAAGAACCAAATATTTCCAAGGAAACTGTCCATAAATAATACTTTTTAAGAATATAGTTTATCTCATTTTCCATTAAACATTGTCAACATTTTGTCAAGAAAATTGATGTAGGAACAAACTGCGAGTCAACAAATAAGTAAATAAATGTCCAAAGTTAATTTATTTTTTTTTAAATGTTGTTTAGAAATAGGTATGTTTGTGGCAGGCTAAAGACCAAAATATTGGTGACTATTCACTTATATTCACCCAAATCTAACTGCTGTTCTCTTCTGTACTGGTAAAGGTATCTCCTCCTCCCACTGGTCAATGAGCTTTGATTGTAAGCAATCATTAGATCTGTTGGCTGTATTACTGCCAACAGATCTAATGATTGCTCACACTGGTTTCATCCCAACCAAACTTGAAGACCACAGTATCGGCAGTGATGTACCACTTTGTCAAATCACTTTAGACATTTTGCCTAAAAAACATTATAAAGCAGTAAGAAATTAATGGTGTTAGAATTAGGGATTATATCTTGGTCCGGTCTACCACAATATTGGTCTGGGTGGTCAACTGGGGCAAAATATTGGTATTAACTAATAGATGTGTTTAAAAATTCTTGGGTGTCAGAAGCTCTCTAATTTATCATTATAACTAAAACTAATATATATATTTAAATTCAGCTGCAATATAACAATTTTACAGTATTATTCTGGGAATTTATTTGGTATTCAGTGTTTTCTTTTACTCTATGTGCAAACAGAAGTCGGAGGTCCAGAGAGGTTTTCATTTTGGCGAAGCTTTCACTAAGAAGAAAAGATCCAGCTTGATTAACATATTTAATTGGCAACTACAGCATAAAACTGGTATCCAAAATATTTGTGCTGCAGCAGATTTACAAATATATTTGGCCTTTAAAATGATATACTGAGCATTACCAAACTAGCCTTTTGTGACCTGTCACAGTACTCTGTATGCATTTAGTTTCCCAATTAATTATAATTCATTAATAATAAAAGTATTAACGGATTTAACCATTGTAGAGTTTTTCATTTATTTTAAAAGGATAGATTTATTAAAAAGGCTATTTGACTGATAAAAACAAACAAGCTTTCTGATGATATTTAGGACTAACTGATCACTAGGGGCACTGTTAAAGGAATATATATTCTATCACGCTAAAGGAACAAGTATATGAAGAATAATCCCACTACTAGGTTTGCTTATATGATCTACATGTGGATAACCAATACTGGGGTATAGTTTCACATTATCTAATGTGATTAACTGTAAACTAAACATGGAGGTGGGCTTATTTTGCAGAGAGGAAGAAAGTTGGCTTGCTATTTCTTAATGTAATGTTGCCAATCTGCACATTGTAATCCAAGTTTTGCAGATGGTAAACAAGTTAGGTAAGGTTTGCCTTTAAAATCTGGGATATGGGCAGTCGTGAAATAAATAAATAAAATAATAGTTAAAACCATAAAATTCAATGCCAGTGAACAATCATTTCTGTGGGTCTATAAGATACATACTGTAAAGGAAGTGGAGTAGATAAGTACAGAAAAAAAAGCAGAGATAACAAAAAGGGGGGAGGCTAGGTTAAACTTGGGACACAAAGACATCAAGGCATTCTCACTGCATATATTGTGGTGAAACAGGGCAATAGGGAAAGGCAAACACCTATTGGATGATATAACGACTATGGATGGCCGGTTCGCGGATCCGAACCCGGATCCGCCGCGGATTTATCCTGTTCGCGAACGGCGGATTTTTCCGGATTTTCCGCCTTCCGAACTTCCGATTCGCGGATTTTTAGAATTTTCGAAAATTTTCGAAATTACGAGTTTTCACGTATTTTCGAAAATTTGCGAAAATACAGTAAAACATGTATTTTCGCAAATTTTCGAAAATACAAGGATTTCTCTTAATTCCATACATACGTATTTTCGAAAATTTTCGAAATTACGAGGATTACTTGTATTTTCGAAAATACATATTTTCGAAAATACATGAAAACTCGTAATTTCGAAAATTCTCGAAAATACGTGAAAACTCATAATTTCGAAAAAATACGGAAAATCTCGTTATTTCAAGGGTATTTTTAATCTTAACGGGTCCGCTCGCGGATTTTCGAATTTGTTCGAAAATTCGCGGATCCTCGAGCGGACCGGATTTTGTGAAGTTCGGACATCTCTAATAACGACCAGTCGGTGGACACTGAAGTTGCAATAAAAACACAAATATTTTATTGAAATATAAAAACAAAACTGGGTAATACAATTAAATTCAATATAATCAAATCAATATAAAATATATTAGTGGTGTCCCAACTGAGTGCATGGGGTTTCAAAGTTAAAGGAACATATAGAATTGAAATTCATTGTTCATTCCCGTTGGGAACCTACTATTCATTCTAAATATCCACACTGTCTCTCTCTGTACGATCCCCCCTCTTAGGGGATTTTTTTCAAGGCTCCACACTGAGAGACATTGAAAGAGAGACTGAGGGGATTGTATTGATGTTTATCTAAAATGGGCCTTGCCACATTAATTTCATAATTAAGCCATCAGCTGTATCAAATGATAGCTTTTTGTGCATATATGGGCACATTTTACATCTACCACATCTGTGACTCCCCTTTAAACTGATTGTTGAGCTCCAGAACAATCATACTATAATTATGGCAAGACTGACCATACCAAAATGATCAGATGTGTGTGTCCAATAATATCTGGAAAAACATTTTATGTTAACATATAAAATATTAAAATAAAAGATCCGTTTTAGAGAACTACCTCTTTAGTTTAGGGGAAAATATCATGGGTAAATCACAGGATGAACTTTTGGACTTTCTATAATTTTATAAAATTGCACACTGCTTGTGACTGTTCAAAAACTACACAGATTGATTTAAGTGTTGTTGAATATAACATGATAAAGATTCATAAAACATCAATAAAATAGGAAATTTAAATATGTTAATACCCTATACTAATGGGTTTGTTCTTAATACCTTATACTAATGGGTTTGTTCTTAATACCCTATACTAATGGCTTTGTTAAACTCAATATTGCATTTTTAAACTATTATTTTAAATAGGAAATTTAGCAGATGTCTAAAATGCTGTTTGGACAATGGACCATTGTGTCTGTACTGTAAGTAATATGTAGCGTTGAAATATTCTACTGACTTCTACCTCAGTGGGGGAGATTAAATGGATGAAATATTTCTAAGAAAATGTCAGTTTTTCGCAAGTGTTGGCTTATTTTGTAATTAATAACCTGTTAGTAATATTTCTAGATTCTACGATCTGAAGTGGCATATAAGCAAAATTTTGCATAATGTCCCCTGGTGGCATATGCTGAAGATTGTATCTGGGTTTATAGAATTACCTTCTTATTGTCATCACCATGAAATCTCACCATAGTTTGAAACTAATCAGGTGTTGGACAACATGTTTGGCTCTGTGTCAGGTCAAGGAGGACATTTGTCCTAGGATCTCAGTTTACGAAGAGGGTTTACAGAGTTGCAGATTAGTTATAGCTGTAGGGTTGCAGACTAGGAGCCCCAAATATAATTATGTTAAAATACCTACTCTTTCTGACCTTCACAACTGAAGAAAGGATTTTACCCTTTCAATGGTTTTGATAAATAGGAATAATACATATATGTACAGAGCTTTTCATATAAATGGATTTTTGTACATCATAGTATATGACTACTACTACCGGTATATATGATACTACTATAGAAAGACTGATCCATTTGTCAGAAGGGGGATTAGGCAGAGTCAAAAGTCTCAGAGCTATGTTTCTCAATAAGGTCTGAAAATGCAAAGTGAATCCACTGATATGCACAGAACCATTTTGACCATTAATTATGTGTCGACATGGTAACACTGTTCCTGCAGCGCTGCCTCATGGCTAGTGGCCTGTTTGTCGACAGATCTGTTGGTTGTGTCAAGGTTGGTTTATTTAGAAGAAGAGGATTTTGTAGGGCAAAATTGCAATTCCGTTAAAGCATTTTGCAGCTTTAAAGTAGAATAAATAAATATGCATGTCAGTTGAAACTTACACTGCTCTTTTGCCATTAAAGCAATCTGTTTAAAACTATGACCTGTTTTAAAACACTAATGTCTCTTTAAATACTATTCACTCCTACAAAATGGGAAATACCCGCAACTCTTAATCAAAATAAAGATACTGTACACTACTGAATAAACAACTAAAGCTTCTGAATATTAAATATTAGCTGCCGAGACACTATTGGCTCTTACCCAACAGAACACAACATAGCAGCCAAAGTAACCACAGGAAACGTACACCTTTAGGCAGGAATCTAGGCTAGCATTTTTCGTTAAAGCACAGTTTCATGACGGAAAATAAAATTGATTTCTTGCACAACAATTAGTCATAAACTACAGCAGCACCACTTTGGCTCTTTTTCATTGGCAATAGAAATAGTATTATTTGCTCTGTAAGATGAAAAATAGAAATCTTGGGTTGGACATTAATCAGAATGTTTTACTAACTAACATCCAGAATTGTGCTTCTTTACTTATCCCAGTAGTTCAGGTATATAGGGAAATATTGCACACTTTACTGTACACTAATTAAATGTGGATTTAAATGTGAATAAGCTGGAAAAACTATACAGAATGTGACATATACTGCACAAGAACACTACTTTTAGGAGTAAATATATAGTAAATACCATCTACTTTCAAGGTTATTCAATAAATGTTCTTATTGTTTAAAATGGTGCTAATTTTGCCCCAACCAATCAGATCCTATTAACATTTGAAAAGCTAACATCTGATTGGTTGGGGCAGAATTAGCACCATTTTAAACAATAAGAACTTTTATTGAATAACCCTGTTTCTCTTTAGTTCTCTAGGGGGCCTGGTAATCTTAGCTGCCTTGTGCACATTTCAAGTCAAAATAAAACTTCTCTAAAACTGAGACAGACAAATTGACCAATATATTTTATTGATTCAACCACCATATTTAATTAGGCAAGATCCAGATAGCTACTGTTTAATTCTTCCAGACAACCACATACTGTATAGCTGCACATACAGTACATGTAATAACTCTTCTTGTGCAGTTTTTCAACAAGCTTGGATATTGATAATATTGATAATAGTAGCTGAGATAAATCAGTGTAATCTTCCCTTTAGCATCACCAACTCCCATCCCAAAAAAGATAAAGGTTCATACACATGTGCGATCGCCTAACAGCCGTTTCAGGTGAGGATCGGTCAGTTTATGGGTGCTGACCATATGGGTGATGATTCACTGGCACGTGTGTATCAACTTTAAAGTTCAATTCATTGCCTTGTCTTGAGTCCCAATGAGTTAGACTGATATTAATAAACTATACGTACATACATACTGTACATTTGTCTAAGAACAATAAAACTATTTTTCTCTTTCTGCGCCTTGAGCCCCAAGCTTGTAAGGTCTACTAGGAAGGAAATGTACGGTAGTTACAAAAAACTTACTATATATATATATATAGCTTACCTCCAAACAGATGTTTTATAAACATCTCAAGATCTTTATTGTGAAATTCTTGCTCCCTGCTAGGAGGCACTGAGGAATGCAAACTTGACCTACTAAATAACCTTTACTCTCAGGCCAGAAGGCTGAAAATAAGAAGATTCTACAAATGATCTATGAGTATGGAAAGTTTTGTTTTAATATGCTGACCAAGACCTTGAACTAAGCCCTGTCCCATGGAAATAATCTATTACCCAAAGAACTTCAAGATCCCAGAAAAATCAATGCAATAGAGAAATGTCTTTGACATATTTCAAAAAGGTTACAATGAAAAGAACACAATCAATTTATTTCACATAATATAACTTTTGTATCTTAACCTTTGAACCTTGGCATGACTAGGTTAATTGATCCAATGAAAAAACAGCCATTACTGTTGCAAAGTCATTTAAGAATTAGGGTACAAGCCGAGCAACCTCTGTTGTCTATTTTACAGTTCTCACACTGGTTATATTATTCCGGTTTTATGTTAGTTAATAAACTCATAACACCAAGATCTTAAATATAAATATTTTTCTGGTTTTCAACAGTAATAGAACATAAAAATGTAAATCTACCCATTCTCAATTTGAGTTTCTCTATTTGCTTCTATTTAACATGTTTTATTAATAACATTTTGAGGCAGCATATTACAGTCAACAATGTAGAAATTATAAGAGTCACTTTTTATCAACACCTTAACATATCATTAAAACAGCCTTTCCTGTATGATAGATGAAGACAAAAAAACCCAAACTGCAGATAAATTATCCACTCCCCAGCGATTCCAAAACAATTACAGGATGCAGAGCAATCTAGTTAAATTTTATTCAAAAGCTTACTGCACTCGTGTTTTCTCTTATTTTTCTATCAATGAAACCCATGAGATTTAAACACAATTCATTATGTATGAGACACAACATACATTGCTTGACTGTTGATTAATAGAAACTTTACTGTGTGTACATCTGCAACATTAGATGCATACAATATGCCAACTTATTTTTTCACTGGAGCTAATTATTTACAAAAATGACTACCAGAGACTAGAATTTATAAAACCGCATGCATCCTGTATCAATCCTAGCCCCAACAGGCAAAGTGGAATGAAGATCTTTTCCATGTGGTGACAACTTTTAGAAGCACAGGTATTAATGAGCTAAACTTTCCAAATAAAGAGTTCAAATAATTGTGTTCCAATGCTGTGTTCCACAGGAATGAACAAAGAGTTTAATTGGTTTAAAAGAAAGCCAAGAACATTTTCTCTAGGACTAAAACCATTTAACAGATTGTTTCTAGGTTAGTGGGTAATGAGGGGAGAGATGGGTATTGTTTGGAAGAAGCCTAAATAAAACAAGTCAGTTTTAATTAAAGTATCATATCTTATACTTCTTGCAAAGAGGTGCTTAAATGCAATAATGTCAGAAATGGAAAATTTCCATGAAGCAAGTTATTACTTGGTTTTAGTGTTGTGAACTGATGAAGATAAGATTCAAATAAGTGAATTTAAATTGCACATAATACGTTAAGTTTTATGTAAACACAAAAAAGTACATGAGTAAATTTTTTTCTGTTTACCTTTGCTTTACGTGCACTAAAGGCTATAGTTTGTGCCACAACTATTCTAATATCAAAAAATACTTTCCATTCAATAAACCTCTTTTGCATGGGGTGATGTAATATACAAGCCCGGAGCATCTTACCTTGGTGAGATCCTGTGATCTTATATTAAGAGTTGAGTTTTAGGATGGACATGCCCTTTAATGCATTTAATGCATGTTCAGGTAAGATGGCTTGCAACTCCAATTCAAATGTGTTAAGTTTTATACTACACACTCTAGCGCAAAACTTAACTTAGCCAGTTTTGCACCAAATGTGCAATGCTAGTTCCGCATTCACCGCAGACTCAGTGTAAAACCCACACTAACCCGATTAAACATTGGGTAGCGTGGGTTTTTACACTGATCTGGCCACTTAGCGGCCCAATTTGCATCTCCCCACTAGTGTTTAAAGTACCTCTAGCAACAGATAGCAACACTACACAATGCTTGGTCGGAAAGACAGATTGTAATTAGGTTTGCATAAGAAAAAAAGAAACAATACCTGTAGATGCATAGAAAACAATACAACTACTAAGCATTGTCTACTAGAAAATGCAAAAACAACATGCTATTAAATGAGTTAATGTGCCTTATGCCGAAAGCAATTACATGTGCCTCTAAATATATTACACCATTATACCATATGATATCTTAAAGGGCATGTTCACTCTTAAAACAAAAAACTGGTGACTTGTCAGTTATTTGCCTGCAACCCCAATTGCAATTTTACCAATTTATTACATGCATTTGAAACCATATTTAATGATAAGCTCTATTCCTATCTGGCAAAGATATCTAGCTCCTCTCTCTGCTCAATAAGCATTTTATATACTTGAGCACGTGCAAAGACCGCAGGTGAAACAGCAGTCAACCATTGGCTGTGATTTCAGTTGCCATAGCTTTGATTGAGGGAGGGAGCGTGCAGCTTACTGGTTAGTAATACAGGTAATAAAGTACAGGATATATAATTTGGGGTTGAGGGAAGGTAACAAACAAATTTCCAGGTTTTCTTTAAATCGTAGACAATAACATGAAATTTAAAAGTAAAAACTTGAACCAACCAAATCCATTTAAAAGGCATGTCCACACTGAAAATTAACTTTTAACATAAAGTAGGTACCCCTTGCCCAACCACGATATATTTCTTCCCAAAAATGTTTAGATCGATACTTACAGCCCTTACACTCCCGCGGCGTCTCCTCCCGGCTCCCTGTCTGGAGTAAGTCGCAAACAGGAGCCGTACTGGCAGCCGCGTCTGAGATTGGCTGAGAGGCAGCCAATCACAGACACAGCTGCTTTCAATGTATACACCGCGGGAGAGAAGGGTCTGTAAGTATTGATCTAAATGTTTTTTTGAAGAAATATTTCAGCAGTTGGGGTTGGGCAGGGGGTACCTACCTTATCCTAAAAGGGTGCCACAGCTGCAGAGGATGGATCGGGGAAGGGCTCCCCTGTGCATGTCACAATCCTTTATGAGGTTAGGGAAATAGCAGTCACCAGATGACTCACTGAGTTTCTACTCTTTACTTTCCAGGACTTTGAAATGCAAAGCAGGAGAACCATTTGGAGAAGAGATGTAAGGTAAGGATTTTTTTTAAACTTCACAGTGGGGCCAGTATGGGGTTAAATTGTAGTTTTGGGGGTTGGATATGCCCTTTAATATCCCTTTAACACTGAGATGTGTAAATTACTGCAAATCAAATTTAATTGGCTATCTTACAATGAAAATTAACATCAATACACTGTATACTGCAAATGTGCATGCTTTGCTGTCAAGATATAAAGTGTGGTTTTAAGCTGAATATTTAGGTTTCTTGAATTGTTTAGTAGTGATATTTTAGATGCTAAGCACTGAAGAAAGAGATCTGAAAGCTTGCAACATTTTTACATTCGGTTAATCATTGGAGTTACTGTATTACCTCAAGTGGGTCATGCAGCAGATTTCTAATTGCAAATGTAAATTTACACAGGACTGAACAACCAAAGAAACCTTGTTCATTATCTGCAAGTCAAACATTTTAAGTTAATGTCAGCCCTATAGGTAGTGTCTACTGAATTGATTTCTTTTTAATGTTTAGTACGGATCATTCTTTCAAAACTTTTTTCTGTGCTAATCTAGAAAAAAAGAGAAAATGTTGAAGCCTCACACCCCAACTTAACCCGAAAGTACCCAACCCATTTATTTCCAAGTGAAGCAATAGAATAAGGCCTAATTTCACCCACAGCATTGCCGTATTGAATACTTGGCAATAAATAGATTTTGTGCTCTGTTTCCTTTTTACATAACCATTGCTGTGTGTGGTTTGATTCTGTTCTCACATTTATTATTAGTATAGTAATTGAGGTTGAATAAAGTCCATCCAGTCCAACCCATCTAGCAATATCCTCATTTCCTGCCTAACTGTTGATCCCTGGATCAACTCTACTTTATGAATCAATACGAGTAACTTGCAACATTCCTTGTTTGAAGAAACTCATCCAGCTTTTTTTTTAAACTGACCAATGAACCTGCCATAACAACGTCCACTGGAAGACAGTTCCATAGCTTTAACGTTCTCACAGTGAAAAACCCTTTCCGAACTTAAAGCCTAAACCTTTTTTCTTCAAGTCTTAAGGGATGTCCTCGTGTCCTCTGACATGTTCTATTGGTGAACAATGCCCCAGATAGTTTATTGTATGGCCTGTTAACGTATTTATACACAGTAATCATATCCCCACGCAAGCGCCTTTTCTCCAACGTACATAATTGTAACTTTTCCAGTCTCCCTTAATATTCAAGCTCCCCCAATCCCCTTATTAATTTAGTTGCCCTTCCCTGAACCCTTTCCATTTCAAAGATGTCCTTTTTGTACACAGGATTCCAAAATTGCACTGCATATTCCAAATGAGGCCTTACCAATAACATTTTCCTCCCTTGAATCCCTACCTCTGTTTATACAAGACAATACCATGCTGGCTCTGGCTGTTGCCGCCTGGCAATGCTTGCTACCTTTAAGTTTGTTATCCACCAAAACTCCAAGATCCCTTTCCAACAGGAATTCCCTTAACACATTATACTGTTAACATGACGAGCTTCTAAGAAAGACTGCGGCATGTGGTAAACTTTAGAACAAGCTAGTTCTGGAAACACACACATATATAATTAGTGTCATTTTGTTTGTTGCTTTTTGCATTAGTGTGGAAGTAAAAAAAAAACTAACAGTGAGTGTACACTTTTATTACTCAAAATGTATCTTGAGACGGCTGAGGATTAAAAGGCCACTAAATCAAATTTCTACATTTATTAAATGAAAAGCAGTGAGAGGGTAAGGAACTTACTCCCCCGGTGCATAGTCTTACAGGTCCCGACAGCCTCTGTCTTCTATGCGTATGCACAAGTGTGATGTGCATGCGCATAGAAGACAAATAGGGAGATTCAATAAAAGTTCTTATTGTTAAAAATTGTGCTTATTTTGCCCCAACCAATCAGATGTTAGCTTTAAAATGGTAAAGAAGATCTGATTGGTTGGGGCAAAATTAGCACCATTTTAAACAAT
Organism: Hymenochirus boettgeri; assembly: GCA_019447015.1. NCBI lineage: Eukaryota > Metazoa > Chordata > Amphibia > Anura > Pipidae > Hymenochirus > Hymenochirus boettgeri. The sequence goes on from CM033475.1 coordinate 34,559,694, forward strand.
AAGAACTTTATTGAATCCCCCTGAAAGTCCATCTGGACCTGTCAGACTATGCCCCGAGGGAGCAAGCGGTTAAGTTCCTTACCTTCTCTCCTGGCTCCTAATTGATTTATTGAAGAACGGGAGGTATTACACAGCTCCTTTAACTCCTCTTCTTCAATAGATCTAAATGGCAAAAATGTGTTAATATGAGTGGAGATACCTTTTAATTTCGGTGGGTTAGGCAATTGTTGTCCTGCTCATTTAGATCACCCCATACTGCATAATGACAGGGTTCAACTAACAGGCTGCACAGAATGATATGCAGGGAAAATCTGCATGGGATTTTCTATGGGGCTATGTATGGGACTTTCTATGGTGATGTGTATGGGACTTGCTATGGGGCTGTGTATGGGACTTTCTATGGGGCTGTGTATTGGACTTTCTATAGTGATGTGTATGGGACTTTATATGGGGCTGTGTATAGGACTTTCTATGGGGCTGTGTATGGGACTTTCTATGGAGCTGTGTATTGGACTTTCTATAGTGATGTGTATGGGACTTTCTATGGGGCTGTGTATAGGACTTTCTATGGGGCTGTGTATGGGACTTTCTATGGGGCTGTGTATCGGACTTTCTATGGAGCTGTGTATCGGGCTTTCTATAGTGATGTGTATGGGACTTTATATGGGGCTGTGTATGGGACTTTCTATGGGGCTGTGTATGGGACTTTCTATGGGGCTGTGTATGGGACTTTCTATGGGACTTTATATGGGGCTGTGTATGGGACTTTCTATAGTGATGTGTATGGGACTTTCTATGGGGCTGTGTATCGGACTTTCTATGGAGCTGTGTATGGGACTTTCTATGGAGCTCTGTATGGGAATTTCTATGGGGCTGTATATTGGACTTTCTATGGGGCTGTGTACGAGGTTTCTATAGGACTGTCTATGGGAGAAAGTCAACCATCGGCTTATACCCTAGTCAATCAGTTTTATTTATTTTATTTTTTTTCAGGTAAAAATAAGTACCTCAGCTTATACTCGGATGGACTTATACTCCATATAAATATACGGTATGCTTTTATGCCCCATTCAACTTTTATTACCCTTTTAAGGAAACATTGTTAAATCTCTAGTAAAAAGGAGGAAACATTTTACATTTACAAGTGGATGTCTCTACAAGAACTAAAATGGATCTCTTCAATGGGTTCCTTCAATTCTAAATGCATGTTATATTCTTCTTGGGAATGTCAAACAGCATTGATTGGAGTAAAAAAATCTGAATGTAGTCTATTAAGAAACATGATTCGTTTTTATCTGTTGTATTCAATTAGATGATTCGTTTTTGCTGGAACATTTATATCTAGGTATACTTAATAAGTCTGCTAGTAGATTTACTGTGCTTAAAATGAGGCATGGAAAATGTTTAATAACCCAAATAGATTAATGATTAATTAATCAATTAATTTCTTGGCTACAGTCAAGTTAACACATTTTATAATATTTAAATAGGTTCTTCATGGGTAATAGTATAACTGGCCACGCCACTCCAGGCAACACACAAGCCCGCAGGTGTCCCCCAAACTATACCAGAGTGCCCATCCATGCGGTCTTCACACCGCCAAGTAAAAGGAAAGGAAAGAAGGCAGCACTTCCGGGTTTGAAAAACTTTATTGCACAAACAGGTAATCAGCATCATTGCTATGTACACATGATGTCCTGTGGGCAGGTGTTCGTGCACACACGCTGGCGTGGCACCAGAATTTAAAGGCAGGGAAAGGAGAAGACTGGTAGTGGATGTTTGTTCCCACGCTGGCTTTCTAATTTTTCCTGTTTCTCGCCTGTCCAATTACCTTGCTCCTGTGCCACAGCTCCTGTGCCTTGTCCCTGTTCTTCAGCTTTATGGTCTTACTTGACTCATCGCTTGCAGGTACTGGGGGCCGCAACCTGGTGTGAACCAGCAGTGCAACATCCCCAACATCAGGGGCTCTGGTGAAAACCTGGTCACACTTAGACACTGCAACCCAGTGCCTGTGGGTTCTCATTAGTCTCCACCAAGAAATCAGGAAAATCTAGACAATCATCCAGCACATTTGGTGGACTACCCCAAAATGATTAAGGGGTGCTCCCCGAAACATTGGATGATGCTGTTTTACCTGTTTGTGCAATAAAGTTTTTTCAAGTGCTGCCTTCTTCCCTTTACAACAATATGGTAACAGCCTGATTTTTATATTAAAGGGCATGTCCAGCACCATAATTTTTTATGCTGACAGATCTCCCCCCCCCATCATACTTACATAGCCCAATACTATAAGTTAAAGGAAATATGCTGGGCAGTTTCTATCCCCCTCCTCTTCTATTCGCAGTGAAAGCTCAGAGCTTTCAAACAGGCTTCTTGCAGAGCGCATCTTCCTATTGATAAGCCCTGCCATAGTCCGGGAGGGGAGTCCTGCAAGCAGCTCAGGAAGCCAACTTAGCAGGACACTTTCTGCTAAGTTGGGTAAGAACCATACGGTTTATGTTTAAAATGCTAAATAATGACCATTATTGGATCAATTCAAAAGAACACATTCTGTAATGAGTACTTTTCAGGTTTCTCTGCATTTAGACTTTGGTTAGACTAACAGATTAAGTGGTTTACTGAACATTTACAGTTACATGAGTTTATCTTAACAGCTTCTCCAGTTATTAAAAATTGGATTAATAAAAATAGCATTTCTGCTGAACGTCTACTTAAATGTAACCGCTTTGAGTCAGGTTCTGCTGCTGCTGCCAAAATAACTGCGGCTGGGTGAAGAGAGAGAACGCTTCATTAGAATGTTTACTGTAACGAGGATGCATCTTGGCAGGTTACTTTTCTGCTAGACTAACCTATTCTGATGTATTTTTTTTTTGCCAGGCTTCTATGATGACGCGTTTTCGTGCTGCTTCAGCGGTAATGACTGATAGTCCAAAAAGCAGCAGAACAACATGTTAAGAGAAAGTTATAGGAGTCATTTTGTTTCCTCTTCGTTATCGGTTTGCTTCATTCCTACCTGCTCAACGTGACATTTTTCAGTAATAATAAGGTAGAACATTTTTCATTTTTAATAACATATGAGGTGAGAACCTGTACATAGCTGTCAACATCCCCAGCAAGGGAGTCTTGACAAGACTCTGTATAATCTGAAGTGGGCAAACCTTGGACATTCGGTTGACAAAAGGAAAGCTGTATTTTATTGCTGGTTGCCTGTCATATCCAATATTATTTAGCCGGTACTTTGTGATATTTACTACCATTGCAGAGTAATTGCAGAGTGAATATTGACATTTTATTCCTAGTTTGCATAGTATCATCATGTATAATTTAAACTGGTAGAACGCAGAGATGGTAGACGGAAATAAATAAATAAACGTATCAAACAATATTTTTATACCTGCATCTAATAAAGTCAGATGTTCAAATTTCATGTATAAATTTAACATTACCCGCGTTCTACTCCCTGAAAAGAACAAGGATAAATCAAAAAGTTATACATGTCTGTTAGAGCAAATCATGTCTTTTTACCCTGCTAGAGATTTGTTTTCAAATCCAATTCATTTCTCAGCGAAGAATACTCTTGTATTTTGATTCAATTTCATTCCAGCAATTTTATTCACTTGTGTACCTTATTGAGTTCTCCGCCTTCTGATGATTTACATACAGTGGATGTTGGTGGCAGAATCCAGTCTAAATAAGGACTGATTGTTTTAATATGTTGCAGCTGCCAGGAATTTACGTTCAATGACGTTTAGTTGGCCATTTGTGCTGCGCCAAAGTGCTTGAATTAGTCTTGATGTCACGCAAACCTATCTAATATGGGTTAGTGTAACTTTAAGATCAAATAGTGTAGGTAGTGGGGTTTCTCGAAAGACACCAATGCCGTCACCACTAGATCACCAACAAAAAAGGAGATTTGTGATTGGTGATCTATTGTATTATATTGCATACTTGCTGGATTTGACTCCTTATTACACTGTAGGAGACACTGCAGTGATAGACTGACTGGCATTGGAAATTTTTCTAAACATCCTACCAGGCAGTTAATACAGTACAATAGTTAAAGGACAATTATACTCACCTCCCCCTTGTTCCTTTCCCCCCACTCCTGCAAAGTACCCAGGGTGAGGACCTAAAACGCTAAGTCCTCACCTCTGGGTACTTTACAAAAGTCCTGAAGTACTTACTTGTAATCTCCCTCGTCGCTCCGGTCTGATCCTCCCCATTGGCACTTTGAGTGACAGGTCGCGAGGCAGCCAATGGGAAGAACAGCTCTGCAAGGAGGCATGTCTTCCCATTGGCTGCCTCCCGGACTGTTACTGACAGTGCCAGTGGGGAGGATCCTACTGGAGCGACGAGGGAGATTACAAGTAAGTACTTCAGGACTTTTGTATAGTACCCAGAGGTGAGGACTTAGCGTTTTAGGTCCTCACCCTGGGTACTTTGCAGGAGTGGATCGGGGAAATGGTAAGTATAATTGTCCTTTTAACATTGCTGTCCATCTTTCTAAAAGTGCAAATTATCATTCATAGTAGTTAAATTGTAAATTATATTTAAAGGATATATAAATTGCAAAACATTTTTTTAAATGGCCCTTTATTTAAACCCTACTATAGTATTTACTTACTATCACTGTATTATTTTTTTGTCCTCTTGAGATATGCAATCTGAAGAGTCTTATATTTCATCTGTCAATCAAGTGCTTTATTATCTTAAACTTAAGTGTTGTGTGCCCTTTTGCTGTTGCTGCCTCACAATGCTTTCCCTCATAAATAGTCAGATTAGTCAGGGAGGGGGGATACTAACCTTAAGCAAAAAAAGTACTGCATTGAAGGCATGCAGCAACACACACACCTCAGAGTAAGTGCTAAGTACATGTACTAATTTATAGATTAACGTGAGGCTAAGGGTGGCCATACACGGTATACTCCGTGTATCGTATGACCAGATCGGCTGCTGGTAAAAAAATTTCAACTAGTCTGATAGTGAAAATTTTCTGATGATTTTCGACTGATTGTCCATACAAGAACCAGCAATCGTAGGATACAAGGAATATCCAGATATTGTCTGACTGTGACCTTAGTGTGTATGGCCAGCTTAAGTCATATTTATATTAGTTACATATAATTTTATTATTATTATTTAGATTAGTAGTTAGCCAATTTATTAAGGTGCATACACACATTTGATCGCAGAGGCCAACCCTGTGACGCACGATGTGTATGCTCGGCTGTTTCACCCAATAATCGTGCATGGGCACTTTGTTGGCCGAAACGGCCTTGTGGTCAGGGGTCGTTGATGATCCGCCTGGTGAATTTGGTAACAAGCCCTGACCCCACGCCTGTTTTGGCTAACAAAGTGCCCATACACCGCATGATTATTGCCCAAAATGAACGTGCATACATGTCGCGGGTTGCCCCCCGCACATGTGCATAAGGCTATAGTATTTGGTTAAATAGAACTTTTTCAATGCCACATGACACACATGGTCTATAGCTGTTTTCCATGTCAACCACCCCACTGAGCCATATAGAAATTCAGCATTCCTCTTACAATGCAGGTTAATAAATGTGATTATTGCTCAAAAAGTGCAGATTTCAATAACCAAACAAAACCACCCGCAATACGATGACAGACAGCTGCCAATTCCAATGAATTTGGCCATGATTTGGCTGATATGTGGTTAGTGCTACTACCCTTTGAGTTCTTACGATTTTAAGATAATGTAGGCAGTTGCAAAGCCAAACGAAATAGCTTCCCTCAGGCAAGTGAATAAAAATACTTGCAGTGATGCATATGTTAACATCTATCGTGACCTTCCCAAAGTTCCTGCACAATATGGAAATGGTTACAAATGTATTTGTAAATCAATTTATCAAGTCTAATCTTGTGACTGCAATGTCTTTCAATGGTGGATGATTCAGATTTTAAAGGAATGTTAGCCTTGTATTAAGTTAGGTATATTATTTTGCTTATCATATGACATTTACTTAAAGCATGACAAAGTTTTATTACAATGGGGTGCCCATGTTACCCCCATCTAGACAATCCATATACATTCCTTATTGTTTAGCAATGCCTACATCAAAATAATGCAGAGGAGAATTAAGATGCCTATACATTAGCCTATTCCTGCAGACCTATCAGTCAACTCTGCAGGAACCACCTTACCAGATCTTCTCCGCAAGCTCTATAAGCTGCCAGTAAAAGTAATGCAGGATAGCAGTAAGCATAATATTAACATGCTTGCAATGGCTGTACAGGTGTCTTATCTTAAACACGCACAATTGCTTTTGTAAATGGGTTAGCGTATCTTGTGAAAAAACCAAACAATATTTATTCTTCTGTACAGTAAAAACTTGGCCTGTATATTGTTCTCTGTTGTGTGCTGTATTTCACCAATAAAATGTGCTGGCAAAACCCCTTACCTAATCGATCAATAAACAGAGCAAGTGGTGAAGGAGTTAAATAAAAACGAGCCATTCTACAATCAACATCATGTGTCTACACTGGAATAAAGGGTTAGTTGTTGTAGCCATCTATAGCAATAGTGAGAACCACTTAAAATGCCATAAAATATTAATCATTTAGCTGCTGGGCAAATTGGTGCATTTGTTGTGAATGCTTTGCTCACATACTAAAATAGTAAAAGCATTGGTTTTTAAGTGATGGGAATGTCTCTTTTTTTCAGCCAAGACATGGATGAGAGAAACAAATAAATCTGCACAGCTTTGCTCTGAATGGCAGGCACTGTAAATATATATTTCTAAAATAATCACACTATCATAAAGACATTTGTATCAATACACTTACCACACTGCCCATACAGTAGTGCTTACCTGCAGATGTTCCTATTTTAATAATTTTATGACCAATGCTACAGGTTTAATTTTGACCGTAAAGTGTTATCTGGCAGAGGAACAGCACAGGTAAGAACCACTTTGGTATCATGACATTAAAGATGATTCGGTGTTTGAATTTTGAACATCAAATAGTCTTTAAAGGACAGGTTTACTGGCTCTAACTTATAATGCATGCTATAGTATAGTTATAGCTGGAAAAATTTGGGACCTGTCACAGGAGCTAGCGGTGGAGGTCACTCATGGGTATGTTTCTTCCCTTCGTTCCCAGGCTCCTGTTACATTAATTGAAGAACAGGAGGTTAGACATAGCTCCTTTACATCCTGTTTTCCAATTGATGCAAAAACGGAATAGTTCACTTTCTGAGTGACGTATTCCTTTAATATCTAACTAGTGTGTGGCCATCATAACAATTGAAAAACACGCAAATTATTCTGGGAGAAAAAAAAGGTTTGTACGAGTCACTCAGCATTATGCTTATTATATGCATTAATAGGATGGTTGGCAACATAAGCTTGGTCTTTTATTATTTACGTGATTAAAGAGCTATATTGCACATGCCAGACTCTAAGAGGAGTAGGAAGCGGCAGATACGGATTACACACAGAGAGGCTCCTACGCTTCAGTTTCCTGAACTTTGATCAGGCTTTGCAGGACAACCATAAGAAGCAGAAAAGAAAGGTAGGGATCTTTTAATACTACACAGTGGGCCAAACAGTAGGGCAAATTTTTGTTGGGGGGGTGGACATTCCCTTTAATTTTCCTCAACCAATCAGATGTTACCTTTTTACTGGTCTACCACAGTTAAAAAAAACATTTGATAAAATCAGATTGGCTGCTGCAGATTATGAACACATGCAACATTCTGCACCTCTTTTTGAATAAGCCCCATAGATAAAATTGTAACCTATGGCTCTATAGCTTTATTTTAGTTCCTAGCATTTATTTTGAATGGCTAGGTAACACTGCCCTTAATTTATATGAACAATATTGTATATCCACTCAAGAAAAGATAGAGGTTATGTGCTATTTATTAAAAGAGGATATACATGCCAAGTTATAGATATTCGTAAAAACAGGCCTATAACAGTTTATAGTAGACAGGACAGAACATTTCTTGACATAGAGAACAATTTGTATTTTTTGATTTCAGGGCTTTTCAAGTTTTGCAAAGTTTTATGTTTTACACATGACAATGAAATGTGCATTCTAATTTAAATTGCAAATATGTGCTTCTTGCTATCATTTGCATATCTTTTAGCTTTTACACAATTTGAGGCTTAGAGTCATTAGGACTTAGTCACAAGGGCCAAAAAGTTACAACAGCGGAAATGCAAGATCAGACAGATGGCTTGGGCATGATGAAATACATAAAAGCCCCCAAGATACCGAGGGAAGAAGGGAGAGTTGAGAATTGAATAAAGTGAGAAAATGAGATTGCATGATATTCTAAAAGTAGAGACAGAAAAAAAGTGATACTGGCAGGGGAGCTGTGAGGGTGGGGGAAGACAGATTGATGTAAAAAGATACAAAGGATATTTTGAATAAATGACAAACTGGTATAAGAAAGCTAGCTGAAATATCATGGTTATAAAGATAACATCAGTTTAGAGATTAGATTCTAAAACCATAATAAAATATTATTAGGGGAATTTACAGATAGTCACAAGCATCTGACTCCCTACAATTCCAATCTGGTTCAGCCCCCTTGCAACATACATGATATTAAATTAATTGTGGCAGTGGGGGAATCCTGTGTTAAAGTCAAACTAAACTTTTTAAGGTTTTGAGCAAATTTAGCACGGGATTTATTTCCGCTGCAGCACCCAATAAATTGTTTTGCGTTCGCTCACCAATTCAATTGTGTCAAATCCCGGGTGCTGTCCTTCATATATATATATATATATATATATATATATATATATATATATATATAGATAGATAGATAGATAGATACTGGTAAGGAGCACTACTGGTTCTGTGTCTCACAACATAGACCGTTATCCTGATGCCAGTGCTCCTTTTGATGTTTGGCATGTGATTTGAATTAAAAAAGAATATTTCCATAAAAAGACCAAGGAGTGATCCTTACCAGTATCTATATATATAGCCTATGAAGGACAGCACCCGGGCTTTGAAATGATTGAATTGGTGAGCGACCGCAAAACAATTCAACAACGAGAAACAACCTTTATGTTTTGACAGAAGACTGGATTTTCCATAAACAGGTTATGGTCCAAAAATATCTGTTGTATTAAGCTAGATCAACTGGATGTTGCTAGTTATCCAACTGGCTTCATCAATTCAAAATGACTTGACACATACACTGACTTGATTGAAGGAGAACCCTCCCAAACATATTACGGCCCAGAAATAGTTTAATAAATATTCCGTTCATGAGATAAATTTGTCTGGACCTTCATATAAAGTAGGGTATCCTCCAGGCATTCACACCTCCCTGGCCACCTCACTCCAGTAACATATATCTATAACACAAAAGAACAAGGCTTGTCCATCTTTAAAGTGCAACTTGGAGTGCTTGCATTTATTGTGCAGACACAGCAAACACACAATGTTTCAGCATGCATGATTTTGTCAATCAGTAGTTCAATGAGAAAACTGAAGGCAGGCATGTGGTAATAATCCCACTGATAAAGGCCTGTATAAATTCAGGTAAATCAACAATTTTCAAAAAAATAAAAATCCCTATGAAAAATAACTAGGTATTGCCTAAAAAAAAAAACTCAAAAACTCTAAAGTATCATTTCTGTTTAAAACAATTTTTTTTAAACCTCTTGGAAGTATTTTACATTTAGTTTTTGTTGAAGAAGTATAGTTATAATACACGAAATGCAAGAGTTTATATAAGCCCTACAAAGATCTATGAAAGATGACAGACAGAATCTGCAAAATCCCCCTACACACAGCCCTGAGCGTTCTCCCTATGTAAAGCATGGGGAGAATGCTTGGGACTACATGTTTCCTTCAGCTGCGGGCATTTCCGAACATGGGTGAAGCCGACGGTGAACATTTGACTCTGCCTCGCATTCGTAAATGTGCTACACACTTACAATAAAGGGACAATACTGTCGACACTGACGGTATTGCCCCCTTAATCGTTAGTGTGTGTACCCACCTTAAGAAAAAGTTCAGTGAATACAAGGCTAGTTGCACATTCTTTAACATATTTACAACTGTATTTAAATACTGCAAATTATGAATTGGCACGGCAAAGAAAAAGCCCACTTATTGGTCAATATTAATTGTCTAACAAACAAGTTAATCTGACCTAGCCATGACGTTTGACTACTGTTCATTTGAGAGTTCATTGAGAGTATACTGAAACCCCTGGTACAAAATACATCCAGTTTTATTCAGGATACTACACACCTTAATAAAGTGGTGGCCATTGATCATATACCTGATGGAACCATTTTAGCCACAATGGATGTAGAGGCTCTCTATACCAACATTCCCCATGATAATGGTATTTCAGCTTGTCTGAGATATCTTCAAAAACTGGACACACCTGCACTACCAATTGCCAAATTAATGGAGTTTATACTCACCCACAATTACTTCTCCTTTAATCAGGATTTATACCTGCAACAGATGGGTGTGGCAATGGGAACACAATTTGCGCCACAATATGCAAATTTGTTTATGGCAAATATAGAAGAAAACTTTCTTTCAGCATGCCCCATCAGACCCATGGCCTACTTCTGCTATGTAGACGACATCCTGATCATCTGGACTGCAAGCGAAGAAGACCTACTGCACTTCCACCAAAAATACAATGATTTCCACCCCACTCAAAATTAACCATTCACCTACCGAAATAAGCTTTCTAGACACCATAATACAGATTAAAGGAAACACAATACAAACATCCATCTATTGCAAACCTACAGACCGACCCACATAACTCAGTAATGACAGTTTTCCCCCTAAACACATAAAGAACTCCATTATCTACAGCCAGGATATAAGATATAACAGGATTTGCTCTGATTCTACAGACAGAAGTCTGCACCTGGAACAGCTCAAAAAAGATTTTACAAAACAGGGATACAGTCAGTCCTTTACAGAAACACAGATCAAGAAAGCAACCAGCATCCCCAGAAACAACCTGCTACAATACAAGCATATCCAAAAGGAGGACCGTATCCCACTGGTTGTTACACACCACCCCCAAATGGAAATACTACGAAAAATTGCCAAGAAACTCCAACCCATTTTACAAAAGGACGACAGATTACTAGAAATATTCCCAGACCCCCCTCTCTAAGCTTACCGACAACCACCCAACTTAAAACAAATGCTTGTAAAAAGTTCCCTAACAGGCCCCACACAAAATGGAACATCTCCCTGTTTGCAGAAAAAGTGTGAAACCTGCAAGTACATCCACACTGGAGACAGGATAATACCAGGAACCCAACATAGGTTTGAAATAAAGGGAACCTTCTCCTGCAAATCATCCAATGTTGTATACCTGATTTTATGTTCTAGGTGCCTCTCAGGACTATATGTAGGAGAAACTGGACAGACCCTGAAGCACAGGATGAACTTTCATAGATTTACAATTAACAACAATAAACTAGATGACCCTGTGGGTGCCCATTTCTGCTGCCAAGGACACAGCCTGAAAGACCTAAAAGTCAGAGTGCTCATGGGAAATTTCAGATCCCAAAAGGAGAGGTTAGAATGGGAATGTAAACTTATACAAAAATTTGGGACTCTGTATTTGATTGTTTGTTTAACCCTTGCTAATTCTTTTATTACTACGTGTGGTCATTGAATGTGCATTTACTGTTTTATTTATGACAGCCATTGCCAATCAGGCATGGGGGCAAAAGATAATATCTGTGTAATGTCAGAAAGTCTTTGTTCTAGTATGTATAAAATAGAGTGCTTTACAAGATTCAGTATTGTATCATGCCTGAGGAAGAAGCCTAGTGCTTTTGAAAGCTTGCATTTTCAATCATTTTAGTTAGCCAATAAAAGGTATTATTTTATATCCAAGATGTCTTCACTTTCATCTATGGCTAACATGGTACAATTCTCTACTACTACTGTTCATTTCCTAAGCAAGACTTTTTTTGGGGAGGTTTCTTCTACTTTATGTATTTTTCTGAGAAAATCTAGTAACAACACAGTCTCAAATTTAGCTTGAAGCTAAATCCTAGCTAGACACAACGCTGGATATGTTTTACAAGAACGCCTTACCCATTTCTGTTTACATTATTTTCAAGAATTAAAGGAATAGTTTACGCTGTGTCAAGTCAAAAAATGACATTCAATAAGAAAGATGTATTAAAATAATAATAATAAAAAAAAAAATTAGCACCGCATATTGCTATCCTGAACAAAAGTTACTTCAAAGCAGGTCAGATCATATTGATGTAGGATCACATGAAATATAAATATAAATGAATCTTTTTTAGCCATCACACACATTCTAAAGGTATAATCATTTCCAGAGAAGTGTATTATTTTTCATTTGACCTCCACAGGGTTTTAGGTGAATTTGTGTTGCAGTTCCATTAACTTGTGTTCTTCTTCATTAATAAATAATCCTACCACTTAAGAGCCTTTCTTGTAAATTGGTTTGTACTGTTCCATATAAATAATACAAACTTCTCTGTTATCAACTACGGTAGATGTTTCTTTACCTATGTATGGCATGTGACATGAGACTATGTTCCAATTTCATCTAGGAAACTGAATAGATAAATAAACCAATCTGATTGTTTCTTGCTAAAAGATTTGTTTGGGGCCAATGTTCACTGTAAGTCATAAAGAGCTAGCATATAGGCTTGGCACAATAAATATATTATACAGTAAGTATAGGTAGGTTTTGTTTTCCATTTACTTATCTTCTAAACCAAAGTAAATAGGTATTTCTGTGGGAAAGATAATTAAACACTAGTAAACCTGTAGTTTCACAAAAACTTCCTAACGTGATACTTTGGTTGACAGCAATCCCATATTCATAGACAACAAAAAAACAACAACAAATGGATCAGAAGAATCTTATAATAAGCAAGAACTGACCCACCAGTCACTTGTGAGAACCACAGAAGCACAAGACACTTCAAAGAGAGCTCCTCAAGTGTACTATTGTTTTTCTCCTCACACTCACCTTTCACAAGGGGGCCTCTCGTTTGGATTGGCAATGTTGGCCATGTGCCCTTCTAAAAGTGGTCACAGTATTTCCCACGTAGATGAACTAGGCAACAAAGGTACTCAGACCGAAAAGTCTTTTCTTAATTTGAGAGCTGCGACACATTCATTTATTTTCTTTAACCCATCATCCTCTACATCTGGTTAGATCGGTCTCTTTAGTAACATCAGTCTTTTTAGGCTGACCTGTTAAATTATTTTGATTTTACCAGCCAAGGAAACTGATATGAACGTGGAAGAGACAACAATAAAGAGGTCATCTTTTCAAAATTACCTGAAGTCATTTTTTTCTCCTTCATTTACTTCCAAATGTACTTAAAATGTCTATAGAACATAAGTTGTGTATAGGTATCCATATAGGTTTAGATATTTATGAAATTCCCTTATCAATAAGAGGATTCCTAATTTCTTCCTACCATGCCTCATATACAGGGAGATGTAATAAAAGTTATTGTTAAAAATGGTGCTAATTTTGCCCCAACCAATCAGATGTTATTCACCATTTGAAAGCTATCATCTGATTGGTAGGGGCAAAATTAGCACCATTTTTAATGATAAGAACTTTCATTAAATCTCCTTGATAGTTCTCCTATTACTACTTACAACCACAATGCAAAACCATGTTTCCTTAAATAAGCAAACATAAAAGCATTTACAAACGGGGAAAAAAAAATGAACTGGGATTTCAACTACTCCAGAGGAATAACTTTATATTAAACACATTTTATCTTCATTTAAATTGCTAACTACGAGTCCTTAGTGAACATAACAAGCCCTCCAACAAGTTATTTCAACCTTCTCTTGAGTATATGCAATAAACTGTCAGCTCAACAGGAAGACTCGGGATATTTCTCCATTTAACTGAGACAGACAAACACAAAACATAGCAAATAATCCTCACAGGGTTCAGTCTGAAGATTAAAAAAGTGCTAACAAAAAAGAATTCCTCTGAGTTTAGCAGTTTTTAAACAATAAATACACATTTGTTTAATAAAATATGTGCAGTTTAAATAAGGAACGCCTTCAACTTAGGCTGCAAGCATCTGGAACATGTCTGCCATGCAGCCCGATCAAGCAATTCTGTGGCCTATACAACAATGGGGATGGGCAACATTATTAAAGATTGTAAGAAAAACAATGTAACTTGAAAAGTTAACTGTGTTAATGCACTATCTGGCCCCACCTCTTAACCTCTGTCACATGCTTCTTTTCATGTTCTGGTTGTAACAGGATTGGCTAGAGACTTCGGGGGGTTGTGACCTGCATAAGCTCATGAATGAAAAACATAACAGTCAGTGACTACACTCTGCAACAGTGGAATGTTGGGAAATAATGCACAAACCCCAATGTTGGTAAGATAAATCTCCCATCACTCACATCAAAATGAGATGTGAGACAAAGATTACTGCTATTGTGTCATTGTGTTCTGCCTTCTGATTCAGTGTTGGTTTACAGTTTTAGTTGTCCTTTAAGTTCAACTGGGGGCCAGAATTTTCACATCAGTATAGCATTAGTATGACATGTATAGCATATCATTCAAACAGACATGAAGAAATAAGAACTCAGAAGTATGGGCGGTGCATTCATAAAATCGATACTGTGTACAATTTACAGATCACTTTACAATATATGTTTAGAATATAAATAGACATGTCAATGTTTTGCCGGTAAATGATGATGTGTAGCTGCCTAACAATATTTACAATCATATTTATGTCGAACTTACAGTAAATACCTTTGTTGTAAGCAAGGCCTATAAATCACGTTCTCCAGTGGAGCTTATTAGAATAACTTTAGCCATGAAATCTGTTAGATAACAAGTTGCAGACAAACTATTAGGTGACAGACAGACTACCAGGTCATCAAGGATACTGTCTGCTGTGTAAGCTGGGCTGTAACACCATCTATATTAAAGGTGCCCATACACTGTGCCGATATTACGATCAATCTGACATGCAAGTAGACATTTCTAGTGATAGGCCCAAAAATTTTAAATTTTCCCGATCTTATAATGTGTCATTATATCGAAATATTAATCGGAATTATGATCAGGAAAGGCATTTTTTTTTAAATGATCATAGTCATTTCTGAAGTTCTGATTAAATGTAAATGTAATGTAACCTTGCAATAGATGACATTTGACATTAAGGCATGTCCACCCCCAAAACTATACTTTAACCCACTACTGGCCCCACTGTGTAGTCTTGAAAATCCTTACTTTACATCCCTGCTCCAAATGGCTGCCCTGCTATGTCTCTGCAAAGTCCCAAAAAATGAAGAGCAGGAGCCTGGCTGTGTCCCTAAAGGTTTCTGCCTTGTAGCTCTCCTCCTGAAGAATTCTGTCATACGCAGTGAAGCCCTCCCTCCTGTTTGTCTCTCCCTTCTCCTAACTCCAAGACCCCTTTTCTGTAGTGTAGTGCTCTCTATCCCACCCTCAACTGCTATGTATATTTGTAAGAGAAAAGATTCAAACATTTCTTACTTTCCTTCATTCCCCCGGTGTTCTGTAATGCCTGCAGCCGCATCCATGACTGACTGCCTCTCAGCCAATACCAGATGCGGCTGCAGGTCTGGCCCCCTGCTTGCAGTTCCAGCAAGCAGAGGGCCGAGATTACAGCGCCGGGTAATGAAGCAAAGTAAGTAATGTTAGGATTGGGTTTTTTTTTTTACAAATAAACATACAGGGAGATTCAATAAAAGTTCAGACCAACCAATCAGAACTTATTTAACATTTGAAAGCTAACATCTGATTGGTTGGGGCAAAATTAGCACCATTTTTAACGATAAGAACTTTTATTGAATAACCCTGATAGTGTTTCGGGGTGGGATAGGACTTGCTACAGCATATAAAAAAATTTACCTGAGGGTGGACATGCCCTTTAATCATTAAACGAATTGAATGTCGAACATTTTGTATGGTACATCTACGTACAATTAACATTGTACATCTGTCTATCAAAATATTGGTTGGTGTTTCGATTGCAATTACGATCGCAATAACCTTTTGTAGTGTATGGCCACCTTAAGGCAAGCACTGCTCCCCTTCACACACACACATACTTAAACAAAATGAATATAATGCAATATAAACTCAAAGAACTCTGACAGCTTTGTTTGCTTTTATTCCACTAGTCCTCCAACAGACTACTGCCATTGGCTCCCGCAGTGTCCCGTCGTCCCTACCTTTATCATAGTTTACAGTTAAAAGTCTCTACATTGAGATGCTATTGCCTGGCTTATAGAAAAAAGGGCTGGGAATTAGGGCTAAGCAGTGATGTATAGGATTAACTTAGTAAAACTAGGGTTTACTGTCAATGGAGTGTGTGGGTGGAATAGTGGAATAAAGGCACGCAACGCTGTCCTAGTAATGTCCTTTTACTTTATTTTGAATTACTATTCAAATTACTATTCATACAATACTATTCATTTTTAGAATGAAACCGGAAAAATTGTCTTTTTAATTGCCCATTACTGAAAATTATAATTCTTCCCAGCTTTCACCATTTTTTTTTGTTGATCTGACCCCTATTTATTTTTCAACCGTAGTATCAAACTCTTGTTATGTATAGTTTTGCTAGAATGGTGACAGTTGGTACGTGAAATGCATGGTGGTAAATTCCCTCTCCCAGTGCTGCCTCATAGGGATTAATGAGCATGCTTGCCCTCACAGAGAGTCAGACAGTCAGGCAGGGGGCTGGGGGATGGAGCTTGAGCAAAGAAAGTACTGGATTGAAGTCATGCAGCAACACAACCACATCATAGTCAGTGCTGCTTACATGTATTCATTTATAGATTAAAATGAGGCAAAGTCCCTTTTTCAGTGTACAATTCCTTTAAACTATTTAGCAATTTTATAGCCAAGAGCATACACAGCAGCCTTTAAGTTTTAAAGAACTGTAAATCTTTCCCAGTGGAAAAATATTATCTGATAACGGATGTTTTACTCAACATTCTTCTATCTATTCCACAATGAGCAGAAACCATCCATGTGTTGCTCTATGAGGCACTGCCCGGCAGAAAAAGAAAAGAAAAAAAAATCACACAGGGAGCCACGACTGTTGCTTTCGTACATAAAGAGGATGATATGCACCTAGCTGGACTCCATGAAGCATATTTATTACGCTCAACATAGGTAGAAAGGTTTAGATAGCTGTCACTAACACCGAGTGGTTTATTAATAGGCGAAAATCAATTGTATGTAGACTGAATTAATGAGATGGAAAAACATGCATATATCAGCTAATACAGAAGGGAACAAACTCTACTGAGGCATTGGTAATGAAGTGGTTGGTCCGATGCAATGATGTGCAGAGTAGCTATCCAGTGAACCAAAGTGCTTGACTGATCATGTAGGATGAAACTAAGGTAAAAAGGGGGGGTAGGACACTGTGAAATGTAAACACCAGGCAACGGTTTTGAGCACAAAGCTGACCCCTGATGCGCATTCTGCAGACTGCTATCTACAGATTTATAAATAAATGATTAGATGTAAAATCCCCAGGGATTTTCTTCTTTTCCACAGCAATTACTGGAGCAGATTATTACCATTCAAGTAGGGTTCCAGTGAAAGTTCATTGACTGGCAGGAATCATTCGTTGCTGTCCCTGTGTCTTAAGTTACTGTGACAGTACATCCAATGTTAGCATGTACAGTGGAAATTTTTAACAAGCCCGGTCAATATGCACAGAAAGAACACATTCCCCTAGTTAAAATATATTACTGTCAATAATAGATTAAATAAGAAAGCATGAAGATTTACATCTGATCAGTGTCACAGAGGAAAAACTTGGCATTTTGTACAATGCAATAAAAGTTTTTTTTTTTTTTTTAAATAGAACTTTAATTTATTCTACTCTTCCCGTGTTCCACCGATGAACGCTACAGAGAAATCTGAAATCTACATTTGAAGATCTCTGCTCACATGGTTGCCCAATACGTCTTTGATTGCTTTAATATTTCCACTTAAAAGGGATTACTAGATTTCTTGAAAATAATTACTGTTATCAGGAATCAGGCATGCTTCGATAAAAAATGCACAAACTCAAACAATTATTCTCTGCCATATGAAATCCTTATGGAGATGGTTGTTCACCCCCTGTTTTTACAATTGATGTGGTCAGGTGCATTAAAATGCATAACATTAAAGAGAATATAAACAATTCCTGGTTATTCCTTAAAAACAATGAGGCAATATGACTGTGCTACTCTGAACTCTAGTAGGGCGGTTTATGGCTCTAGGTATATTTTGCAAACGCAATTTAATATTGTGCACTAAATCATGCACTAAAGGCAGTGCAAAGCCGATGTTGAATTGTAAGTGCCGGATGCAAAGGGGGCTTTTACGTAACCTGCGAGTTAAAGTCACGCTAGTGGTAGCGAACTGCTTAGCGTGACTTTAACTCCAAAGACCTGCCCAGCACCACTGGGTAAATTGCCCTATAGATCCTCTTGTAATGTGAGTTATGTAACAAACCAGATTAACACCATTCCCTGCTGTAGGCCACCCCCAGCTGATGCTATATTTTGTACTTTTGCCATAATGTACACCAGAGCCTTAACTCTTGTTAAGAACTTGTGAGCCAAACACTTTACCAACCCAAAAGTCAAGGCCTTCAATAAACTAAAATAAAAAAATATGACATAAATGTATGTAATTTACATGCACTGCATTCTCATGGAAAAGTGTCCAGTGACTATTGCCAATCTGTGTTTTTGCTTTGTAACCCAAATGACAAATATGCCTCCAACCCGAAGTCTTGCCCGCTGGACAACCACACCTTTTAACCTGGAGCCTAACTACTGGGAAGTAGAGTAATTTAGGTTTAAACTATAATTCATTAGGTACTTCTCAGCAGTACTTGTCTAATACAAGTGGGGAAGATCGCACAACCTCTTAGATGCAATGGTGTAAACTAACTTATATCCAAAAAGAGAGAAGCAATATCCTTTGTCACGTTGCTTCTCTCTTTTCAGAGTGGTTCTTCTACCCGATGAAGAGGGTAGAATCCTTGAACCCTAGAAAACAATTTTTTTTTTAACCATTGGGAAGATGCACTCTGCCTTCCCATGTAACAGACGTGTGTGTTTTGAAGCACATACATCTGCATAAAGTTATATTAAAAAATATACACTCGAGTATAAAATAAGTTTTTTGTGTGTGTGACAAAATGCCTTAAAAAAAAAAAAAAAAAAAAACAAACAAAAAAACCTTCCCACTGCACAAACTCCAGGATGTCAAAGCAGGCTGCAAGGGAAAGATCTCACAAAAGTCCTCAAATAGCTTTGACTTTTAGCTTAATGTCCATCTACAGCTCCTGACCTCCACTGCTTGAGCTAAGTATTTAATCTGTATAGTTAAAACAGGCTCCTTTACTCCTAGGTAAATACTGCATTTAATTCATTATAGGCACACAAGTGACAGACTGGTAAATTAAAAGATAGCAGTAGTGGTTGAATTTTTAATCCTAGGTTTATACTCAAGTCAAGTAGTTTTCCTGGATTCTTATTGGTTTATATTCAGATTGGTTTATGTGCAAGTATACAAGGTAAGTCTCCTCAGTAGCACATGGGGATCCAGTAGTTAGCACATATTTCTGTTTTGCAATGTTACTAGCTGTGATGATCAAAAATATGAATGGAAACTCAAAAGTAGTTTCCGATTGTATTTTCGAGAGATACGAATGTTAAAGATTATTTTTTTAGGGTACCGTCTTTTTGAGGGTAATCGCGTACATTCAATAACCCTCGAAAATGATTTCCGAACCCTCGAGAGTAAGTTCTTTTTTTCAGATTTGGGGTTTTCCCAGAGTTCTGGAAATCTGAAACGGAACAAAATTTCCAAGTTTCGGCCATCTCTAATAACAGATGGTAGAGCAAACAATCTATAGCCCATGATGTTGGCCTTCAGACTGTTTGCTCATTGGTCCAGTGTTAATATGGAACTTCCCTAACTAACAGCTACCAAGTCTATGGAACTGAATGTCTCTGCAAAAAGGGGAAAGGTGTTATGGACCTGCTCCTCCCACACTGGCATTGCCCAAAGAGAGAGAGAGGTGAGATCTGTAAGTTAAAGTATAAGGTATTAGAAGTTACCTCAGAGTCCCACAGTATATGTCCACAAAACATTTCTGTAACTTTAAATATCCTTATAATGTAAAACAGGATAATATATATATGGAGTGTATATACACATGTTTATTCAATCATTCAAAAATCACTTTTATCCAGTCACCTTGTGTATCCCCTTTAAACACTAATCACTTGCAGAGTATAAGAAGTTGGATTAGGCAGAATTTTGACAGCTGGTTAGAAAACCCAATTTTTAAAACCAGTAGCCTGTTACTATAATTCTAATAATGACTAGCAGACAAGAAAATATCTAGAATTCGTATCATCAATAAGGTAAAAGGTCATACTTGCCACTTGTGATCAAGATCAAAATAAACGCTGCATGAAAACAGCAGGCTGACTGTTACCGATTCCGACAGTGTCTAAACCTTCCTTGTATAGTACAGTCATTCACTCACATTAGACCTAATGAAATGATCTTCCAACCCTAACTCTAACAAGGCAAATCACAGTTACTTTGTTAGTGCAACAGAACAGATTGCCAAACAAATAAATAGAGATGCATTTCCACAATAACAGCTTAACACACATACTGTATATCAAGGATGTGAAGGAAACACAAGTGTTTTTCCCTCAACAATGAAATTGTATTACTATCACAGCTGCTGAGCGGAGCTAAAATTTTATTGTGATCCGTTCCGTAATTTGGCAATTGAAAGAGCAACGGAATGACTGATCTCTTCACACTCTATTTATGAATAACTAGCCAGCAAAAAATCGCTCGTCTTAAGGTCCGATCTACACGTCCGATACTTCAAACTATGAACAACCCACAAGCGCAAGGTAGACGAACAGCCCCTTTGGACAATAATCAAACGTGTACCGTATATACTTGAGTATAAGTTGAGCCTCGACTTATACTCAAGTCACTCACATTTCTAGTCCAGTAATTCGCGGCCGCTTGCTTCCACATCAACTCCTCAGGTGGGTGACATCACTACTCGGTGCCGGGATGAGACCGTCGCAGAGTAGTGACGTCACCCACCAGAGGAGTTGATGTGTGAGCAAGCGGAGCAAGCGGACGGCAGATTACTGGACTTAAGGCTTTAGAAGTGGATGCTGTGATGGATGCTGAGGCCCAAGTCAGAGGCCAAAGCTGGAAACAGACTTTACCTGCAATGGCAGCATGAACCATATTTATGGTTCCAGATACCAGGAGCAGCCTCATTACAGAAAGGCAAGTCCACTGAACTGGAGGGGCTCTGGGGGAGGGGGGGTGCAGTGCTTGTCACTGCAGATGTTTAGAAACTACAACTCTGTAAGTAAAGCATGCTGGGAGTTGTAGTTTCCAAAACATCTGGAGTGGCAAGGATTTGGATGTTACTGTATGTGATTACTCTCTACTTAAAGGGCAACTAATGCTTTAAAAAAAATCAGAGGATGGTACCTATTGTTAAAGATTGCCTTCTGATTCTGTATTGTTTTGAGGCTTTAGTTGCCCTTTAAATGGACAGCAGAATTCCCATACAGTAGTCCCAGTAATAGCAATACTGGATTTGGCTATTACTGTATGGGATACTGTATGGGAATTCTGCTGTCCATTTAAAGGACAACTAAAGCCTCAAAAACAATTCAGAATCAGAAGGCAATAGTGGTCATATTTTCTACCCTCGACTTAAACTTGAGTCAATCATATTTTACTAATTTTTCAGGTAAAAATAGGTACCTTGACTTATACTCGGATCGACTTATATTTGAGTATATACGGGTATATGGGTTCGGTCTGGCATTGTTTGCTGAGCCACCATGGAGGATTGACGAACGACATCCGAAATGGCTGTTTGTCACGCCTGTATGAGCGTTCGGGGGTCCTGTGTCATCCAAAGTATCGGATACAATGGTTTTTTTTTATAATTCTATAAGTTTGCATAGATTGCAGGTAGAAGCATGATCCTGGAGTTGTCTTAAAAGGTAAGAATGCGCTCTTTTTAATAAAGGCCACTTGTATATAAAACACAGTTACCTTTCAATGGCTACTCTGGAGATCAAAGAACAAAGGGAAAAAACATGAATTTTAACAGTGGAGGTATGCTTACTGGACTGGACGAGTCATTATAAAGATCAATGCCCTCTTAAAGAGAAGGGAGAGCCTGGATGATACTACATACCCTTATGAATTACAAAATACTATTAAATATTCAAAAACTAGCAGGAGAACTTTAGCTGGCATTATTTCAAATAATAGAGGGTAAATGGTCCCGTCACAAATGCTAATAATATTTATTACAAGCAATTATATATATTTTAATTTAAAAAAAAAAGTGTCTTTCTTTGACACATTGTAGTGTCTTTTAGCTACATGAAACCTTCTGGGTATCAATAAATTACAATTGTGAATAGTCACGTATGAGTGTGTGGTCTACAGCTTAAATTTGCTAATCATTTCTGATCCTCAATTGGATTTCATGTTTTGTGCAAAAAAAGAGTGCTCAGGGCCTATAGAATAGCTGGGATTAATATGTATGGACATCCAGTATAATATATATAGATGGTGTTTGCTTTGCCAAAAATACAAAATAAGTCTACAACAAGCCACCATAACAGAGGATCAAAAAATGATGCCTTCAATTTTGTGAATGATAGGTGATAGCGATAGGTAGAATCCAGCCATTGTTCCTGTTTCATCTGTCCAGCTATTGTATCCAGCCGTTGTTCCTGTTTCATCTGTCCAGCTATTGTATCCAGACATTGTTCCTGTTTCATCTGTCCAGCTATTGTATCCAGCCATTTTTCCTGTTTCATCTTTCCAGCTATTGTATCCAGCCATTGTTCCTGCTTCATCTATTCATCTATTGTATCCAGTCATTGTTCCCGCTTCATCTGTTATATCCTGCCATTGTATCCTACTTCATTGTAACGGCTCCATTGGGAAGTACTCATAGTCTCCAGTGACCTGTCTGCTCCCACTAGTTGCTCTACCCGGCCTACTGTCAGACCTCCTCCTAAAGGTACAGTGAACTTCGTCATTCGGGACTCGATTCATTACAATTTACTGCATGGAGAGAGAAGCCAGCTTCCTTTGCCAGATGAGGCAATACTTATCCTTTAATATCTGGTTAATAAAATATCTAATAATGTGCTGAGTGCACCAGTTGGGATTGGGGGCAGATAACTAACATGTGACCAATTTTTTGTTTTAAGGGTGGATATGCCCTTTAAACAGTAATATACAGTAGTGGTAACTCTATAACAATGTTTTTATACAAGCACCTGTAATACAATTCACACCCAGTAAATGTAGTGATACAATTAAAGAGCAAGTTAAGACTTTGCTTTGAAATTGATAACTTCAATGGCAAAAGATCAAGCTAGAGGCAAAAATAACTTCAACATTGTATGAATCTAGAAACTATTACAGAAAATGGCCATTAGCAGTGTTTATGTCTCCTATTATGATTAGCAAATGTAGCAGAACTAATAGCCACTAAGATCCCCTAAAAGTTACAGTAATAGGTTACTTACTGTATTTCTAATTCTACACCCAATAATGCTTTCTGAATAAATTGTTTCAGTGCTAAAAATATTGTGTCCCCCTCCATGCAGGTGATAGTGGAACATTCCAACTGTCATATACATCACTCAGCCCTATGATGTCACCAACTGCCATTTTCATATCTTATTATAGGAATAGACAAATGATTTTTATATTTTTTCAAACTGATGCATAATTGGCAAAGCAAATTCCTGCCCATCTGTGTATTTACTACAGGACTATTGTGTATTTACCACACACAATACACTGCATTTTTTAACTGTATTTGTCTCATAATATGTACATCAATGTACCCACCACAGGATTAGACATAATAATAAATAAATCAAACCTAATCCCATAATTTCTACCTATAATCTGTCTTTATTATTATTTTACATTATTTAGCAGAGTGAAAGTAGGAGCTGCACTCACCTCAAAAGTCTAAAGTCAGAGTGAAATATTTTATAAATGTGTCATTGAAAGCAACTTTATACTCATAAGATAATTGTCTCCAGCCAATCACAGGCAAGATTTTGATATAAAACAGCTCTATGGCCAATGTGCTCTAAATATTATAAACACCCAACCAATTAATAAATTCAAGTCCAGCGTTAACTAGCAATGGTAAAAACCACAATCATTTCCCTGAAATCTAAGAGAGGACGATCAAAGGGTACCCTACAATCACAGTAATAACAGATTTAAAAGCCATGCATCAAACCATTATGGCAAGGGTGTGCCTAGGGTTTTTGACATTTGAAACAACTTGTGAATGCTGCCGCTAGGTGGTTGTGCGGGTTGGAAAGTGAGTGTAGCTGTGTGTGTGTTTTGTGTAAACTGGAGGGCTGACTAACACTGGTAATGAATTGGAGGGCTAACTAACACTGGGTAATGAATTGAAGGGTAAGTTATGGTGTTTTCAATTCAACCATTCCTTCCTTGCCTCCTCAGGGCAGTGCACGGCATGGCGTTATTATGCACCGTAATGTGCCCACACATTTCTTAAAGTCTGCCTTTCTATTGTGGCTGCCAGGTAAAGTGATGTACTGTGTGCACACAAATGTGGGGGAAATTTGACCAGGGGCATGCGCCATGAGCATTTTTTTCATGATCAAGCTGATCATGAAATAACTTTAACAGAGGCAGAAATAACTTTAACATTGTGTGAATCTAGGAACTAATACAGTAAATGGCCATTAGGGGCATGCAGAACTAAAAACCCCAAAGCCAAAAAAGATCCCCTAAAAGTTACAGTAAAAGGTTACATACGGTATCTCTAATTCTACACAGATTCTACACCCAATAGTGTTTTCTGAATAAATTGTTTCACTGCTAAAAATATTGTGTTCCCCTCCATGCAGGTGATATTGGAACATTCCAAGTGCCAAGTACTGTACATCACTCAGCCCTATGATGTCACTAACTGCCATTTTGATATCTTATTATAGGAATAGACAAATGGTTTTAAAAAAAATTTTCCCAAACTGATGCACAATTGGCAAACAAAATTCCTGCACACCACAGGATAAGACATAATAATAAATACATCAACCCTACTACTATTATTTTACATTATTTAGCAAAATGAAAGTGGGAGATGCACTCACCTTGAAAGTCTAAAGTCAGAGTGAATGTGTGATGTCATTAAAAGCTAATTAATATTCATGAGATCATTGTCTGCAGCCTACATGCAAGATTCTGAAATACACCATCTCTATGGCCAATGTCCTATAAATATAAACACCCAAATTAAATAGCAATGGTAAAAAACATAATAATTTGCCACTCCAGATCATTAGCCATTTAGTCAGCCCTCCAGTTCATTAGCTGGTGTTAGTCAGCTCTCCAGTTCATTAGCCAATTTTAAAGGGCATGTCCATCCCCCAAATCTAAAATTTGCCCAAGTGCTGGCCCCTAGTGTCACGAACTTACCTGCCGCTCCGGTCCCGCGCCGCACTGCACTTCCGGGTGGGCGGCGTCGACGTCATGACGTCACGCCGCCGACACGCCGGGCGGCGCGAAATTTGAAAAGCCGGTGTCCTCCTGGACCCGGTGCCCGATTGTAGCATTCCGCTACCTCCCTGGCTCCTGTACTTACCTGCCTTGGATCCTGCTCCTTATACTCACCTTGCCTGCATCCAGTTGCCTGCATCCAATACTTACCTTGCCTGTATCCAGTACCTACCTTGCCTGTGTCCAGTGTCTCACCCTGCCTGCATCCAGTTGCCTGCATCCAATACTTACCTTGCCTGGTTCCAGTGTCTCACCTTGCCTGCATCCAGTTGCCTGCATCCAATACTTACCTTGCCTGTATCCAGTGCCTACCTTGCCGGTTTCCAGTGTCTCACCTTGCCTGCATCCAGTTGCCTGCATCCAGCATACAGCCTTCAGTTCCCAGCAGCCTCTGTATCCTGCACCTTCCGGACTGTCAGCCTCCTCCTAAAGCGTACTGTGAGTACACGGCCGTCGGCCACTTATTACACCTAGGTATACTTTAAAAAAATCTTAACCTTACAATCCTGAGTAGTGGGTGTCTTCCTGTCCAATGGTCTCTGCCTTCTGTGATGCCTTTGGGAGGGATGATGACATGCGCTAGGGAGCCCTCCCCTCCCCTCCCTCCTTCCCTCTGAATCCCATCTGTCACCCCTTTCTCCTAGCATTAAACACATTTCATATAATGTATTTTAGGCTTGCCCACCCCCACCGCCTTTAAGACTTAATAAACTTTTTTCGATATCTACTTACAACCCCTCGCTCCCACACCTATCTTCTATCTTCAGCCAATGACAGATCATTTTTCAATAGGACATGCCCTTTAAGTCTGCCCTCCTCCTGCACAGCATAGGGAGAAAGTTTGGGACTGTGTGTTTCTCTTGACCGCGGCCGACTCCCCTATAGGGAGACTACCACAACTGAATAGAATTTTAGGTCTTTCCCAAATGATCGCAAAGGCAAACCCAAACGTTCGGCGGCCGTACGCTCGTTCAGGAAAGACGCTACACCATGCTAGCGTACCTAGCTTTAGTCTGTAACTGTTATCTTAACCACATCATATACTAAAATTTGCATTTAACAATGGATAATGGGAATAGTGGTCTTAAAAACGGTCATAACTTAAACAAAGTGGGTGTGGCTTTGGCAAAGTGGGATTAGTCATAATGTTTTTGATTTACCAGGAAAAGGACACTTGGTTTTATTTGCCCCCCCAGGCCAAAATGTCCCAGTCCTCCCTTGTAGTTAAAGAAAGTACATTGATTTAACACATAGAAAATCTACCAGATTTTTCCCACCAATGTCCATTTGTAGTGTTACTGCATGCAAAACATCCTTAGCAGGGGGCGGATTCAAAGTAACACAATTAAAGTATTTTAATCCTTGGCTGTGTAAGTGTAATTGGAACCATAAACTTTAACTAATCATTCTCCCACCCCCCTTTTTTTTTTTTTCTAGCTCCCTCCTGAGCCTACCTGTGCTGATGTAACTTGCTGACATCTTGGATCTGCATTCTTGTCTGCTTAGCTCTGCCCCTCCATGAGTTCCTTGTTCTTCTGAAGTCCCAAAAAGCACAGTCTGTCGGACTGGCCCACAGGGTTACAGGGGAATAACCCAGTGGGCCGCAGCCCACACACCAACCCAAGAAAATAGAGGAAACTGCTCTATTGGCTTTGTATTTAAATACAAAGCCAAAGGGACAGTAATAAATGTATACTAATAAACTTGTGATGGTTCTCATTCATCCAGGACATGGTATATCTGTTGAATTCAATTAGATCAACTGGACTTGAAGTTTAGTTCTTGAAGATGTTTCGCTAGTCATCCGACTGGCTTTCTCAATTCAGAATTGAATTCAACAGATATACTAATAAACAAAGGGATCCAGTAGGAGTATATAGAGATATACGAAATCTTAGATGGGCCCCTAAACTCATCCTGGTGGGCCCATGGTCTCTGATTTCCTGGTGGGCCCCAACAGTCCAGTCCGACACTGCTGTCCGTGTGGTCCATGTGTGTGCTTGTGACATAACTGCGTGTACGCACTGACATTACGCCGCATGCGCTGTTAAGTCACACGCGCATGGAGCACACAGACAGTGCTTTTTGGGAATTCAGAAGAAGGAGAACAAGGAACTCACGGAGGGGAGGAGCTAAGCAAACAAGAATGCTTCAAGGAAGGTGCTCTGTGAAGCACCAAAACATAAAATAAAATTTTGTGTGAAGGAGGAGTGCTCGGAACCTCTTTATTTTTGGTGTGTGTGTGTGTGTGTGTGTGTGTGTATAAAAATAAATATCCTGTGGTCATTATGAGTCATCATCAGAACTAAATACTTTATTTCTGTATTTTATGTAGATCTAAACCTTCCTGAACAGGATTTATCTGTTTTCCTTGGTTCTGATAAAATGTAGAAAGACAGCAACAAGGGGGAAGAAAAGGAAGATCCATTGCCTATCATGGCATGTATGGAACTGGAAGAAACCAATGCAACTCAAGGTACCATATAGGGGGGTTGGTGGTCTCTGTTGAACTTTAATTCATATTCTGTGCAATCCAAACAGTACAAACACTGCACAACTATCAAACATTAACATTGCAGTAGGATCCACTTATGTTTCCCTTAAAATTCAAATTCTCAGGAATGGGAATCCCACATGAGTCAGGTCACCAAAGAACATTGACCTGGTTCTCTATCATGGTCTATGAAACATCAGCTCCCTCAAGGTCTATAAAACATAATTTTCCCCCAGCTTCCATCTTTTCAAAAAGTCTAAATAGATTTCACAATAACTAGCTAGTGAGCTACAACCAGTTAGTCTGGTTTCCCCACATTTAGGCTGAGGCCACACTGCAACACACAGGAATCGCGCACAAAATCGCGAGCGTTATCGCACGCGATTGTGTGCGCTTTTCTTGTGCGTTCGCGTTCACGTTTTGCGTATGCGTTTTCGCTTTTTCGTGTTATGGAAACGCTGCGTTAATGTACCAAAAATGGTGAACGCATGTGTTACCAAAACACGAACAGACACGTAATCGCATGCGCATCGGAAATCGCGGGAATTTTCGCGTTCCCGCGATTTCCATTTTAGCGAAAATCGCGGGGCGCAATCGCGTGCGCGAAACCTGTGCGCAAACACGCGAAAAACGCGCTAGTGTGGCCTAGCCCTTAAGGACAAAACTTAGTGTTTATTTATCTGGTACCAGAAGATTTGGTTCAATGGCCCTAAAGGTTCTCTGGCTGATTTCTCCCACACCCTGACACAGGCACAAACACATGTACATAAAGACATAAGTGTGGCAAAAAACAACATCCTGACTAGTGATTTTATTATATTTTATTACATCATATCTTTTCTTATTTATAGTAGGAGATTCACCACCAAATTCTATGGCCCAGATGGTTCTCTGAGCCCAATACAGACACATATTTAATGTGTACAGATCTTAGCATGAATTTAGGGTCAAACATCCTGGGTGCAGATTGTATTACCGTATATACTTGAGTATAAGTCGAGGGTTTCAGGCTGTAAAAACAGCCTGAAAACTGAACCTCGACTTATACTCGGGTCAGTAACTAATCCGGCTGCCGCATCCCCTGATCGTCGCATCCACTAACGTCACTACTCAGTGCCAGTCTCACTTCCCAGTGCCAAGTAAAGACGTCAGTGGATGCGACGATCAGGGGATGCGGAGGCTGGATTCCTCTTACAAGTTAGTGACAAGTTGCCAAATGTTGGCGATGCTGGTATTTTTCAGGCATTCAATGCTGCAGTCTTTAATTTGTGGCTCTTGGTGTGCTCGTTTTTACTGGCAGGGAGGGGTGTGTGTTTGCATTTCCACGGCAAACGTTTGTAAAATACAACTCCCAGAAATTAAAGCATGCTGGGAGTTGTAGATTACAAACAACTTAAGTGTCAAGGAATTGGGGATTACTCTTAATGTAAAGGGGGCAACTAATGCCTGAAAACAATACAGAATCAGGAGGATGGTATCTATTGTTAAATAGATTGCCTTCTGATTCTGTATTGTTTTAAGGCTTTAGTTGCCCTTTAAATGTACTAAATTCCCATATAGTATTTCCATACAGTAATAGCCATACTGGATTTGGTTATTACTGTATGGGACTACTGTATGGGGATGCTGCTGTCCATTTTAAGGGCAACTAAAGCCTTAAAACAATACAGAATCAGAAGGCAGTAGTGGTCATATTTTTTGCCCTCGACTTATACTCGAGTCAATTAGTTTTTACTGTTTTTTTAGGTAAAAATAGGTACCTCGGCTTATACTCGGATCGACTTATATTCGAGTATATACGGTACCATTTTTGGGTTTTTTTATTTATTAGGCTTTATGTCATGGTATATCTGTTGTATTCAATTAGATCAACTGGACTGGAAGTTTAGTTCTTGAAGATGTTTCGCTAGTCATCCGACTGGCTTTCTCAATTCAGAATGACTTGTACAAGAATCTGTGGCAATTATGTACCCTGCAAAAGTCCCAATTAGCATATCACAGCCAGGTGTAAAGGTTCGAACACACGTGAGATCGCGGTTGCCGACACAGCAGATCGGGCAACAATCCCTGAACGAACTGCTGTTTCACCTGATATAGTGCCCATACACAGGCCGATTATCAGCCAAAACAGCGTTTCGTACACATTGTGCGTCGCAGGTCGGCACGTGCGTATGAACCTTTAGATTAATTGAAATGGTAACAAAATTTGAGTAAAGAGTGTAGAAGAGAGATATGAGCCTCTGTATCCTGCACCTTCCGGACTGTCAGCCTCCTCCTAAAGCTTGCTGTGAGTACACGGCCGTCGGCCATTTATTACAGCTTGTTATACTCAAACTGCCCAAAACTGCACACAAAGCTAATTATTCAGCTTGATCTCGGTATCAGATATTAGCAAACTCTATTCACTTCTTGGTTAAACCAGAGTCACAGCCAATGACTAATGAGTTACCTGAAGGCTTGTCTATTGAGGGCAGTGGAAAGCTAACCTAAGCATATGTGAAAGCTCTGAGCTTTCCCTGCACTCAGCAAATTGCCCACAGGGATTGAGCTGAATGCTTTTGTGCAATTCTGGGCAGTGTTTAAGAATATTAAGGTTTTGGGGGCTTCTCTATCAGAATATCAAATGTAATTTTCAATGAGAAAACTGTTAAAAGGGCATGCCCCCCAAAAAAAACAACAACCAAAAAACACAAATTTAACCCACTACTGGCCCCACTGTATAGTATTAAAGGGTATGTCCACTGTGATTTTAACTTTCTTTTTTCCTTTTTTCCAGTAAATCCTGTCCTTCAGTAAAACTTACAGGAGAGCAGAAGAAACTTACCCGCATATCGCTCCAGCACTGCTGACATTCCCTGATGGAGCAACAGTCCTTTGCATTGTGTGTGCAGAGTTTCTTCTGCTCTCCTGTAAGTTTTACTGAAGGACAGGAGGTAAGACGTAGCACATTTACCTCCAGTTCTTCAGTTAAACTGGAAAAAAGAAAGTTAAAATCACAGTGGACATACCCTTTTAAAAAATCCTTACCTTACATCTCTGCTCCTTATGGTTGTCCTGCAGTTCCTGTTCAAAGTCTCAGTAAGTGAAGAGTAGTAACTGTCGGTGTATCATCTGGGCCCTGCTGCTTCTTCTGAAATGTTTCTGGCACGCACAGGGTAGCCCCTCCCTACTGGTCCCACATGGCTTCTTAGTGCCCTACTATTAAAAGTGATTTACTGTGTGTAGGGCACCCCAACCGCCGATTTAGATTTCTAAAAAAAAGCCTCAGAAACAAACTTCGTTTCTCTCGGCTGTGTGCATAGCCGTCAGCTGTGTCTGTGCTAGGCTGCCAGCTAGCCAATCACAGACACAGCTGCCGTTCCCACCCCCCTCTGCTACTTCCATCTAGCAGAGAGCCGGAAAAATAGCACTGGGGGAAAGAAGGTTTGTAAGTGTCTTTCTAGGGCTTTTTTTAAGAAATCTTAATCAGCAGATGGGGGTGGGCTGAAATGCCCTACACATAGGGGCATATTTATAAAAGTTTGTTATTTTCGGACATCCGCACATCGCCGCGGAAAAATCGATATTGCTGTCATATTTTAAAACTCACAGTTGGCGAATTGAAACGGCCAACTTAACGCAAGAATACAGTTACCCGCGCTTTATAAATAGAAGCGAGCCGTAATTGATGCAATGTCTGCAATTTAGCAAAAAGACAACGGTGGAGTTGTTAACGTTCTGCCACCGGGTTTCGCCATTTTATAAATGACGGTAACTCAGATTTTGCCGAAAACAGCGGGAAACCTGGTGTTGGAAACTTAACAGCCTTTTATAAATATGCCCCATAGTAAAAAAAAATATTTTAGGAGTGGCCATACCCTATAACATGAAAATCTTTCAATATCTTTGTACATGATACAGGATAGGAATGTTGCAAAAGCTTACATGGATGCATGGCATTTTAGAAGTGGGGGTTTATCAATTAAAATATTAGCAAGTTAATAGCTCACACTAATACTGCCAACTTGACCTTGACCTAAAAAATATTCAAACTGCCTCGTTACAATCACACAAATTAGACTTTTATATCTAAAGAAGATAAACAGGAAAGATAAACACCTTTCTCTAAAACTTGCCACAGATTATTTTTCGTTTAAGACAGCAGGATTCAGAACAAATCTTGTACTGTAGTACAAGCATCAAAGCGTATTGATTGAGAACACCAAATGCAATTCACAGCACCAAATTTATTGTAGCACATAGGCTAAAAAAATATCTTTGGTGTCTCCAATCAATACACTTTGATAGAAAGTTTACTTGCTTAACGGACTTGGCGGAATAAAATTGCTCTTTAGTTGGTAGCGTTTCAGATATATTTTGTTTTATAGCAACCCAAAACAAGCACTTACAAATTGGGATAAACACAGAAACATTGACATACTGCAGTACAAACTAACAAAATAAATGAAAAGCTAAATATACAACTATTTATACATTTAAGGCATGATAACATCTAGAAATGTATTTTTTGGTTCCTAGTTTCATGATCTGCATTTTCTACTAATTAGTGTAGTTTATTATTTTAATGTTTTCTTTCTTTGCAGAAAGTAAGGCCAAACTCATTAGAGGCTGTTAGTCTTTTCTAAAGGTGGATACACACATTAGCGATAAAATGCCGTTCACATCGCTACCGACGGTTAGAGATGGACGAACTTTCGAAAGTTCGGGCCACTTTCGAACTATATGGAAAGTTCGAAAACGGACCCATTAAAGTCACTGTGAGTCAAATAGTTCGAAAAGTTCTAATGAAATACAATTAAAATATCAACAGTAACTTAATGTAAATGGCTGTGGGACCTGGGAAATGGTCTGTGGAACATGTTCGAATATCCAGGACATTCGAAAAATCAATTTTGCTCTCACTCTCGCTATTTTCGAGCTCGTTCGTGCCTAGGTACCATGTACATTTTACTCGCGGATTCGATGCTCACGTATAGGCTTTAATGGACACTTTACTCGTAGATTCGATGCTCGCATTCGCGTCTGATACCATGGACATTTTACTTGCGGATTCGATGCACGCGTATAGGTTTTAATGGACACTTTACTCGCGGATTCGATGCTTGCGTATAGGTTTTAATGGACACTTTACTCGCGGATTCGATGCTCGTGTTCGCGCCTAAAGACCATGGACATTTTACTCGCGGATTCGATGCTCGCGTATAGGTATATCGAAAGTCCGAAAATATCGAAAAATCCGGGTCCAGGATTGTTTGAGAAGTCCGAATTCGTTCGAATTCAAATAATTCGGCTCAAACTCGAGTTCGAGTTCTAGTCCATCTCTACCGACGGTATAGGTCCATTACCGTGAGTAGCACATTTCTAAACTTTTCCGGAAATGCTTAAAAATTTCCCTCGGCTGCAGTCGTCTCCATTTACTAAAAGTATTGGGAATCGGTCGCGGTTGAGGGAAATGTGCATCCTTGCGTGTTTTCTCTATGCATCATTACATAGGGAGGATGCTCGTGAACTGTGAGTAGTGGGGTATTGAAAAAAAATTACAGAATCAACTTTTAAAGATATTAAATGTGTGTACCCAGCTTAAGATTGCTCTAAATACTGTATGTAGTTTCAAGCCCTTCAGTTATTACAGGATAATGCACCATTCAGATTAAAAATGAATGCTCTCCAAAAAACATTAAATTTGCCAAATCTATGATCCAAACCTCTTCTACCCATGCTCCTCAGCAGCAGGACATGGGCAGTTTTGTAGAAGTAAATGGAAATAGCATGAGGAACATGGTCCTGCTGTGGAGTAGAGTGTTTAGTTCTGCCTGCGGTTCCATGGAATTTAGAGAAATTCAGAAAATACGATTCAAACCCAACTAAAGTAGAATATTTAAAGTAATTTTCAATGTAACTGTTTCGATATTCTAGTTTCCAAATGGAATTTTCGGATTTTCCTTGGCATTTGATGGGATCATCTCTATTTCTTATGACTCTTTCAGCTTCATTTATGGGGAGGTGCTGGGCTCTTTTCTGGAATTAAAGTCACGCTAAAAGATTTAATATTGATTAGGGCCACTTTAACTCCATCTTAGCACTGGTTTTGCCAAAGACACCCACACCATCTCTTTGGAATTTACACACGGCTGCAAACGTGATATTGAATCACGTACAGGAGATTTACCCAGAGCAATAGCAGTTCCTCCTCTTTATCTGTTGAACATATATTATGTGTTACTGTATGTATTTTTTCCTGCGTACTGTAGTGCTTTACACAACCTACCCACAACCTATCACAATGTGGGAAAACCAGAGTCTTAAAAAGAAGCCCGTGCAAATGCAGGGAGAACATTCAAATGTATGTGTGCAGATGTGTTTTCCACTCAAAATAAGGCAGCAGTAAAAGAAAAACACTTATTTTTAAATAGATTATATGTATGATGTTTTATTTTAATACTAATTAAAATAATACATTTATAGTGAAAGCTATTTTTTGGTATTCATATATGCAATACACATGCAAGAAAGAGTCAACAAATTCCACCACATTGAAACCTTTAAGATTCATTTTCTAATATTTTTTTGATAAACAGAACTGGGTTGTAATAATAGGGTTAAACAAGATTTGTATTACACAATATATGGATTTGTAGACCGTCATATATCATAAATAAATGATGATAGTGGTTTTAAAACTACCCTAAAATATACGGCACTTTTAGTTCTTTAACCATAAAAGGTGTGATCTCTAGAGAGACAAGCCAAGACTCTAAGTTTTTATTCCTGCCACTATATGGCAAAGTCTCTTCCATCTTGGAGCAAATGCACTTGGAAATGAAACACACACTTGGGACTTCAACTCCTCGCTCTTATCCAAAGATAGGGGGAACAAAATGTAAAAACCATAAAATAATCAAAAGCGAAATGATTTTTTACTTAAGAAAAAGATACAAAAAAACCCCAAACAAACTATTTGCTGAAAAACACAATGCGAATGCCCCATCATGCTGAAATATTAACTAGTAATCTACAAATATTTAAATATTTAGAAGTTAGCTGTAATCTAAAAATACAGAGAATAAGGGGGGATAAAAAGCTCTAAATGGTGTAACAGCAGAATGTTCGGTTTTACAAAGTCATGCTAAATGAATGATTTTCCATGTTTATCAACAATGGTTGAAATTGGGAGAGAAATGAAAGTACTAGAATAAGCCATGACACTGAAATATGGATTTCATTTTTTACAGCTATTTTACTTTTCAACTCAAAGTCTTCCAACTGAGAGTCAGCCAAAACACTGAAGAACGCAAGAATTTCACACACATCTCCACTTACATTCTTTTTAAGAAATATGCATGGATATTAACTGGAGTAAGGAGGGGGGAACAGTTTGTTCTAAGTAATGTATTATTTTTTTTCACATAAAGTCACATGTTTTACAATCTACCTTTGTAAAATTTTTAGAAAATGTTTTTCATGTGTAGACTACTGTAGTTTTTTTGCTCACACAAATCTACATATAGTATGTAGTATGTGGAAGTCGATGATGTTGCAGGCAGAAGAAGGAAGCCTTTATTCATCCCAGAAGAGTAGTACAAGCTTTCTTTAATTCTGTCCTTGGGGACTTTAAATATCTCAGCAGGCAAGCACCTCCGCCTGCCTAATACATCAATATCTACAAATGTACTGCTTATTAAATGTGTCTGTCTTTCAGTTCTAGATAGTGTGTCATTAAGTCAAATTTCAAATGTGTACTGAAACAGGAAATACGTGTTTTTCTTTACTTTGGTTAACTAAGACTTGTGTCCAGAACTGATGTGGAAAAAAAGATGTTTATTTGTTAGTGTACATAGAGGATATTTCTAGACTTAAATAATTTCAAATATACAGCATATCTATTATATTAATCACTACTGGATCCTCAGTAGTTCCGTCATGGATGAACCTACGGAATTATTTTGAAACTGTAAATGAGCAAATCAGACTAAATACTGTACAGTAACAGAAGGCTCTCACTATTTTAAAGTGTAAAGTCATCAGCACACATGGAACATACAAGGTAGGATTAAGAAGCTGGTGGTGAATAGAGATGGACGAACTTCTGAAAGTCCAGTCCATTTTCAAACTAAATGGAAAATTCGATGGTTCGAAAACGGACCCATTAAAGTCAATGGGAGTCAAATAGTTCAAAAAGTTCTAATGAAATACAATTAAAATATCAACGATAACTTAATATAAATGGCTCTGGGGCCTGGGAAATGGTCTGGGGAACACGTTTGAATATCAGAGAACTTTCATAAAATCGATTTTACGCTCACACGTGGTACTTTCAAGCTCCCGCGTTCGACTTTCGATAAATATCCCATAAACGATTCAAACATTCGCTAATTATCCCATAAACGATTCGAACATTCGATAATTATCCCATAAACGATTCAAACACTCAATAATTATCCCATAAACAATTCGAACGTTTGATCGATTTTCGAATTCGATAATTATTGAAAGTTCGAAAATCAGTGAAATCCGGGATAGTTCAAGAAGTCCGAGTCCATTCAAACCCGATATGTGCGGCTCAAACTCGGTTTTGTGTTCTAGTCCATCTCTATTGAGTAGAGATGGGATTCAGGTCCGACACAAACCTGGATCCAAAACAAAACTTCTCGGACTCCAGAGCGCATTTTCGCTAATTTTGGAATGTACAGAGCTATTTTTGAAAATAACATTAAATGTTTCGAAAATCATCGAAAACATGACCGAAAACTCGAAAATGGTCTTTGTTCGTATTTTCTAAAATTTTAGAACCTTCGAGACTATTTTCGAAAATAGCTCAGTACATTCAAAAATTTTCGAAAATCCCCTCCGGTTTTGGATAATTGGAATTTTCCCAATATCCAGGAATCCGAAAATGGAACGAAATTAGTGAGTTTTGGCCATCTCTAGTGGTGAGATTTTTCCAATGGGTTTCAGTGACACAACTGATGATTGTACATTTAGAACCCTGTTTAAGGATTCTCAATAAATTTAATTCATTAATTTTTTGGGGAACTACTGAATTCAGACATAAAGGTAAACTAAACACAATTAATCCCCCTGATCCATATTAAAATACTAAATGTAAACAGCCTTACAGCTGTCATTGGTACGGGTGCTCATTTTGCAATGTATTTAAGGGGAATGTACTTCAATAACATGCACGCCCTGGTGTACCTTATTAGTGACTAGCTGGCAGCTAGAGAAGGGGACAGGAATCTTTACTGCAACTACCACAGCAGATAGGGCTTCAGGTTTAAGTTTATATTTACAGTACTTCTCCTTTATAACACATACAGACAGATTTACCTGGAGGTGCTGCACAGGTGTCTGCAGTTGAAGCTGCAGTAACCGACACAATCACAATTAGCACGACTTTAACTCCTTCTTAGAGCTGGTTGCACAGGTATCGCAAAATATACCCACGCAGCCGGCGCAAGCAATTCCTGTGTGTTTTTTTACACAACTTTTTAAAACCAGCTGATATCGCTCAATATAGTCTTAAGAAGAGATGGCCAAAACTCACCGGTTTTGTTCTGTTTTTCAATTCCCGGATCTCGGGAAAATCCCCAAAAGATCCGAAAACGGAACAAATGTTCGATTATTATTGAATGTTTAAGGGGATATTTTCAAAAATACCCTTGAACTTTCAATAACCCTCGAAAATATGGTCAGAGAGTCAGAGTTTCCATTCGTATTTTCGAGTATTATCAAACGTTCGAGGCTATTTTCTAAAATTATCAAAAATAGCCTTGAACATTCGATAATAATCGAAAATGCACACTAAAGTCCTCAAATCCGTACAACCCGTCTGAAATCGGACGGATCATTTGGATTTCGGAAGCGGGTCCGACCCGGATCCCATCTCTAGTCTTAAGGTAATGTTAACCAATTAGCAACAATGTACTGTTGGTTAGTGTGATTTTATACTTGAGGCGATTGTGCCAGGTAACGAGAAAGAGAACATAGCTTAACCACCACAAGCAATGTACCAAGATTGTGGTATTTTAGCATGACTTTATTAACACCAGAAATTTACTGGTGTTCAAGTCATGGAATGTACTGGGATGATCATCCGCAAATCCAGATACTTTTTAGTGGTACATCCCTGTTATATGTAAAATACAACACATGCCGTATGCATAAAGAGCTGCAAATGTTTGCCCCTTCTATTAGCAGATGTTAGCTTTTAACTGGGTAAC
The DNA here is from genome assembly GCA_019447015.1 of Hymenochirus boettgeri. NCBI lineage: Eukaryota > Metazoa > Chordata > Amphibia > Anura > Pipidae > Hymenochirus > Hymenochirus boettgeri. The sequence goes on from CM033475.1 coordinate 34,598,065, forward strand.
TGCAGTTAAAGGTAATGTCCAGCCTAAAAACAAGTTGGTTTTAAAATGCTTATCACCCCCCAAAACCTCACTTTCGCAAGGTTCCTACAGTTCAAAGATCCCCCAGAGCTTTCTTACCTGACCCGGTCCCTCGCCTCTTCTAGTCCACGGCTGGTGCGGACAGTCGCTCCACTTCCTGGTTGCAGCTGTCAGTTAGCGTACGATGTGACGTCACGCCCAATCGCCTGACAGCCGCGACCAGCAAGAAAAGCGGCTGTCAGCGCTGAAGTCCCCATCTCCTGTTTTTGCTTGCAACGAGCTCGAAATAAGAGCAGGGGGCGTGGAATAGATGGCGAGGGACCGGTTCAGGTAAGTAAGCTCTTTGAAATGTAGAAACCTCACGAAAGTGAGGTTTTGGGGGGTGATAAGCATTTTAAAACAAACTTGTTTTTAGGCTGGACTTGCCCTTTAAATAATATTTGATTGGTTGTGCAGATTTATTGCACAGGCAACATTTTGCCCCTTTTATTGCCTCACCCCTATTGCAAGCAGTTTTTTTTATTATGCAGTGATCCATCTTCAGTGCTTTTAAGTGGAAAAAAATCTTCAGCTCCAACCTTACTGATAAATGTCACTTGTTATGCATTATTTATTTATTTTTGACATGAAGAAAAAAGTAACCAATATCATTTTACATAAATAGCTCTGCAAAGAAGAGAAACCGGACATTAATATACCCAACATAAGGATATGGCGTGACTGCAAAATTCATTAGGGCAACTAGGGATGGACTAGAACTCGAACCCGAGTTCGAACGGACCTGGATACTTCTCGAACTATCCCGAACCCGGATTTCTCAGACTTTTGATATTTCAGTGTGGTGGTTTAGCAGTTTTTGTTAACCCCCCCTGTATTCACACATCTTGAGACCCAACACTCCTTTTAAGGACTTAACTTCCCTGTGAGACCCAAAAGTCCTTTTAAGGACTAACCCCCCTATAAGTCCTTTGGACAATTTTTGTGTTAGACTTTTTAGAGGTCTAGGTGTCCTGTTTTTTTTGTTTGTCTTTCTCCCTGATGGAAACAGATCCCTCATCTGCAAATTTATATATAAAAAAGTAAATAATAATAATAATACATAATAATAAAAAATATTAATAATAAATGAAAAATAATAATGTAAATATTTTTAGTGTGTACTTGTCCTTTAACTAACTTTTACTAACATTAACTTACAGTTACATTTAAATTTACTAACACTAACTAACATTAACAAACATATGCATTTTGAGTCCTTTAGGAGAAAAGCACTAAAGGCCCCACAATCATTTGTGGTGGTTTGCGAAGCGCTATCGCCAATCAGAAGTGCTATAAAAGTAACAAGAAAAGTGCAGTAACTTCATATAGTGGTTATACATACACAGAGCTTGTCAGAAAGATCTGCCGCAGAACCGCCTAATAGGAGTGGTGCAAAAGGTGGTGTTTTATACAACTCAATCACAGTTAAAATTTTATATATAAATGTGATACTTGCCATGGACATTGGTCTGGATGTCCTGGACGTAGTTACACTGCTGTCGCTTCAACTTCGACCACCTCTTTTGCAGTTGTGAGGTGGTCAGCTGGATTTCAAAACTGCAGCTTCCTCTGCAAGTGGCACATAATGCGCTCCTTTATATTGGGGATGCCAATTGGCATCCCATCGTACCCTCGCCTGGTAATGGTACTCCACTACCACACGCTGCCATTCCATGGTGGGCATGTTGTCTGTAGGCTAACTAATAGTGGAATAAAACCCACCCACTTTCGAGGCTCGATTTTGGAGCCTGGATTGCATATAGAAAGTCAATTGGAAGAGGGGATTATAATCGAATGCAGAAAAATCCAATATGCGAGTAAAATGTCTATATACTAATACGCAAGTAAATATCGAATTTGCGAGAAAAATGTCAATATAACAATATGCGAGTAAATATCGAATTATCAAATCCGCGAGTAAAATGTCTATTATACCAATACGCGAGTAAATATTGAATTATCAAATCTGTGACTAAAATGTCTATTATACCAATGTGCGAGTAAATATCGACTTATTGAATCCGCGAGTAAAATGTCTATTATACCAATACGCAAGTAAATATAGAATTATCGAATCCGAAAATAAAATGTCTATAATACCTATATGCGAGTAAATATCGAATTATCGCATCTGCGAGTAAAATGTCTATTATACCAATTTGCGAGTAAATATTGAATATCGAATCTGCGAGTAAAATGTGTATTATACCAATACGCGAGTAAATATTGAATATCGAATCTGCAAGTAAAATGTCTATTATACCAATACGCGAGTAAATATACAATCTGCAAGTAAAATGTCTATTATACCATTACGCAAGTAAATATCGAATATCAAATATGCGAGTAAAATGTCTATTATACCAATACGCAATTAAATATCGAATTCTCGAATCTGCGAGTAAAATGTCTATTATACCAATACGCGAGTAAATATCGAATATCGAATCTGCAAGTAAAATGTCTATTATACCAATACGTGAGTAAATATCGAAATATCGAATCCGCGAGTAAAATGTCTATTATACCAATCCGCGAGTATGTATCGAATGATCAAATCCGCGAGTAAAATGTCTATTATACCAATACGCAAGTAAATAACCAATTATCGAATCTGCGAGTCGTTTATGGGATAATTATTAAATGTTCAAACCCGAGAGCTCGAAAGTAGCATGCGTGAGAGTAAAATATATATATATATTTTTTTTTTAAAGTCCTGGATATTCAAACGTGTTCCCCAGACCATTTCCCAGGTCCCACAGCCATTTACATTAAGTTACCATTGATATTGATATTTGACTCCCATTGACTTTCATGGGTCCGTTTTCGAACTTTCCATATAGTTTGAACGTTCGAAAACGGACCGAACTTTTGAAAGTTCGCCCATCTCTAGTGATTACTCACAAACTGAGAAATCTTAAAGGGCATGTCCACCCTGGAAATTAACTTTTTATATAAGGTAGGTAGCAGCTGCCCACCCCAACTGCCGAAATATAAATTCTAAAATATGCCCAGATCTTCACTTACAGACCCTTCTCTCCTGCGACGTCTCCTATCCAGCTCCCTGCTTGTGGAAGTTGCAAGCAAGGGCTGGTCAGTCAATCACAGACGTGGTTGACGTCATCGAAGGCGCTGCGGGAGAGAAGGGTCTGTATGTAACTATCGGGGCATTTTTTAAAAGAAATATTATGGGTGTTAAGGTTGGGCAGCTGTTACTTACCTTATTTAAAGAGGATTTCACGCTAGGTGCCATGGCCTTAGAAGATGGATCCGGGTGGTGGGAGGGAGGGGGGGTGAGTTGATCCCCTGCGCATGCCTCAGACCATGAGTCACTGATAGCTTTTACTCTGCAGTTTCCTTGACTTAGAAAAGGCATAGCAGAAGAACCATTTGGAGCAGAGATATATGGTAAGGATTTTTTTAAACTACAGAGTGTGGTCAGTATGGGGTTAAATTTCTGTTTTGGGGTGGACATGCCCTTTAACAAAATTACTATTGCTTTATATTAATGTATATGTTCATCCCTATTCATAATTCATACTTTAATTTCATTCTAAAGTAAGGGTGACTGAACCAGCCTGGCTTCTTTCCATCAATAGATCTGTGGATCAGTTTTAGGTTTTGGCTGGAACTTTGGCCATTGAAACGAAGTTCTGCACCAATACTAACTTTCAACAGTAACAATTTTGGTAGTTCTACGTCTGAATTCCATCAGAATTTTTAATTTCTAAAAACTGAACTGGGAGTTCCAACCTAAAACCGATCCCCATACATCGTATGCAAGGCCAGTAAAGGTGGACATACACTAGAAAGATTTTACTTACCCGACCGAGCGATCCCATAACATAAGACCGACCCTGCCGGAACCACCTTTTTCGTTCTTCTTTGTGACCAAGATGTGATCTCAAAATGAATGGGATTTGCAGTCGCATATCGGTCGCAAAGAAGAATGGGAATGGCGGCTACAGCAGGATCGATTTAATGACGTGGGAACGCTCGGTTGGGTAAGTAAAATCGTCCCAGTGTATGCCTACCTTTAGGTCCATGAATGTGGTTACAACCACATATTGTCATCAGATTCAAAATCTAGTGGTAATCCTATTCATGGCTACCTCAATTTACACCATGTCTTTCCAGTGCAAGAATTCAGAATTCCTTCCACAGTTTCCCAAAAGGTCTCAGGGGTGTTTTCATTTGCATCTTAAAATAAAGAAGTAACTTACTATAATTTTTTTTATAATTGCCATGTATAATGGTCATTTTTCTACTCTCTAATATTATGCAAAGTTGAAAGATTTGTGGACATATTTATTAAGGAGCAGAAATATTTTTTGTTTTTTACTCCGGACATTGCTGCAAATTTTCTGCCTCGGAATTCTGAGAACATTTTAGTGAGAAGTGGCGCAAACTCCAGCATTAAAAAAAATGCCGTAATAGCAGTCAGATGAGATCCAACAGGGCATTCTACAGTAAACACAGCTGGGGGGTTTACAAAGTAATTAACGACTGAAAAACATTGACACATTACTGTAGTTATGATATTTTTAACACCTCCCAGGTGAAAATTTAGCAAAGTCCTTAAAAGTAGTCAAAATTCCCAGGACATTTTTTCTGCATTTAATTTAATAATGGAACCCCGTGGCCATTTTTCAGTATTAATAAAGAAACTACACTATTAATTCCACAAAAAAAACCACTAAGTCCAGTCCAGTCCCTAAAAATATATAAAGTGTAACTGACATGAAGTGCAAAAAAAATAAAGAGAAAAACGAAGGGTAGAAACTAGTGTAAATATATCGTAGCAAAAGTCAATCCTTCTTAAAAAATATGCCCCATAATCTTCAAAGCAATAATATCTGGCAAATTCTATGAAGTGAATTATCTGAACAAATGTGTTTACACACCATATAGTGCATTGAATATTGATACAAAATGTCTACAGAAATGGTTGTTGCAAATAAGTGGTCAGTAAAATCTCATAGTGGGGCAGATATAGTGTAAAGCCACAATACTTAAAGGATAATTGTATTGCCTCAATGCATTTTTAAAAATATATATATATATAATTTAAAAAGAGTAAAGGTATGCAGCCCTCCCCACATATTTTTTTCCTGATTTCGAGCTTCTCCCTGCCTTTAATTAGTCTTCAATTAGCCATGCTGTGAAGGGGGTGTAACATTTCTGTCTGCCGGTAACTGTCACTCAAAGCTAGCATGTGAGAAAACACTCCTCCACTCACCCTTGATCAGCTTTATTATGTAGGCTATATCCTAGCAACAGGACATTTCAAGTTTGATTGACTGGCAGAGGTGGAGGAGAGAGGTTGTAACAGACATTCCCACCAGCCAATGACAAGTGATATGTTAACTACGGCCCTGGGCCATCTAGGAGGCGGGCTTTTAGCACTCATCTTTGCTGTGTGATATCTAAGGGAGAGCAGCATGGCTGTAAATGAGAGTAAACAATTTCAGCTGCTGGAAGTGTGAACATGTAATGGGGGTAATGTAATCTTTTTTGAGTTTAAAGGAAACTATTGTGAAACTATTGTAAAAATAGCAATTAAAGAACTTATTTAAAGGACAACTATACTGTAAAAAAAAAATTTTTTTTTTAGAAATGGAAAGTATCTGGGAGAGGGAGGTAGGAATAATTTTTCCCACCTCCCAATATTGTTTTGTTAAAGAGCTACAGCATATAGACTTTTTATCTAACAGGTTATGGCCCTGGGCCTTCCTATATTAAAGATAGTGCTAAAGCACTCAGGAAGCCTGGCAGAAGCAGTTTACTGTGTCCTGCCGCTCCTCACACAAATGAAATAGGGAGGTAGAAAGTACCAATCCTACCTCCCTTCCCCAGGTACTTTTTATTGAAACTGTTTTTGAAAACAGTTTATACACACTATAGTTCTCCTTTAATTTTTTCATAGTAGATGGAGAATACATTATATTTTACAAACATGTACAGTATGCAAAGCTTTAAAAAAAAAGAAATATATCATAAATGCTTAGTTTCTTTTGTAATGCATTCAAACAGAATGTTCTACCAATAATACAAAATTAAGACCAGCACATTGTGAAATATTCTAATCAAGAGGTTTTCATTATTTTTTTCCTGCTTTTTAGAAAACTAGACTGTTTGAATGGGACTCCATATTACCAAATGAGTATATGGGTCTAGCTCGTCCGTGGAGACTTAAATGCAGAAACTCTGACAATTAGATCTGATGTGAGAACTAATCCATTCAATTCTCATTGACATAAATGAGTTAACTAAAGTAATACAATGAGATCTTGGCTACAGGCAGAGACACAGAGCCCTCTATTGCTGGATATATTTCTGAGCACCACTTGAGTCCCACTGTTCTTTCCTAAAACCCAACCAGTAGTACATTGTACATGGCTGGTTATTACACCACTTTTAGTGTCAATCTACCTAACCTAATAGTGTTTGCTAAATTAATTTTATAAAATAAAATAACTGATAATTCCCCCTCTTTAGAAATATACAAAATAAAAGGAAAATATGTTTTATTTCTTATATAGTACATACAATACAAGGATTGTGGAAGCACTCCAATTAGGCTAATTTACAGCTACATTTAGCGGAAGTGCTACTGATCTGGTCAAAAATTTATACAAACATAGAAAAGATAATCAATGCACATACCTAGGCCCCATACAATATCATATTATCTGCACACTGGCATACTTTATTAACAAAGGGGTTTTAGTATACATTACTGTGATCACATGAATGAAAAGCCCTCCAACCACATCAAGGTAACCCCAGTCTGGAAGGTCTTAACGTCTAACCTTTTTTACTTCAATTACCATTAATAGTTGTGCACTGGATCCATATAACAGGCTTTTTACCTTCCCCCCAGCCCTTTGGCTTTTTAAAATGAGGGAAGAGGCCATCCACCCAGTGCTTTATATTAAAGGCATAGGACCTCCCATGAAAGGGGCGTGTATATGCCTTTAATATAAAGCACTGGGTGGATGGCCTCTTCCCTCATTTTAAAAAGCCAAAGGGCTGGGGGGAAGGTAAAAAGCCTGTTATATGGATCCAGTGCACAACTATTAATGGTAATTGAAGTAAAAAAGGTTAGACGTTAAGACCTTCCAGACTGGGGTTACCTTGATGTGGTTGGAGGGCTTTTCATTCATGTGATCACAGTAATGTATACTAAAACCCCTTTGTTTATAAAGTATGCCAGTGTGCAGATAATATGATATTGTATGGGGCCTAGGAATGTGCATTGATTATCTTTTCTATGTTTCTTATATAGTGCTACATAGTCTGTAACACTTAAAAATGAATTAATCCATTCAGATCAGGCCCTGCACCAAAGATCTTACAATCTAAGCACTGTATTTGACACATATTATAAGTAAGTCTTTATGATTATGGGAGAAACCAGAATAGCCAGAGGAAACCAATGCCACCAAGATGCAGATGTGTCCAAGAGAGGAATCAAACCCAGGACTTCAGGGATGCAAGGCATCAATGCTAACCACTGAGCCACTTAATAGTCAAGTGACAGGAATGAATATAACATTATTTTAACTAGAAAAATAAAACTAAAATACAATGCTTTACATAAACGAAAGCCAAGTTAATCTTTGTAATTATTTTAAGAAATTTGCTTTTATGAATGGCCAATTTGTGCACACCCGTTTTGTGGTAGTTTTAAACCAGTGTGTTCTTTAAATGTCCTGATATTAAAATAATTTCCCTTCATAAACTATCAGGATTAGCTGTGCTTTAGAACATGCTAAAAATAATTCCTGCTTAACCCAGGATTCAAAATTAAAGAAGATAAACAAGGAAGCATTAATCTAAGTCAATGTGATAAATGCATTACGGGGGCCAAGTGGCAATCAGTAATATGCACTGGCAGTGAATTCTGTCTGATAAATTCAAAGCAAACACGAACAACATTTCCTGATCCCCTACAGATGGACCAAACTAACGTATGGGCAAATGATTAATATGATTCTTGTACAAATCTTGTGAGATTTAACTTAAGCATCCCTTTCTGAAGTTTATTTTGCAGTTTAACTGTGCTTAATAAATGCTACTTCAAATAATGTGCATGGTGACTGCCTCTTGGTAATTGCCACGTTCTCTAGTGTTTATCAGCTAACAGACACGTTGACTTGGATAACAATTGATCACAGTTCTTAAAAACAAACTAAGAGCTGATACATTGGACAATTAGGGGTAACCTTAACATGTGGTAACTCCACATATCATTAATCAGAGGGGGTAGTTCTGGGCAAACCGCCAGCTCTTCTCCCTTAACCAACCAAATCTTAGATTCTCAAAGGACAATGGCCTCACCTGCTGTGCTGGCATCACGCCCTTATTCATAATATCTCTGTTACTAAACTTGATTAGATTAAACGTGGTAGGGACCAAGAAGGATTCAGCAAGAAAAAAAAGCAGTCTAAATATTTCTTCTTCTATGCACACAACACACAACACAAACACAAACATTAGTAACAAATGCAGAAATTACTAACCAAGTCTCTAAAGATTTGTCCAAGGGTAAGTAGTCAACAGAAAAGAAATTATGTACAATGAAAAATAAAAGTTTCATAGCTGTATAGCATGTGCATGTTTATACACTCAACAAATCTCGGCCAAAATATCACATTTTGAACGCTTAATACTGTATATCTAAGAGGTCAAGGGGAAAAGCTCTTGTGCAAAGAGATTTATGGTGGCTGCAGCAGTTTTGAAGAAGTCGTACAAACACCACCCACAAAAAACTGCATTATTTTTTCAACATTGCGCTCACCATATCTTGCCTTTATGTCTCTCCATGCCACATGTGCCCAATATGTGGTGCTCATACATAGACTACAGGTGAAAAGAAGCTTATGTTCATTTAACATTTATTATCCAACTCTCCATTCATGATCACCCCCCTTCCTTTTTTTTTTTTAATTAATTTTACTTGCACATTACATGAATTTATTGATACTAGCTATCAGGTTAAACGTTGAACCCAAATTGTAGCACAGGCAAGTATAGGTATAAGAAAGGTAAAAACATATACTGTATATCAAACTATACTCTGCACAAACATTTGCTTCTAGCACACAATTCAATCTAGTCAGATCCCCATAATCCTGGATCTATCCCTTGCTAAAGATACCCTACTAAGTCCTATATTATTCATCCTCAGAGGTGCTTGGTTGGAAGAGCTAGACAATGGAATGTTGGGAATTTAAAATATAAAATCAAAAACAGAACACGTCTCTTTTAGGGTTTCCACCTCCCAGGGTAAAAATTACTAGTAATCATGTTGTAACCAGAGTTTAATGCCCCATTTAGTAACCAGGAGCAGGTCAGTATAATTCCATTTTCTTTAACAACTTATATTTTCTAATGAATCCCCATTATTACATTAAATAAAACATAAAGGCTGAACATAAGGTTCATAAACATGTGAGATCGCAGGTGCAGAACCACGACGTACGATATGTACGAATGGCCCGCGTATGGGCACTTTAACGGCTGAAAGGGCCGGTCGTCCGGAGATCCACCCGGTGGATCGGGCAAAAATCCCCGAACGAGCAGTCGTTTAGGCCGATAAAGTGCCCATACACGTGCTGGTTATCACCTGAAACGGCCGTTCGTGCACATCAAGAATCGTGGGTCGGCACCCAAGATCACACATGTGTATGAACCTTAGATTTTATATAAACTCTAGCTAATTTTTTCTTATTCCACTGACTAATTGTTTGCACTGTATTAGTAAATACAATCTTTCATTGTGCAGATGGAATATACTCTGGGGGAGATGCTAGAACATTCATTACTGCTTAAATAATTCTAAAATCCATGCTTCTCACTGTAATATAGGGTTAGCATGAGTTTTAGTCTCATTTTCAGGGGCCTGCATCCAAAACTTTATGAATTTATCAAAATTGCTCATTAATGAAAACTATCATTCTTCCCAACTATCACTGTACCATTTATTATTTGATCTGCCCCCTATTTCTTTAGAAATCCAATCTGAACAATCTTACAATTACCGAGTGCCTTATTATCATAAACTCTTCTGCTGTGTACAGTTTTGCTGCAACTGGAATGGTGAAAGTTGGTATTTGTGAATTGCATGATGAGAAATTAATTTCATGCTTGCGCTCATAGAAAGTCTGGTCAGATGGAAGTTGGATTAAAGGAATGCAGCAACAGACAAACCTCATAGTAAGGGCTAAGTCATTTTTTTCCATTATAGTTGCCCTTTAATGCTTACTTGATAGGGGAGTCCAACCTCTGCTCCAAGTCACAACTTACCCAATGTGCTCCCATGATGTCTAAACTCTATTGGGGGAGCACAGGGAAGCTGCAAATGTAAGAGAGAGAGAGAGAGAAAAAGACAGACAGACAATTTGAAAGACAATTAGAAAGTCACACATTTTTAAATCCATGATTAGTGATAGGCTCAGAGCTGAGAAAAAACAAGGTCTCACACAATTTGCACACTTTAAAAACAGGATTAAACACACATATCAATATTCTCTTTATTTCAGTAGCAAATATTTATTTTTATAAGTGTTTATTATTAAGGGACCTAAAAAGAAGAGTGTAGCCTAGGCAGCTGGTCATTGATCAAAATTATTCCAAAACCATGTCTTCTATAAAGGGTTAACTGCCCCCACCTTATCAATTGCAGGGAAGCTCATCCATTATAGCCTGACTTTCTTGTCATTTCCGTATCCCTTGTCACACTGACAAATGATTTATGCCTCGTTGGTTTTGCACATCGGACAGCACACTTAGTTATGTTTATGTGACTCATAGAGCTTCGCTTCTGGGGCTCTGCACCCTCTGGTCATTGTCTATGTTTCTTAAATCTTTGCATTTATAGACGAGTGTGTCAGCTAATAAACATGCGTTTTTTTTTATGTTTGGGGAAATTAAAAACCTCTCTATTCCTTATGACAGAGACTTAAAATTAGAACACGTTAAAGCATTGTATTTACTGTCACTGTCTAGGCAAAACAAAACTAACAAGTCACCTTTGTGATTGTTGAATGGCAATATTAATTATTAGTCTCTATGTTGTATGTTTTTAATAACTAAGTGCTAGAAAATAAAGGCAGGTGATAAGCAATGTTCAAAGAGACACAGGGGATAGAAAAAAATACATAACATTAAATTAAAAACGCTACCAACACATTAAACAAATCCTTTCAAAGTTTGAAACTGAAATCTGCCTATAGACATAGCGATATTATCAGCTGATACACGGTATTGCACAGAAGCTTCCGTGGGAGGGGGCTGATGATGAAATTGGACCAATAGGTTCAGTTTTAGCTGATAATATTGCTAAATATATGGCCATCACAAGGCATGGCACACATGTTTTGGCCCAACCAATTTTGTTGGCTTACTAAAGACCATACGTGTGCTAAAAATGTTTGCAAGGTAAATCACTATAATCAAAATATATTGGACCAGGTGATACATTGGAAAGATATAGCCCTTAAAGGATTTCAGATGTAAAATGTAATAGATAAAACAATTTACAGTCCCATTGTGTCACTGTAGTAATATGGAGGAGACCACTGTTCAGTTCTATGCATTAGTGATATTAGATCTCATTAAACAGAAAAAAGCAGCTATTGTGCAAGTGCCCTATATTGTACATAAGTACATGCAATGAAGCATGTAGCATATGTAAAGATGTCAGGTAAAACACAGCAGATAAATATTAATGAGACAGTGATTTCGCAGAAATAGCAAAAACTATTTAAGTCGTGTGTAAGAAATTCTCTGCTGGGTTTAAACAAGTTCACAGTAGCCACACCGTGTTCCAACACAAAGGAAATGGCTTTACATGTGTGCATGTATGTATATTATTATAACAATTTTTATTGTATATTAGAGATGGGGAAAATGCTTTTGCCTGCCATTTTGCAAAGTTCTGCCTAATTGCCCCAAACAGAAATTTCCCTACTGACATTTATTATACAATAATAGGGTACATATTTATTTAATGTTTAAAGAGCATGTCCACCCCAAAACTAAAATTTCACCCACTGCTGTGGTACTGTTAAAAAATCCTTACCTTATCCTCTGCTCTATACGTTTGTTCTACAGTGCCTTCCTGTGTGTAAAAATGTATCTTCCCCTTCCCAGTCCTCCTGGGTGACTCCTGGATGTGCAGGGGAGCCCCCTACCCCCACCACCCCCTTGACAGTTAAGGTTGGGAGGGGGTACCCTACACTACAGAAAAATTAGGAGATACACTTTAAGTGTACAAATGGCATGGGAAGCTGGAAAATTATATTGGGAACATGTACCAATGGCCAAAATATTTTTAAAACAATATTTATGATAGGAAAGATTATGGCAGCTCCCATCCATATGTATTTATACAAATAAAAAGTATTGGACTATTTTAAAAATATATTTATTAATAGGCAAATTCGAGGACTCAACAGTCCTCATTTCACACAAAGATGTCCGACTTATTAATATTTTTTATGACTTTAAATTTAGTCTTGAAAATAATAAATAAATGTGATATTATCTTCCACCTAAATTATTCAACTTCATAAAAGTCTCTTTTCCACGTTATGTTTCTGGGATAATAAAAAAGAGCATGACAGAAATTATGTAGGCACAACATAGTAGACCATCATATCCGCCATGTTCCTTAAAGCATACAATGCGTTGTGGCTAAAATCTCATCATACCAGAACCCAGTGGGAGTTTGTTTAAATATCACAGATAACAGAGTAAAACTGGATATACATTGCATCTCTTTTAAGATGAAATGTAGTTCCTTGTAATGTTTGAGTATATTTGATGTGATCTGGCCTTGTGGCCTTCACCTCTTTGTCTACTAGGTACATGTAATAGGAAGTAGAAATAAAAGAATATTCTTGTAAATAAATACAGCAGATAATATATATAAATATATTTATATTGTTTGCACTGCCATTTTCCTAGCATCATAGCTATGCATTCTAGCCAAGGAATATGGCTTAAACTAGGGAAACATACTAATATTTTAAATGACAAAAGTAAACATTCTAAAACGACCATGTACGATTACAAAACGCATTTGTAAAATAAAAATGAATCGCACTGGTGATTTTCTATTTATGTATTATTAGTAAACAGAGAAGAACAATACTCGAAGAAACAACTGGGAAGGTATAACAGAAAGCTCCTACATGGTAGCAGAAGGAATAACTAGGAAAGTCCGTTATTTTGTGCACATACCATAAGTGCACCCACATAAAATGTACGGTACACCATTATTGGTACTTTCTGGTCACCTTCACAGTGTTTCCTGTATTTAGCTAGGTGCCTGGCTAGGAAAAGCAGAGGTTGGATTGGCAGAGGTTTCCTCAGTGGTGAAGTTGTGAAACCAGAAAATTTACTGAAATATTTAAAATGAACAGATCACTGAGTCAGCAGAGAGTTTAAAATATGTGGACCATTATACATTAAAAACAATGGTCATTAGCAGTAATTACCGTAAATAACTAAGTAATAAGTAAGCTATTGCCATAACATAAGTGGATTGCAAGCTCTTCAGGACAAGGGCCTCACTTATGATCCAAACTGGAGCCCTAAAATCCTATCTAAATATGTATGCACAAATACATTGCCGTTTATTCATAAAACCTTGTGTGAATTAAAGGAGAACTAAAGTGCACATAAAGTTTTAGAAAAAACAATTAGGATATCTCCACTTGGGGAAAAAATGGGCATTTAGTTTCATTGAAGAACGGGGGGTAAAGGAGCTGTGTCTTCCCTCCCATTCTTCAATAAAACCTGCAAGAGCCGGAAGAGAAGGTAAGGTACTTACCTGGTCGCTAGCTCCTCTGCTGTCTAGTCTGACTGGTCCCGACGCACATGTACATCGCACTTGCGCATACACAGAGAAGACAAACTGTCAGACTACGCGGAGGAGGAGTGAGCGATCGGGTAAGTTCCATTAGCAATTATAAACAACTTTTAGCAAAATATTACAGGGTAAGTTATCATTTGTCATTGCGAAAGCTTAGGTTTTAGTAACTGTCTTCTTCTTCCCATAAGGCTTAGTGCATTGCCTGTGACTTTATCCAAGGGTGAACAAAGGACATTCAGTCACCCCTTAGACTTAAGGAAAGACATTTTCAGCTTAAAGGAACACTATACTGCAGGCAGTTATCTGGTTCCTGCTCAGTTTGACCTCCATTTCAATAACATATGTCATTACTAGAGCTAGGAGGAGAGTCTAGGATTGTGGAAGGAACCAGAAACTAGTCAGTGTCCCTTTAAGCAACATTAATGATTCTTAACTGTAAGTGCAGTAAGAATGCAAAATGCTCTGAGCGATAACGAGGCCTTTAATCACATTTAAAAGAGGTTTGGGTGTCTTCGTGGATAGGCAGAACATATAATAGGGTTTCAGTAAGTTATATACATCCATAGGTTTCACAATGTGCACGTGGATACATCTTTGTACTTAGATGTAATGCATATGGTTGTGGTGTATGTAAGAGGGGTGTGTGGCAGGCGCAATCCTTATGGGATGACTGATTTGATTTAAGCTGGGTACACACATCACAGATGTTTAAAAGATGACAGACACAATTTGCAAGATCCTGTCTGTCATTTCTTAAAGTTCAGGGTATACACATTTCCGAGTGTTTTCCCTATGCACAGTATATACACAGTATAGGGAGAACATCCGGGACTGAATGTTTCCCATGACCGACTACACTTTATTTCAGGGAGACAACAGCAGCATAGGGAAATTTTCGGTCTTTTCCACAAGGCCAACGGGAATGTTTGTCGATCTAACAATCGTTTGGAAAATGCACTACATACAATAATGATAAAGCGTCTATACAGTTGAATTGGTGCTTTATCATTACTGTGTGTACCCAGCTTAAGTGGTGTTGAGATCTGAGTGGAAATGGCGAACTTGACAGACAATTGTCTTTTATATTAGGACTCCACCCTGTGGCTTATTGTATATGTTCACATTTCATTCCTGCTCTAAAGGATAAGGAAATAGAAAAGAAAGACCTGTTAGCAATCTCCAGTTATCTTACCCTTTATTCCTGGCAGACCTAAAAGGATCAGATTCTGATTCTAAATTCCATCTCTATCCTATAGCCCATGGGTTAGAACAAGGGACTGGTTAACAGAAATTCCCCTTTTACTTTCACAAAAAAAGAATCTGCCATTTAGTCAATGGAAAAGGACAGGGGAGTAAAAACAATGTGCTCTGTACAATCATTTTGCATTATGTTCAAATATTACATTTCTGTTATTTGAATATTGACTCTGGATCTTTTATTTGGATGATTTAGGAACGGTTAATATTGCAAGATTCTTAGCATTTTGCTAAAAAAGGACAATTAATTTTTTATTAACAGAAAATGAAGTAAAGTTAAAGTAAATTGGATTAAACTCATTTCTAAATATTAAGAGCTAAGAGATCATACATGACCCAGATTTTAATGCCAGAAAATAATGTGACCGGTTAACCAATTAACACTCATTTTCTATAAATCGCTAAAGAGAGTGTGGGTATATAGGCCATCAGATTTGTAAAACATTTTATACATTGCCTTTTTATTGTATTTATTTTTTTTTTTGTTTTAAGAAAAATGTCGGTTTGATAAAGCTTTCCTTTGAAACAGTCATCCTTTTAGGATCTAGGGACCATTTGACATGGTTTCAAGGGCTGGCTGCACATGCTGTCCTGAATAAATTCCCATAGGGATCTGTGACCAAGCTAACTTCTCAAGTAAGCTAACCAGGCAATGCAGGAATAAACAGGTAGGC
>CM033475.1:34618937-34665366 GCA_019447015.1 Hymenochirus boettgeri
AAAAAAAGAAGAAAATCCCAAGATGAGTAAAAATAAATGCTAACAGACATGATGGAATTGAGAAGAAAATGCTCACTAAATATATCACATAAAAGTAAACCCAAAATGGTGTTACATTCTTTGTTGCTGTTTATTTTATTTATTTATTTTTATTTATTTTCAAATAAAATCTAGCAGGAGGAAAGGGGATATTTTTTGCAACAAAGGAAATATTATAAAAGTAATATGTTTGGTTCCGCCTCAGCCACTTTTTGTCCTTGAGCCTGGGGAGTCTTGGTGTCTATGAGTAGCATTCAACAGTCCTCCTAGGTGTATATTTCTCACATACAAAGCAGATTTTAGCAGCGCACTAGAACCAAATAAATAAGGAAGTAATCTGATCATCAGAATAACTATCACATTCCTAAGTAACATTTTATAGAGCCTTTGTATGCCAACAGCTAATAACAAATAATAAATGTGTAGTCGTTTTACATGCTTGAGATCTTGGTCAGAATGTTATTGCACATAATAAAATTCTAGTTTACTTCACCACACAGTCCAGTAAGAAGTGTTTCATAAGGGCTACTAAATAGGTAGAGGAGTTATAGGCCTGAGTGAAAATGCCATATGGTATGTGCAATGCCAGCTGCAGTATATTCTGTTGAAAATTAATAAAATTCACTCTCCAGTTCCTGCTAACTTTCTTCATTTCCCTTCTCCCTGTAAAGGCCTCCTACTTCATTTCCACACTACTGATTTAATTAATATCTGGAACAATAGGACAGATGCCTTGTGTTATGTAATATTTAACCCTTTCACTCGTTGTTTTGATTGTGCCACATAAAACATGTTTTAATGAACATATATCATACTAGACCATTTTTACTGCAATCTGATTTAGAGTTGGCCTAAATTGCCCCTTTTTAATGGAATTAGTAGAAATTGTGGCTGATTTGTGCAATTATTATTCCTGGCCGGAAGTGCCTAACGATCGGTCAGGAGGAAGACTGACCTTTAATCATATGGGATAGCCAAAACTAACCAAAGAAAAGGAGAGCAATAAGTAAGGTCAATTAAAGAGGTAGATGGATGTAAGATAAATGTTATAATGTTCCCTGTCTTATAAACACAAGTGTACTCTGGGTAGGGTTACAAGATGATTAACTCATTGTAGGACACTGTGATACTTTTAATGGACCAACAGTTTATTTTAAACTAAGTCCACAGTATCGATAAAGCCCTGATACCGCCGGCTTTATCGGCAATGTGTGTGGGCGCTTGTCCGAACATTCCCGTCGGCCGGGCGCTCGTTCAGAAAAGTCACTAAATTTGCCTTGGCAGTGGTAACTTCCTATAGAGGGAGTCTGCCATGGCCAAGGGAAACACACAGTCCCGAGCGTTCTCCTATAGGGAAAACGCTCAAGACTGTGTGTATGCAGTTCTGCAAGATCCTGTCTGTCATCTCACAGTACTTTAATTTTTACAACATATATTGGACTAATAAAACCAACATTAAGCTATGTAGACACAGTGCCGATAAAGGGCCTTTTTGGTTCTGACAATAGTGTCCCTTTATCGGCAACATGTGTAACGGATTAAAAAAAAACGATCCCGAGGCCACCAAATTTTGCATTTTGTTTTGCATCGAGAATAGTTGTTACGCACCGAAAATTTCCCTTGACTGCTTATTGCTCACTGAAATGTAGTATAGTACTGTATACTGCACTGTAATATAAAGAACCAAGAGAATCTTCTGGACACCTGATTGTTCTACCTATACATTATAGTGCTCTGTCTAGTGGGAACGAATAGGGAGAACATTGGACTAATTGTACCCAGATCTGTAGGATTCCAATGGAAAAATCTTTTAAAGGTGTGTACCCAGTTTTAATAAATGTGATTTGTAATTTGAGGGTTACCAAACAATACATTTGAGGGTTACCAAACAACACATTCAAGGGTTCAAAAAACCCTAACTAGTTCGTAGTTCAGGAAGTTCTAAAAGTCCGAGTTCGTCTAAACTATTAAAGTTCAGGTCGAACTCTGGTTCAGTTCTAGTCCATCTCTTTTAAGTTGTTTTTTTCAGCTTCAAATGCCCTTTCATTTGGAGCATTACATTTTCTGCCTAATACTTTATAAATACAAGTTATCTTCACTGTTGTGTTTGATGCAGGGCATATAATAAGAATATTTACACAATCCAACTACCATATAATCTATTTGGCTTGGTACACACAAGAGGGCAACCGACCAATGTTCCCTATGCATCCCAGAGGCTCATTGACCAGGTTGTTAGCAATTTAGCCAGACCAAAGCATATATCCGGTTTAATGAATCGTTACAATCCAAGATTTTTTTTTTAAAGAGGAACTTAACTGGCCGATGTTACACAAAACAAGTTTTGTCTTACCTGAACGAGATCCCGCAATGTTTTAGTTACTGCATTGCGGAATCCCAGTCAGGTAAGACAAAACTTCTTTTGTTACATCGAACCCGTATGCCACTGTAGGAATGGTGTTAAGATTTGGCGCAAAATTGTTGTGATAATCTTAAAGCCATTACTGCACTATTTTATGGAAAGTTTGCGGTCAACACAAAATTTCTGCATCGGTAAAATGCTGCAAATATAGTATCTGCCCCTAAGTCTCCAGACAACATTGTGCCAATAGACAGCACATTCTCAACATGCTGTGTCTAACCTCTCCTTTTGCTGTTGGTTGATTTAGGAAACCACTGGGTATTAGTGATCATGTCCTATAACCACCTCTTTGTTTTGGTAGAAGTCCTGCCCAGTACACTACACAGGAAGCTACAGCCTTGCATCTAAAAGCTAATTGTACAATCTCTGACCTCTGTTAGTCACAGATCATGCCACAGATGATCCTGCCTCTCAGAAATTGAACAGAGAATTTTACAGTGTTGAAAACCGTGTTGGGACTTAACAGTGTTTAAACAATCTCTGTTCCCCTACACATTCTATACTAAAAAAAATAAGTCTGTTTTAAAAATGTGACCTAATTAGCTGTGTTTCCAAAACAAATGGATTAGTCTTCTGAGCCACCACAGCATACACAATGAAGACAGGTACATTTAGAAAATGTATCTTTTGCTAGAAACAGAATGTAAGCAAAAAATAAATATGTAATTTAAAATAAGAGGCAGTAAAACCAGCTGACTATGTTGCATTGTTCCTGGTAGGCTGTCCACAATGCATACTGGATGGAAAATAAACTGCAGGGTAACAAGCAGCTTTCAAGGTCTTATCGCAAACTTCCATATTGGTATAGAGACACTTGTATAGGGAATATGTTCATAGTAAATAGTGAGGTCAGGCAGCTAGGCCAATACTGTAGGTGCACATGCTCACAAAATACAACTGGAGGTGCACTCGGGTGCAGATGCACTTCGGGTGCAGATGCCTCAATTGGTTTTCCCTGTAACCATAACAGTGATAGCAAGCATCAAAAAGCAGAGGATCGCACTCCAATCAATTTAAAGTCTTTATTGTGAACCACACATCACAAACACAATGTTTCGGGGGAATAACATGCCCACTTCTTCACCTGAAGAAGGGGGCACGTTATTCCCCTGAAACGTTGTGTTTGTGATGTGTGGTTCACAATAAAGACTTTAAATTGATTGGAGTGCGATCCTCTGCTTTTTGATGCTTGCTAGCACATGCTCACAAGGCTGAAGACACCATGGGCTGCAAGATGTACTGGCAACAACCTAGTTATAGAATCTATTTCTTACATGAACATAAATACAAGTTACTAGAGAACAATCTTATAATGTATAGGTGATCTAAATCATATTAGTATTTTTTTTAAAAAATAAGTTTATCTCTCCTTTATTACAGTCCAAATTAATTTGGACTGTAGAATTTGTAAAGCATAATTATTACCACCAGATCCTGTTTGCAATCTTTTAATTATTCTATTGGATTTGAGAAAATAATGTAAACATTTCAGTAGTAATTTCAGTTGATAAATTCAGCCTGTATTGTTAGATGACAATGAAAGAACAATAATGGTACGATCAATAAAAAATATATGCAAGCCTGGGTAAGAGCATGTATAGATTCCAAGAAACAAAGAACCAAGCGAATCCCTTGGAAGGCTGTTAAAATATTCATTTTAGCAAGCATTTTTTAAATATCAGAGTTAGAAGGGGCCAAGTTAGGCCTATACTATTTTGAATGTGTTTTGATTTGCCTTTTACCTTGAGCATTGCTCCTGATGAAGTGTTGGTGATTCTCCTGCAGAATAACAAATGGACTGTTAATGACAGCTATTAAAAGGTGTGAATGTCATTTACGCCTTTCTGTAGCTGTACAGATTTGTGCCATGTTACCCAACACACTAAATAGAGAAAAAGAGTCAGCAGATAAATCAATAAGAGCAATTTTTGCTGAACATGCCTTGATTTTTACATTTTATTAGCCATTAAAGATTTCTTGTTTTTTTGCCTATATATCACACAATTGGCACCAAGGAATGACAACAGGTAGTCTGGAATGTTTCCATTGCTGAAAAAAATGGCCTCTTTGCAGCTACGCAGTCGTTTGGGTACTTTGACATTTTGTGAAAGATCTCAGGCCTTCAAAACACATATGATACCTTTGTGTAGCTTAAACAATAATGCACAATAAGGACAGCATTTAATTCATTCTATGTTAGAGATAGTAGTGGTATTTTAAGAAATTCAAATTTGAGGTATTGTTTTACCATGGCAAAAATAATCTAAAACAAGCTTCTAATTCAGTCCCAGTGTTTTTTTTATGGCAAAATTTCTCATTAAAATTGTTTCATAAGTAATTTCTGCACTTGAAAAAACCTCTACACAGATTATCATTAAATTTAAAGGGAAAGTATTGCAGTACACTATTGCACTGATAAAACATCTATATGCCAATAGTCGAAGAGCCCTCTAATTATATATTATGGGGTTTTTCTATATCTGAGCTTTGACCTCTCACCAATAAAAGTGCAGTATACAGCTATTTTGTTACTATTACAAGAAGCATTACCTCAGTGAGCAGCTGTGCACAGTGGGTAACTGAATGTATGACTAGTGATTGCGTGTACCTGTTAAGAGGTGTGGTAGATGATAAATTACTCAACGCATGGCTCAGCACAATGTGAACCTCTGGTACAAGTAATGGCCACCAACAGCACAGGATGTAATGCTTCCTGTCCACTCAGAAAAGGTGTTTTTTGCTATTTTAAGGAGAAGGCTACACATTGTGACAACAGAGCAGTGTCCCACCATCTGGGGGGCAATACTTTTAAGGAATTTGTGGTAGGATCACTACAGATTTCTTAGTTGTTATGTTAATAATTAACTTTAGATTTTCTGAAGTTTTAACCATTTCTGAAATACTGTCGAGATTCATACAATATAATGTTATGCACAACTACAATACATTCATGCACTTGTGGTATTAATTATCAACACACTTTTTAAAGCAACATAACCAACAGCTTTTATATTTTTCCTTTTTGGTAATCAAAAGTTTTATGGCGAAACATAATGCTACATTTTGAGCTATATATTGGGAAGCCACTAAATTCTACAAGATAAATGAATAAGGTTTAACTTCTTATTTCTGCCTGTCCTTGGATAAAATTTCAGGAATTGCAAGTTAAAGAGCAACGAGTATTTCTGTCTTGTGGTGCTAACTAATTTGACCATACTCATGGCTTTTGAAGCATAAAGGTGCTAAATTTCTCTCTCTTCAGTGCAACAGTGAAGGCCAGGTTGATCCCAATGGGATGGAATAACAAACTACGAACACTGTTTAAAACCAGAATTATTTCCAAAGTAATTTATAAAGCTTACAAACGGCAAAGCAACAGATTAAAGCAACCCATACTGACAAGGATAAATTACAAAATACAATATTGTATATATACTGAAAATGCGCACACACACACACACACATATATATATACTGAAAATGCACACTTTCATTTTAAATGAGATGAAAAAAAAAAAGAAGAATTTTCAGCATTTAGGGGGAATTTAACGTGTGTTTACCTATCGCGGGATGTCGGCACTGTAAGATGCTCTGCTTTGCCCTCCTTTTACGAGCCCATACAATGCCCCATAAAGTTTTGCACTACAGGGCAGCGCAAAAGTAAACTAAAGGGGTATTGTATTGAGAGCATTGTTCTATTCCCCAAAACATCCGAAAAAGGTGAAGTTCTCGTAAAATATGTGTAAAACGGTAAAGGGTATCTCCTCCAGAAAAAAAGAAAAATGGCATTTAGTTTTTTGAAGAATGGGAGGTATAGGAGCTAGGCTTGTTCTTTTATTTTTACTCCAGTGTAAATGTGCATTGTTGGCTGCAATTAATATTTTTTTTTAAATAACACCACATTTTTACATATTAAATGAGATGTAATATTAGGTGCTCACACAGAAAACCAGTGAAAAACCAAACCTATCTGAAATATTCAGTCAGTGTGGGTACTTTACTGTCATTGCGGAGACTGTTCTCCCGATGGACTCATTCGCGCATGTGCATAGAATAAAGAGTCCGTTGGTCGCGGTTGAGGAGCCAGTGATCAGGGAAGTACCTTACCTTTTCTCCCAGCTCCTGCAGGTTTAATTGAAGAAGGGGGGTAAGGCCAGCTCGTTCTTCTGGTGGAGGATGCAGATTTTCATCTGTTGAAACGGTTTCGCATTGATACTACAAAACTACGAAATTTTGGATAGTTGAAATTTCTGCATCAAAATGTTGACAAAAGTTTTGACTGCTGAAAATCCACCAGATCCATAAACTGTAGTTACTTATAAAGCAAGCATGGGAAGGCAGCAAAATAAGTGCAGAAAGTAAAGGAGACACTATTAAAGTTCATTTGTAATCTCTCTGTGGTACGATAAGCTCTCATGACAAAATGAAATGTAACGAGGACAGTGACCAGTTCTTTGAATGCTTAGGGTAACATTAGAATCTGGCATTGGTGTCTGATAATCAATTTTATGTTTGGGCTATGCAACTTTTGTTATCATGAAGAACTGCAACTCTTCCATCTGGATCTTAAATTATCTATTTAATTAAAGTAGCAGTGATAAAAGTAGTGCGACACCCACAATACAATTTTGCTTACTGTGCCATTCTAGATCCACTGTTTTTAGACATATAGATCACATAGATTGCCTTTTTGTGTAAGAAGCCCCCTCCCCAGAAAAAAAGAGAAGCTTGACAACCCAACACCATTGATATTGGCTGTACACTTCTCTAACTGTATGCTTTTTTTGGTTGTTTGCTAAGGGTTTCTGCACTAAAGCATCTTTGGCCCATGTCATGACAGCAAATACTTTTTTTTAAGCAATTTGAATTCATTTTCAGTAACTCAATATGCTGTTGATTATGTTGTATGCTTTAGGCTGGGTACATACGGTAAGATTTTTCAGATGGCCAATATTTCTGTGTATTGGTCGGACCAGTAAAAAGCCCCCCCGGACCGCATGATCGGTCGCAGCCAGTGGCGGAATTACCGCCCCTGGGGTGGGGTGGGCCAAAGTTAAGAGGTCCCACACCACAGGGCACCTGACTGCGCATATAAACTTCTGGTTCGGGTCTTTCAAACAGCTGATCGCGCGAATGTTTACTTCATATGTGTGAGCAACTGTTTAAAAACAGATGATTGCGGACCTTTAGAGCACTGGCGAGGGGGGGTGTCAGGGACCCTGCCTCCAATCTCGCGGGGGGCCCAGGCCACTGCAGTTACGCACCTGGTCATGGCAAACTTTTAGCCATGTCTACTCTTGCTGCAACCAACCGTGATCGCCTGGGACAAAGATCTTACCATGTTTACTCAGCCTTAAGCACTAATTAAAGTAGAAAAAGAGAAGCAGTAACATGAGATCTACCATATTTTTTGTCAGCAAATAACCTTAGCCTATGGATTAACCATAATTCCTATTTTACTATGCTACTTTGAATCTGAAATTTTACATCATATAAAACATTTTGCTTTTTCCTACCATTGTCTCTTTAAAAAGTAGTTCTTCAAAATGTGTCTGTTTTCCCTTTAAGTAAACTTTTCTATAAACTGTGTCTAGAATATTAAAGAAACACAAGCACACCAGAAATGCACCTACTGTTAATAACTTTGAAAAACTAATGCCAGCTCCTGGCACAATATTAAAGTCTTCATAAACGCAATATTGCCATAATGTAATTTACGTTTAGATCTTTTTTCAAAACATTACTCTCAGTCCACAATCACATTCAGATTACAAAATTCTTTTTGTAGTTTCCTCAAAGCCATGGGAATAAAATAAACCACTTAGATGACAGTAAAGTGTCTGTAAAATATATAACAGCAATAACTCCTGGTGGAAAAGTGGCAGATATACAAGAGCTAAAGTATGAAGCACAGAAAAAAAGGCAAACATGATAGGTGTTTATTTTTAGAGGTCTTTTCTGGATGAAATCATATGGTCGAGAGGAAACCTTTAGTGAGAGCATTTGCTTCACAAGTTTCTTCTTAAATTCACTTTTCAATGTCAAGTGCTAAGTGCTAGATTTGGATTTTTCTAACAAACCAAGTCAAAAGTGTAAAAGGTCATGGTCCCTAATATTACAAATGCCCAACCTATGACCTTCAGCTGCTGTTGAGTTGTTGTAACTAGGGTTGTGGAGAAATGCCATAAGGAAATATCCTGGATATTTCAAAATCACTTTGGTCTGGTTTTTTCCCCAGTGAGTTAGACAATGACAATTTTAAGAAGAATTACAAGGCAAAGAAAGTTGCAGATGATTTCTAAATCAAGGTTGAAACAAATGTATAATTAATTAATGAACTTTTCAGTATCCATACCGTATATAACGAATATAAAAGAGAAATTAAGGGTAAAAACAGCAGCCTTACAGAAGATAGGGCAACACGCCATATTGTTGTTTTAGCCAGAAAACTTATATTATTAGGACCGATCATTAGACAGTATATTACGATACCCATTAAAAACAGACATAAGGAACTGTCCTGTTTTATGGGGAGAGGACAGGAAACCTACTCCCTGATGTTAATTAGTGATTTGGCTTAGTATGTGTACATGGAGAGCCTGTACAAACACTAGATTGCCAGCTGAAGTGGTTGGTCGTATGCCTTTTCGGCTGACAATTATCTAATATGTACTGGCCTTAATTCAGCTTAAATTGGACAATATCCAGAGGTCAATGGTCAGCTGTCTTATCTTTATATATTAGTTGCAATAGGAACTTTCCTAGGAATGTTTAGCCAATCAAACTTAATCACACCCTAGTGGTAATCTTCATTTTAGAATTCAGAATTTTTTTTTTTTACTTTTTGAAAAAGCACTTTATGATTGCTTATGGTATATGTACATGGTTAACCCTCTGAATATAACCTAATAATCTATAACTTATACTGTAACCATGTGTACATTGTACTATATTATCTGAACATATTTAATTTAAAAAGTGTGCTGTTAAACTTTCTAAGCCTGCAAAAACAGCCAAGCAAGCAAATTCCTATTTCTTCTCTGCATGTTTACCTAACAACTTAATGTGACCTCTGGATTCTCAAGGTCTATTCCTTTATGTTGTGTAGTATGAACATTTTTTTTTACTGTTTTCTTTATAGAGCAGTGATTGGGTTTTTGGCAGCTGCAACATAAATCTGTAAAACTTTAGAGTGTCATGGTGGTCTAATTTTTTTCCCCTTCTACTTGACATTTTAATGAGGATAATTAGGAATATGTAAAACACATGATTTTTATTTACTATGTAAAAGTTAAACATGTATCACAATTACTGTAATTAATTATGATCATAATGAAAAGTAGGTAAAAAATTTACATGTTGAAAATGTAAAATTAAATGCACATTAAAGGTAAGTGTTTTAAAAATAAACTACTGAATGGAAAGCTGTATTTTAAACTATAGGTATGCATTTTCGAAAGGTTTAGATTACAATCAAACAGTGTAGCTCTAAAGGGAGATATCAAAAAAAGTAAACTGATTTTGAAGGCAAACTTCTTATTGAATTCTCAGAAATATACACCATGTATACATATAAACAGCATGGAGAAAACAGTCCTCTACCATAAATGTGCTGGACTGACACGTTCTAAATATTTTTCAAAGAAAAGAGAAATGTTTCAGCACATAAGGAACATTGTTGTCTATACATAATGTAGTGTAGTTTAACCTCTTGGTGCAGATGCTTAATAAAATTGAATCAACATTTAAATCTGATGCTTGCAACTGGAGAGCTTATGGAAGGAAGAAGTTATATGTAAGGTTCAAGCTTTGGCAAATACAATATACAGTTATGCATTATGGAGGAAATATTTAAATGTTGGGATGTTTTTCTTATTTGAAGAAGGAAGGCCGCATCCTCTAGGTAAAAGCCGTGTCAGACACAGAAGACATTTTACAGTAAAATGTCAAATGGACTTACCTTTAATTTCCTCAGCCACACTGAGCAGGAAAAAGCAAAACACATTGTAACATTAGACACTAGATACCAATGTAACATCACTAGATACCATTGTAACATCTCTACATACCGTTGTAACATCTCTAGATACCGTTGTAACATCTCTACATACCGTTGTAACATCTCTACATACCGTTGTAACATCTCTAATATTTATTCGTTTTTAAATGGATCCGCTGTTGGAAAGTGTTGGAAATTGCAGTTAATGTAAAAAAATAAAAAAATGCAAGGAAAATCCATCTGATACATTCTTTGTGATTCATGGCAGTCGGCATTGCGGATTTTAAATGTGGAACAGAAGGATGAAGCGCAGCTATTTGCCGTTTTGACAAACATATGTATGTGTGGATTAAACAACCATATTGAATCTTTTAAGTTTACATGGGCAATTGCTTTGTGCTGTGCAAGATAACATCATTTCATACTAACAATACGGCTGTTTCTCTGAGAGCAGGAGCAGAAAATATTTACTGATGTACCGCAGAAACGTCTATCATTAACCTACAAATTTAATGCACTGTCACAACAATAATTTCCATTGCTTTCAGAAGGACACTGGTAAGGCACATCGTGTTTGAATTAATTAATATTAGAACCAAGAACAGTTTAGTTGGGTCATCCTCTTTCTATAAACAATAGTTCTGAATAATAACAAGATAGAGGTAAAGTAGAGCCCTTGTTGAATGCACACATTGCATTCAAATGCTGGGGGGGAGTTGATAATATTTCAGTGTAAGAGGGCTTACACATTTCAGTCGCAATGTGCCACAATATGCGTTGGAATACAGGATATTGGGAATGGGTCGGCGCGTGGCCATACACAGAATGATCGGATCGGCTACCTTTACTAAAGTGAAGGGAGCCGATACCAACCAACGGATATTTTCCGTCTTTCCTGACGAAACCATTATGGCGACTAACGACATATCGGCAATGTGTCGTTGTGAACAGCCCCTACACACTGATGATAATTAGTTAAATTACCATTATCGTTAGTGTGTGATGGCCACCTTAAGCTGATCCCTTTCCTTTACAAAAACAATGGGGCTGATGTAATAAAAAGGTGTGAAAGTTACCTGGCAATTAATCAGCAGCAACCAACCAATGTTATTAACTGGAATAACTCCGTAAAATCTATATAAGCTGATTGGTTGCTGAAAATTAATAGCATTATAATGCCTTAGCCCCTTGTTAGTGCTGTCCAAGGTATAAGTATAAGTATGACTGCTTGAGAGCACGGACATTTGAAGAAAAAAAGAGGTTTAAAGTTACATGTCACTCATTTGAGTACTTGGGGCATTTATTTAGAAATATTGTAGCAATAATATATTAAAAGATGCAAGATAGGGCAGCATGATGGCTGGGTTCAAATCACACTACATATGCAAGGAGTTATATGTTTTCAAAAAATAGAATTCTAGTGCACCAAACACTGGATAAAATAAAAGCAATTAGTTCAATAAGTTGGCCAAATTATTTAAGCCCAGTCACCACGTCAAGGGTGCTTTCTTCTGAAGGATTGACCAAGCCTTCTAGGAAATTGTACTCCACCCAGAGTTAAGTCATGTGCTCATTTGAGCAAAGCACTTTAAACTAGAGAGAGTCATCTTTAAGCATCCAGGACACACAGGAGAAGCTGTCAGCTCATTCAGCCAAAAAGGCAAAGTACAGGTTATGGACCCAGTAAAGCAAACTTGACCTGGTTCGATCTGCGGGACCCCCTTAAAAGCCCAAAGAGCCCTTGTCAGTGCTACAAAGAGGGGTCCCGGTTTCATCTTCGGAAGCGGATGTTAAGGAGTGCCAAACGTTCGAAAATCCTCATAGTTTGAGTTCGGTTTTGCGGTCCATCTCTAGATATGACAATAGATACTATGATTTATAAAAGATACTACAATTTGATAAATAAAATATAAAACCAGGCTTTTAGTTTTCGCACAGTCGTTTAAATATAGTGTGGTACATCTGCATCAGCATTTTATTTGCATATTTCTGGTCATGTTACTTGCTTTGTTGGATGTTCTTAAATAAGGCTCTCTGTAGACTCCATTGATCCTGTTTATAAAATTACCTTGAATGCTTTACAGGGACAATATGAAGTTTCTGAAAGCCTGGGATGAAGCAATTAAAATCCTCCTCCTATTACTTTAGTTAAAGCTGCCGCAATTTATGTGGGTTGATTTTGGTAAGTTAAAATAGCTGTGAAAGGGACACTATACTGAAAGAATGACTTTGCCTCATCTTAATCTATTATTGAATACATGTAAGAAGCACTACTCTGATTTGCGTGTGTTGCTGCATGCCTTCAATCCACCACACATTTGTGTAGGAGCAGTATCCCCCCTCTGCTTTTAACCACTCTACTTGCATTGACCTGACTTTTTCCCCACAAACCAACTGTCCAAGCCTGTACACAGCATACAGATTCCAACTGGTCAAAACTCTTCACCATTCCAGCTACAGTAAAATTACTCACAGAAGAATAGTTTTTGAGAGCAAGGAACTTGATTGACAGATAAAATATAAGAAGTTTTAGATAGGTATCTAAAGAAATAGGGGACAGATCAACAAAAAAAATGATACAGTGGTGGTTGGGAAGAATTATAGTTTCCAGTTATGGTCATTAAAATAACATATTTTTCAGTAAAGCGGCCTTTAAATTATCATGTGCAATCTCAACCAATACATGATTATGTTTTTATGGGGAAAAAATTGTATTTAATATAGAAAACCTTTATGTAAATATCTATTTATTTAGTTTTACTTGTAGGGTTGCAGTGGAAGTGTTAGAATGTTGCTATGCTTTTGCATCAATTGGAAAAGGGGGGGGGGAGGTTTGCTTAAAGTGTACTTTGGCCTTATTTATTCTATAAATGATAATAAGCCCCATCTCTCTGAAGTGTGTTGCGTTGCTGCATCCCTCCATTGAGTACTGTGTTTCTCAGGCTGAGTCACTCACCCCACCAAACACAACTATTTGATCTGTGAGGGCAAGCATGCTCAGTAATCCCTATAGGGCAGCACTGGGAAAGGGAATTTCCCACCATGCCATGCAGTACCAACTGTCATCGTTTCAGCTAAAGCAAAGTGGCACATAACAGAGGAGTTATGATATAAGGTATTTGATTGACAGCTTAATGTAATGTAAGATGCTTTAGATTCAATATATATTATAAAGGGGAAGATCAACAAATAATGGTACAGTGATAGTTGAGGAGAATAATAGTTTCTAGTAATGGACAATAAACATTTTTAATTATAGAAACAGATTATTTGCTCCATGGTGTATGTCAGTGTAGTTCTTTCCTTCTTTACTTATAATGATGGAAAACAAAATATATCATTAACAATCTTTGTTGAGTTCAGGAGCAATAAATCAAATAGATCTAGGTCAGGTTGATAGTTTCAAGGTTTTTTCCGAGAGAAATTTGCTTTACTTAGAGTTTTTAAACAGATGGATTATGGTGCATGAATGTTCTGTCACCTTGATATTGTTCTGGGTAAAGACACTGTGATAAAATGTCAAAAATCACAGAAAACTAATAACTTTATATCTATAAGAAATATATACCATACATAAGACAATGTCAATGGACTGCACAGAATAAAGCCTTGAGGATAATCAGATTGACCAACTTTTGCAAGAAATGTTGCCCAAAATATTAGGTGTCAGTGTGGGTAATCATAGTATTGCATCAAGCATATATTGTTACTGATAAATCCGAAGGCTGGTTAAACTACATCGGTTGTAAGCCACAACAATTCACATAGGACTGTGGAAACAAAAAGTTTACATGGTTTACAACCAATATCCAGCTTCCTTTTCAAACCTTGTACAGCCAGAAAGATGAACCATGTCTGTGTTGCCGTGGGGTGTGCCAGGGTGGGGGTGTGAGGTGCCGATGGTTGCAGCACACAGACAAGTCCCGCACTCCACAGGGGTCCTTAACAGTGCATTTTACCGCTTAAGGGGTCCACAGCTCGAAACCAGACCCCCCTCCCCAGCACTTCTAAGGGCCATAGGGGATGTCTCTAGTGGGACATGCCCCCCACTTCCCAGAAGCCCCTTGTGACCCACATCTGCAGCGGCACAAATTCTCCATGCCCCCACTTCTCAGCAGCCCCTCACACCACAGCGCAATCGCTACTCGCTCTGTAGCTATTCTCTCTAATTGCCACGATTCTGTAAATAAACACTGCTGCGACGTGATATCAGTGCGCATGCGATGTGGCATCGATGCGAACGCGTGCACATGTGACGTCAATTTAGCCTAAGGAGTGCTTTCACCCCCTTTATTGTGTGGTGTGTTTCAAGACTGGTCGTCTATCAAGCTGTGAGCATTTATAAATTCTCACACATTATTTCTTTTTATAGTGCATGACAGGAAATGACATCACACCAATTTTTATAAACACACAACAAGGCTCTTTTCAAAGCTTATAGGACACGTTTATTATACATGTTCCGGTGTTTGTTATATAATTATAGGAAACCCCAAGTGCACAGACTATTTAAAGCAGCACTCAACTAAACACTAGTTATAAGTTTAGCATATTAGCATACATGCAAGCAATGAAGGGTAATGACTTGCACTAAGTCTAGCAATGGACACATTTAGTTACATTTGTAGAAATTTGCTTGTTGACACGCCCCTTCATATCTGGTTCCGTGTATCCACCAACATTTTAGCCACACCCTCATTAAAGGCCACTGCTATGTTTTACACCTTCATTGTATTTCCTTGGATCTAGACTTTTTGCTGCATGGATAATACTCCCTTTTAATTTTAAAAGTATAGGGATACTAAAAAAGTGGTTCTACCATATAAAGTATGAGACCTAGGTTTCTATATAGTTATTCAAAATGTTCATAGTTTTAATCCTTTGAAACAGATACAAACCTTATTATGGTAAAATATGTGGTCACTGTATGCGATCCGTTTCACATCTGCACACCAATGAGTTGCCGATTGTCTGAATTTTAGCTCCCATTATTTTACTCCCCTTTCAGACTGACGCCCATTGCACTTCGATGACCAAAAGTGCTTGAAAGCAGGTAACTGGAGACAGCAGAAAGGGGTTTCTTTTTTTTTTTTTTTTATGACAGTATTATTTTAAACATTCCTTGTCATTGTTATTTGTTAAACAGGAAACCTCATGATTAATATAGAGAGTCCGTGGGCTATTTTTATCTATCTGCAGGCATATGCACAATGTATGTAATTACTTAAATATTTAATTGTTATGTTTAATATGTTTACTATTTTTATCACTATCTTTCTGTTTTCATGATTAATTTAGGATGCACAATGATACAAAACCAGATATTCTTTGTGAAATAAAGTGTTTCTTTATGCATGATTCTATTGCGAGCAATAGATATACATGTTTTAATTAAAATTCACCTAAGTGATGCCATCCCAGCCAGTAGCCCTGAAAAGTAATAACAGCATTTATCTTTGCTTTTATTAGCTTGAATGGTATATCATTTTGCTGCCCACACAAACACTAATGAGGGTTGTAAAATCACATTATGTAGAATTTTCTTGTTACCGCGGGTCACATTTGATGGAATGAAACATTAAAGGAGGTGATGATTTGACATTCACAAATACTGAGGATATGAGTTATTATATGCTAGAATGTTGCTGCAAAGTCCTTATCTGCATGTGCCACTAAACAAGGATTGTTGTGGGATTTGAGAGGGCTGCCTTGTGCTTCAGTGTTAAGCACCCAAAACTCTAGGGGACTGGCACTAATTCCTCTCTCTCATAAACAAAAAGTATTCATAACAACTCAAGTGGCTTGACATAATAATGATGGCATATGCAGGCGAAGATTATCAACCCAACAGTATAATCAAGGTGGCTAGGTACTAATGCAAGTTAAATTGAGACAATAACGCAGAAACTTGCATCATGGGATTAGGAGAATACTTGAAATGCGACATCGGAATATCCTGACAGAGAGCCTGTCTTGCTTTCAATTTCTATGTCTACTTAATGACCTCAAAATTTGTATGTCATTAACACCATGTTCTAAAGTGGAGAGAACAAGGTGTGGGGGAGGTAGACTCCCTCTTCTTAGTGACTTTTGTCTCCTCTGGTAATGGTGGCTTTCTCTGCCATATTAGAGAACAGCACATGAAGTGAGAGGCCCCTGAGGTCTATATAAACATGCTAGCATGGAAAGCCTCGATCTCCCAAGCGTTAGACAAAATTTACATACTTGAATGAAAAGTCATTTATGCCTGTAAAATTGTTATTGCAGGAGCAAATTTAAATGCTTTCCTATGGAAATCAAAAATGAAGTCATATTAAAAACCTGTGCTCAGATCAATATGTGGTAACCCATATAATAAATGTTGGTTTGTTTATTTGCTTTTGAATAAATAAAAAAAGGCCAACTAATTACCACCATCTCTAATATGGTAAGATAATAGTGGCAGTGAATTTAAGTGAAATTAAATGAGAATTAATAGTGAAACACTTTGATTATATTAGCATGAGTGACATTAGTTTTCATCTCGGTTCCCCTGCTTTGTCTTTTGCTAAATGATAAAATATCAACTATGAACCTCAAAATATACTCTTGTCCTACTGGCTTTAGCTTTATGGTGAATATTTTAGTGAATTTTATTTGTTTTTTTCTGTCCAGTATTGGCTTTTTTTCAATCTCAGACATTTATTTTTCTTTTTTTACATTAAAAACTCTATTTATTTTACACTGCAAATATGCTAATATATGGGTAGACCAAATCCATACAGGCAATGTTGGACTTTATCATGCATGATCCATGCAGGCAGTGTTTGGGTTAAACATAACCTGATCCATGTAGGCAATATTGGACTTTATCGTACATAATTTATGCAGGCAGTGTTGGGTTAATCATACCCGATCCATATTGGCAATGTTGTACTTCATCATACTGATCCATGTAGGCAAAGTTGGGGGTTTATCCTACATGATCCTTGTTGAAAATGTTTGGGCTTTATATTACATAATCCATGTAGGCAATGTTGGGCTTACCATACATGATCCACATATGCAAGTTTGGCTTTATCACACATAATCCATGAAGGCAAAGTTGGGCTTTATAGTACATGATCCATGTAGGCAATGTTGAGTATTATCATAAATGATCCTTCTAGGCATGTTGGTCCTTAAAACAGACACATGTACACAGTAGCAATTTAAGCTTTATCATACCTGACCTATAGACAGTGTTAGTGTTATTGTACATGACCCATGCAAGCAATGTAGGACTTTATTGTACATGATCCATGTTGTTAGATCTAACTCCTTAAAATATGACCAGATAATCATAATTAATTACTTATTTCTGCTTATTTGGAGTCTACTTTACTGAACATTATTATATTATAAAAAATATTTTGACCTCACAGTATAACATAGTGATGTATCTGTGAGATACTTTAAAAGGATGCAGTAGGCTATAGCACTGCAGATATAGCATGTTTCACATCTGCACAGGAGAGTTTTGTACACCATCCAATGGATTAATCATTAATGGAAAAGTTGGCGTCGGGACCATAGATTTTGTTTACCATAAATATGATTTTTTTTCCCCCTGCATTGGGACAGAAATGTAATAAATTCTTAGATGGCATTCATATAAACCACTGTAAACCATTTACATTTAGTATTTCCATATAGAGTCAGGTATAGTTTAATGAGATCATGAAATGCCAAACTGTAAAAACCCAATTTAAACAATAGGAGGATGAGGATATAACATCTGCCATCTGACTATGGAAAGAATATTCAAGCCACGTGGTAGAGGTTATATAGTCTACAAATCCAGTTTTCTTCAAAAGGAAACAAAAGAATTTTGCTTTTTATAAACGCGGAATATGATGAATATGCATTCTTATTCAGCTGAGCAGCTGTTAAAGCCAGTTCTTCTGAAGGTGGTAATTGTAGATTCAGCAGTACCCCCATGGAAGGATGCTTACACCCTGGATTCTCTAAATCCATCACTATACATGCCATACCTTATGTAATGCTTCTCGTCAACGTTATGTTGTTAGTGTTGTTTTGTTTAATGCTGAGTTAAAATAATACTTAAATCTGAAAAAAAAAATCTTAAATATCCAGTGATGCTAACTGGATATTGAAAATAACAGTGGCAGTCTGGAACATTAATTGTCTTCATAACATTGTTCAGGGCAGCATAAAAAGCCTATTTCCCCAAAATAGGCACCAGTGTTCTTGGATCTTGTATGTCAAAATCATGTTAGCGTATTTGCCCTTTCAGAGTGGTTGAAAGCTGAGTGTAGGGTCAAGACCCAACATTGAACATTTTTTTATATGTAGCAAATTGCCGGCATTGTTCATTAATTTCTGTCTTTGAAAGCCACGTCAAAGAATTCGCCATACCAGTGTCCGTTGGACAGCTCAGTATGGTCCAATGCGAGTTACTTGATGAAATTTACAGGTGCAAGGAAATGCAGAATTAGAAATATATCTGATGTTGCAATACTTGGGAAGGTTTGGCTGTGTTGATGACAGGACAATTCCAATTTTGACAGTTTAATTTACTGTTGCCAGTGGACAAGAGCAAAAGGAGAATACGGGTTAGGCACCTGGCCCTTTATACTCAGTTTCGCCTGCTGGGTTGCAAAATCATGACTCCCCCAACCTGTCGTTCTCAAATGAGACAGTTTCCTTCTGGGAAAATGGAATATATCAGTGCATGTAATATAGCCTGACCTCATAAAACAAAGGGGAAAATTGCCCATTATGATTTTTCTACCAGCATCAATATATTGCTGTGTCTGTTTGCCCGTACATGTTTATAGAAATAAAAGGCTGGCAAGTTGACTTGCAATGTAACAAAAATGACTTGTCAGAAATTTGTTCTTCGATGTATAAAAGGCTGTTGAATTTGCTAGTAGTACACAGAAGAATGTTTAGCCTGAAGCAAAATCTGAAATAATCTGTGCATCGAGGTGGTCTGTTAAGTAAGTTTGGTTAAGGAGAAGTAAGTGGAAAAAGAAAAATCATAAGCAACTTGTTATACTGAAGGTTGTTATTTACTGTAAGTTATGTCTGCAAATATTTGTAATTTCTTTGTTGAAAAATAGATGGAATTTAGGAATCCACTCATACAAAAAAATATTTATCTTCACTTTAATTTCTTTAAATATTGGGCATATTCACTTAAAGATCTCAAAGAAATTCAGAAACTGTGTGATGTATCATTTGCCCTTCTGGTAATACCTGACAGGGATACACCTGTGTAAAATCATGCCCTCCGATCAT
This sequence comes from Hymenochirus boettgeri, assembly GCA_019447015.1. Lineage (NCBI taxonomy): Eukaryota > Metazoa > Chordata > Amphibia > Anura > Pipidae > Hymenochirus > Hymenochirus boettgeri. Next base: position 34,638,680 of record CM033475.1, read on the forward strand.
TACCTTTCCTTCTCTGAAGTCACTGGTTTTAGGCATGCTCAGTCGCTAATAAGCGAACATTTCTCTTGGTTAAGTGGAAGGATGAGTTAAATGAACACTAAACCCATAAAATAACTATGTGCCATCCGTTTCTATATTCACAGGGAGGTGAGAACGCTTATTCTCACCTCCCTGGAATAATAGGAGTCGGGGGACCTGGAACTTACCTTACCGCGCTCCACTCGCAAGCTGCTCCTTCACAGAACAGCTGTTCTTTCCCGATTGCGCGCCCTATCTTTGTATTGGCGCACATGCGCCTAATATAGGGCGTGCGGTCGAGACAGAGCGGCTTTCAGTGAAGGAGCGGCTTGCAGTGAGCGGCGGTAAGGTAAGTTCCAGGTCCTCCGAACAAACTATTATTCACAGGGAGGTGAGAATAAGCGTTCTCACCTCCCTGTGAATAATGAAACGGGTGGAACATAGTTATTTTTATGGATGGGGAGTTTACAGTCCCTTTAAAATGTAAGTAACTGCAGTGGTAACTATTTTGGAGGATTTGACTGATTTTGTACAAGTATATCTTTGTTTAAAGATAAGCCATCTTAAGTCCTTTGCTGTGATAACCAATGGTGCTATCAAGAAGCAGGACACAAGCCCACAAAAAAGACCAGCAGAAATCTGTGGTGAATAAGTAGCTTCTAGGACTGCTCGAGCAAACATGGGTATAATGGTTTCTGTATTTGGGAGTTCCTGAATGTAAATATTGATAGGACTGGGATGGTGGACATACTTTATTAGAATATTGGAAAACCTTTGAGCCTACATCTGTATATTTCATTAATGCTTTGGTGTTATTTTTCAATTTATTAACTTACCGTATATATACCCAAATATAAGTCGATCAGAGTACAAGTCGAGGTACCTATTTTTACCTGAAAAATTAGTAAAAACTGTTTGACTCAAATATAAGTCGAGGGTAGAAATTATTATAATAATTATAAGGTATAATTATTACCACTACTGCCTTCTGATTCTGTATTGTTTTGAGACTTTAGTTGCCCTTTAAATGGACAGCAGAATTCCATACAGTAGTTCCATAGTAATAGTTGGCGCCCGGAATTGAGACAGACGCAGAGTGGTGATGTCAGCGGGCAGATGCGGAGCTAGCGGCAGCTGGATTGCAGACTGTGAGGTGAGTGTGCCGTATAAGCCGAGATTCGATTTTCAGACTTTTTTTAAAGCCTGAAAACCTTGGCTTAACTAGAGTACAAATGGAACAAAATAATTGCCTAATGTTTAAACTGATTATTTTAATGACTGCCCATTGCATTTTCTCAGAGGTAGAGATCAAAACTTCTGGTTTGCTTGGACACCTTTTTTTTTGCTTGGAAACTGTAGTTTACAGGGTAGGAGACATTCCTGTCTTCATGTGTGCAGTAGAATAGGGGTAGTGCAATGGTAAACATCTCTCACTCCCTCTGACTGCTGTCCTCCATGACACTCCTCTCAGTGTACACCTATTTTAAAGATGGGAGGTATGAAGGGACTATCGGGAGATCGCCATTTAGCAGGAGCGAGAGCAATGCTGCTGGGAATTTTACCGCAGCACCTCAGGGTTTTCAGACAATTGCCTCTCTTTGGATCAGTGTTTAACATGGTTCTTTAAGACAATCACTTTCTAACCTGAAGGAAAGGATTCTACTGGGGAATGGGTTAAAACATTTTAAAAGACAATATAAGATCACTACTGAAAGATTGATTTCATTCATCATTTTATTTGCAGTTCAATGGGTATTTTCGCAGTCTACAAACAGCAGAATAATAATAGGATATGTGTTTCAATATTGACCAGAAGTTTGCATAGAACCTTAAACAAAAGATGCCTTATTATAACATAACATACTGTTCTGAACAAATACCGTATATAGAAAAATTACTTATTTTCTACTTTAGGAACTTTACTATTTGTACCTTTGATATAATAGAAGACGTCTCTGTATTGTTTAACTTAGTAATGTAATATGGACATGAATATAAAGTAATATTAGTCAAATCAACTGGACTGCTTATGTAGTAACATAAGTATTTGGCACATGTACTAACATAAACCAGGGTGTCTGTCTATTGGCCATGGTCTATCAATCCAGACAGGAATTTTCCATCTGTTGTTACTGGCTCTAGAAGAAAAGATCTATAACATAACTATATGTGTGGCCATACAACCATCACTTCCTATACAGATTAGAGGAGGCAACTTGTTGTATATGTATTTGCCATATGTGTAAAAAAAAAAAAAAAATCAATTCACTTGTGAGTTGCATGTGTATTAGGCTGTTATACCAGCCAGTGATATTAGAGTTTGCATTTCACTCTAGGGGTAGTATTTAAAGTTTTTGAGACAGTTTTACCTTTCTAGCTTTCAGCTGTATCATATCTAAGGCTTTTAACCAAAGGTTTTGCAGTGTTGACCAGAAAACTTACTTATGAAAGTTGTATGAGAAATGTTTAATGCAAAAAATTTACTAGAAAGTTACACTCTCTATGGAAACAATGATATTTGTCTGAATACAAAGCCCTCTGTTGGCATTAACCTTTGAACTACTCTCTTGGTTATGCCTAAAAAGGGAATTTTTAGAGGGCGTAATAGTTAAATTTAAGAAGAAACCATAAAATAAAAAACTAGTGGGCAGAAGAAGTTGATAAGTCGAAGAAAGTTTATTGTATTCCCGAACAAGACATTATTTAAAAAGTGACCTGGAAGATAAAATTTGTTGGCAATATATATTTTTCTACACTGAGAAACTCCGATTCAAATTTACATTATAATGACAATTTGTTTGGATAGATCAAGATTCGTACTATGGTCATTTTATTTTGCTTTGATTTTAAGGGAGGCAGTAAGATCTTGTGATGAGTTATGGTTTTAAACCAAAGCTGGTTTTGAGAAGCTGCAACTTTGGATAACTTGAGGATCTGAAGAACTTTTGGAATTTCATAGGGTGGAACTTTGCAGAATTTTTATCGACATCAGTTTGGAAAAGTGAAATTTTTGGAATAGGCTAATTGTCAATAGGCTAATTGCATTCAAAATGGATTTTAGCATGGAAGTGCTGTCAGATTGAACTTGTTCATCTCTAGTTATAACCTTTTATTAAGCATGAGGAGTACAAATAAATTCCATTGTTCTCTATCTGATCATGATACATGTACCGGGATTGTTATGGTTGTAAACAAAATTAGAATTATCTGGACAAACACTAAATCACTATGTAAGGCTACAATTAAAAAGGAAATAATTAAAAAATTTACTCTAAGTGACCTCCCACCTAAAGATCTTGCTGAATATAAAAAGTGGAATGTTTATTATTCTCTATTCATTTTTTTTTACTATACATTATAATAAAAATCAGTATTATATTCCAGACCAGTTTATTTAGATAAACTAAGCTGCATTTTCTTTTCTTTTTTTTATTGTGATTGCTTCCCCCCCCCCTTACTAATGCAAAATTGTCAGCTATGATTCTGAGCCCTGACAAACACCGATAGCACAGGCTAGTTTTTCTCCTTCAGCTCAGCGCATTTGGACAGCCTCTGTTCCTTTGGCAGCTGTTTCAGCCTGCTCGTTTTGTCATTTCAAAGTTCAAAACCTGCTTCTTTGAATGAAAAAAAAAATGGGATGGATGGACCATGTATTTGGTCTTCTGACCCTCCATGCTGCCATGAGCAGGAAGGATAACTTTTGACAAGTCAGTCAGATGTGACAGGCAATCTAGTTGAGTGGTGCAAATGTGCTATACAACTTTGAAGCCTTAGTTGGGGGGGGGGGATTCTTGGTGTCAATGCATTTAAATTGCCAACAAGATGTAGTGTGATGTTCATCTGAGATCCCATATTGCATGTTTTAGTCACTCAGTGTTTTTTCTGATGTCCTTACATCTTCTCTTATAAAAACAATAGGCTTGGTGTTTATTTGCTTTTTGTAAAACTCAAATGTTTTGTAGGATTGTCGTAGTCTATTAAAATAAAAAAACAACATACAGCTCATGATAACTGTAATAGTATATAGCCTTGTACCAACATACACCTTTTATGTAAATACCTACACATAAACATTATCAAGGAGGACAGAATATACTCGGTTGTTTTTGATAAGATTTCTGCTTGGAAATTGAAATTAGTCCCAGTTTTTCCTGCCAGCAAAGAGCACCCAGAAATATCAGAATGTTACATTGGTATCTAGATGTATCATGGTATCTAGAATTGTTACAAGTTAGAGATGTTACAACAGTATCTAGAGATGTTACCAAACGTTGTTAAGATGTCAAAATAATGTATAAGAGACATGTTACAGGGATGTGTAATGTAGAGATGTTACAATGGATGTAGAGATGTTACAACGGTATGTAGAGATGTTACAACGATGTAGTAGAGATGTTACAATGGTATCCAGCGATGTTTACAATGGTCTATCTAGAGATGTTACAATGGTATCTAGAGATGTTACAATGGATGTAGATGTTACATGGTATGTAGAGATGTTTACAATGGTATGTAGAGATGTTACAATGGTATCTAGAGATGTTACAATGGTATCTAGAGATGTTACATGGTATTAGCAAGGTTACAATGGTATGGTGTAGAGATGGTACAATGGTATCCAGCGATGTTACAATGGTATCTAGAGATGTTAATGGTATCAGCAATGTTACAATGGTATGTAGAGATGTTACAATGGTATGTAGAGATGTTACAATGGTATTTAGTATGATGTTTGTAAAAGTGGTGCTGTGTAGAGATGTTACAATGGTATGTAGAGATGTTACAATGGTATGTTGAGATGTTACAGTATTAGAGATGTTACAATGGTATCTAGCAAGGTTACAATGGTATGTAGAGATGTTACAATGGTATGATTATGTAATGTAGAGATGTTACAATGGTATTAGAGTAAGAGATGTTACACGGTATGTAGAGATGTTACAACGGTATGTAGAGATGTTACAATGGTATCAGCGATATTACAAATGGTATCAATTATAAATGTTAGAGTTTAAGTACAAGGATCTAGAGATGTTACAAGTATGGTATGTTAGAGATGTTACAACGGATGTTGTAGAGATGTGTACAACGGATTAGTTGGTTGTAGAGATGTTACAACGGTGATGTAGAGATGTTACAATGGGATCCAGCGATGTTTACAATGGTATCTAGAGATGTTACAATGGTATCTAGAGATTACATGGTATGTAGATGTGATTAAGAGTTACAATGGTATGTAGAGATGTTACAATGGTATCTAGAGATGTTCAAATGGGATCTAGAGATGTTACAATGGTATCTAGCAAGGTTACAATGGTATGTAGAGATGTTACAATGGTATTTCCAGCGATGTACAATGGTATCTAGAGATGTTACAATGGTATCTAGCAATGTTACAATGGTATTAGAGTACAATGGATTAGAGATGTTACAATGGTATCAGCAGCGATGTTACAAGGGTCTACAGGTTACAATGTTCTAGCGATGTTACAATGGGATCTAGCGATGTTACAATGGTATCTAGCGATGTTACAATGGTATCTGCGATGTTACAATGGTATTAGAGATGTACAATGATATCTAGAGATGTTACAATGGTATCTAGAGATGTTACAATGCATCTAGAGATGTTACAATGCATTCTAGAGATGGTACAATGCTATCTAGAGATGTTACAATGCGTATAAAGTTACATGTATCTAGGATGTTACAATGGTATCCAGCGATGTTACAATGGTATCTAGAGATGTTACAATGGTATCTAGAGAGGTTCAATGGTATCTAGAGATGTTACAATGGTATCTAGAGATGTTACATGGTATCTAGAGAGTTACAATGGTATCTAGAGATGTTTACAATGGTATCATAGAGATGTTACAATGGTATGTAGAGATGTGTACAATGGTATCTAGCAATGTTACAATGGTATGTAGAGATGTTACAATGGTATCCAGCGATGTTACAATGGTTCATGAGATGTTACAATGGTATCTAGCAAGGTCAGCAATAGCAATGTAGAGATGTTTACAATGGTATCTAGAGATGTTACAATGGTATCCAGCGATGTTACAATGGTGTCCACGATGTTTACATGTACTCTAGCGATGTTACAATGGTATCTAGCGATGTACAATGGTATCTAGCGATGTTACAATGGTATCTAGCGATGTTACAATGATATCTAGAGATTTTACAATGGTATCTAGAGATGTTACAATGCTATTTCTAGAGATGTTACAAGCTATTAGAGATGTACAATGCTATCTAGAGATGTTACAATGCATCTAGAGATGTTACAATGCTATTAGGAGGTTACAATGGTATGTAGAGATGTTACAATGGGATCAGCGATGTTACAATGGTATAGACTAGAGATGTTACAATGGTACTAGAGATGTTACAATGTATCTAGAGATGTGTACAATGGATCTAGAGATGTTACAATGGTATGTTGTAGAGAGTTACAATGGTATCTAGCAATGTTACAATGGTATGTAGAGATGTACAATGGTATCCAGCGATGTTACAATGGTTAGAGATGGTACAATGGTATCTAGCAATGTACAATGGCATGTAGAGATGTACAATTGTATCTAGAGATGTTACAATGGTATTCAGCGATGTACAATGGGTCCAGCGATGTGTTACAATGGTATCTAGCGAGTGTTACAATGGTATAGCGATGTACAATGGATCTAGCGATGTTTAAATGTGTATTAGCGATGTTACAATGGTATCTAGCGATGTACAAATGGTATCTAGCGATGTTACAATGGATTAGCGATGTACAATATTATCTAGCGATGTTACAATGCTATCTAGAGATGTTACATGCTATCTAGAGATGTTACAATGCATCTAGAGAGTGTTACAATGCTATCTAGAGATGTTACAATGCGATCTAGAGATGTTACAATGTATCTAGAGATGTTACAATGGTATAGAGAGTTACAATGGATATAGTGATTTACAATGGTATTAGAGATGTTACAATGGTATCTATTGATGTTACAATGGGATCCAGCGATGTACAATGGTGTCTAGCGATGTTACAATGGTATTAGCGATGTTACAATGGTATCTAGCGATGTTACAATGGGATCTAGCGATGTTACAATGTATCTAGCGAATTACAATGGTGTCTAGAGATGTTACAATGGTATCTAGTGATGTAATAATGGTATCTAGTGATGTAAAATTGGTATCTAGTGATGTAAAAATGGTATCTAGAGATGTTACAATGGTATCTAGAGATGTTACAATGGTATCTAGAGATGTTACAATGGTATGTAGAGATGTTACAATGGTATGTAGAGATGTAATAATGGTATCTAGTGATGTAAAATTGGTATCTAGTGATGTAAAAATGGTATCTAGAGATGTTACAATGGTATCTAGAGATGTTACAATGGTATCTAGAGATGTTACAATGGTATGTAGAGATGTTACAATGGTATGTAGAGATGTTACAATGGTATCTAGTGATGTTACATGGTATCTAGTGTCTAATGTTACAATGTGTTTTGCTTTTTCCTGCTCAGTGTGGCTGAGGAAATTAAAGGTAAGTCCATTTGACATTTTACTGTAAAATGTCTTCGTTCTGACACGGCTTTTACCTAGAGGATGCAGAGATGTTACAATGGTATGTAGAGATGTTAAAATGGTATGTAGAGATGTTACAATGGTATGTAGCGATGTTACAACGGTATGTAGCGATGTTACAATGGTATGTAGCGATGTTACAATGGTATCTAAGGATGTTACAAGTTGTAGAGTGTTAAAGAGGTATGTAGAGATGGTACAACGGTTAGTGAGATTGTTACGCGGTATGTAGAGATTGTTCACAATGGTTGTAGAGATGTTACAATGGTATGTAGAGATGTTACAACGTATGTAGAGATGTTACAACGGTTTATGTAGAGATGTGTACAACGGTTGGATCTGATGAGGTATGTGTTACAACGGTATGTAGAGATGTTACAACGGTATGTAGAGATGTTACAACGGTATGTAGAGATGTTACAACGGTATGTAGAGATGTTACAAGGTAGTAGAGAATGTCTACAACGGTATGTAGAGTTTTAGGATCTAGGGACCATTTGACTGGTTTCAAGGGCTGGCTGCACATGCTGTCCTGAATAAATTCCCATAGGGATCTGTGACCAAGCTAACTTCTCAAGTAAGCTAACAGGCAATGCAGGAATAAACAGGTAGATGCCAGATAAAATGGTAAGAAGTACATTATTGCACTTGGTTTTACAAACCATATGAAGGCGATAGTAGATCTGTAATTAGATAAATAGGCCTTAATAGAAAAAAAATATACATATATAACGCAAAGATAGGACATGAGTAAGAAAAAAATATTTAAGTAATAATTATTGTTCATTATATTTTAACTGAATTGTTTAGATTGATTATAGATATAATATTTTTTGGTTTGCCAATAATAATATACGTCTGGAAAATTACAAAAAGTCTAATGGGAGTTAGAAATAAAGTATCCTTTTAGTTGGGTTCAAATATCCAACTGTTTTATTATTGATTAGATGTAATAATAACAATAGTGTGGGCTTTTTCAGGGCAGGGACCGATTACAGGTACAGTACTATTGTTATCTATGTATTCCTATATAAATACTGTATACACAAACACAATCTAGCATTTACTGGTTTATGGCAATATATTTCTTTGTCTATCTTTTATACAATAGGTTTCCTTACCAAAGATTTTGCCAGGTATTAGATATAAACATCACATGGACAGTAATTTACGTTGGAGCGTCTAAAAATAAAGTATTACATGGTCACACGAAAAATTCCCCAGCTGCAACAGACTATTGGTAGCAAGGTTCTCAAGGCAGATATAGCTTAGTAGAGAAAAAAGGTAGCAATTTGTGGAGCTGGATCACTGCCTTATCTCTGAAGGGGTTCGGTTTTTATTGCAAGCCCTTAAAATAAGTAGACAGGGTTTAGACATCACAAGATTATACTTTCATTGTCAATAAGGGAAAACAAAACCAATGATAAACTGATGCATTTTAGTGTATGGGTTGTTTTAACTGCAAATAGACAAGGTGGCATTTGGTTTTCCCTTGGGTCAGTTACCGTAAGCACATATTTAAATTTTCATTGATTCCTCTTTTTTTTTTTGTCAATTCTGTTTTCCTGTGAGATTTTGCATTTGATATCACTACTGCCCTTTAAAGTCAACTTAATCGTTGTCCGTCAGCAATGTCTGTTCTGTAATTAAAAAAATGACATTATTACATTTTCGTTCAGGTAGCGAATAGTTGACTTGGCTGGTAGTCAAAGGTCCAGAAGAACAACAATGGCATTTCCACATAACCACATGTATATGATAAAATCTCTCATTTATTTTATTCAGTTTATGGCATCTTTTCTTTCCAAGAAAGCATCATAGTAACATTGAATCTTACTCTATACATCAATCACAAAAAGTCCCAGCTAAAGTCTTCCGCTCGACACAGTTAAGGGGGCAGAAAGCGTGTTCCCTATCCCTGAGATGACCTGGCTGCAAAAACTCAAAAGATAACAGCCGAGTTCAGTCACTTGAAGTAATCCTTTAGTGACTAAGATGACTAGAATGACAAAATATGGCACTGTGATTTACGCTTCTGGACATTAATAAAACTGGATAATTGGAGTGTTCTATTGAAGGGACAGACAGAAAAAGGATTTTAAAAAAATTCCACTGCTCAAGTAAAAAGCAGAGTGCAGCTGTCAGAATGAAAATCCTGCAAGCGTGAAACGATGGTGGCCATCTTCTATTATGTTCAAAGCCTCTATCTGCTGGCCAACTAATGGTTTCATCACGCTATACAGTGGGCAGCCAAGTAGAGCTTTATCTCCTCTTAATTAATTTAAGAGCTCACAGTTGCAACAAAATGGCTAAAAAAAAACCACCCTAAAAACTAAAGGACAAAAAAAAAGCACACAAACAAAATAACCCCCACAACAATGATATAGACTAATCAATTAAATATATATCTTCAGAAATCCTTAAAAACAAAATCCACATTTTATTTCCAAACAATAGGACATTAAAAAGTCAGTTTTGTCTTGTTTTCAGCACACAAATAAACCTTTACTGGTAAGGTAACAGTCATTTCTTTTCGAAATCAATGTTAAAAGAACTACTGAAGAGAAAAATCATTTAATTTCTCCTTTGCATATTTATTAAAGCTCCTAACATAGTGACTGGTTCTACAGACATAACATCATACACTATTTATGAATCGGTACTGAGCACAACTTAAGCAAGAAAGGAAATACTTTCAACATAAAAATTTGAAATGCTAAGTCTGAAAATGAATTAGGGTTTATTTAAAATGGGTCTCGGAGGAATTAAACTGTAAAAATTACCTGCAGTAATTTTGAAACATTTGATGCTTTAAATGAATTGTTTTATGCATGATTTTACACAGGAAAATGTGGGTACCCTACACACTATATCATTTGTGTGAGAATTTGAGGTCAAAATCTCAACAGAGTAGAGTTTTCAGTGCAGATGAAATATTCTCCCTTGACGCAAAAGGTGGAAAGTGTAATAAATAAAATTATGGAGATGTGTTTCTAATATTGTGTCACAATCAATTTCCCATTACCTATCTAGATTTGATATATACTATATTATTTCCTACAAAATTCACTTTATGAAGCAACTGACTCCAGTTTACATATAAACTGCTCTGAAAGCGAAGGCTTGAATGAAATGAAAGCCTATGGCTATATTTATGGAATGAAAAGGGCATTTAAATTACAATTAAGTTAGTATGTAAACAGCACTGCGCGTTACTGTTTGGTTCGCACTCTTGCAGGTTTTGTAAAGGAACATTTTTGTCATTTTCAGTAAAACACTGTGGGAGGGAAATTGAATCAAATGGGCTGAGAGAGAACTGATGAATGAGCCATTCTGTTAGGCTTAAAGCCATAAGGTAAGACTGTCATCTGTTGTAAAAAGCTATGGGGAAAGAAAAAAACACAATCCATACACAAAAAGGCACACAACGGCAAGGAAAATGAGATAATTACTGTAGTTTGCAATGAAAATACATAAATAATCATGGAGGCCTTCAAGTCTTTATCTGACCAATGAAAGACAAATGAGATACAAATTTTAATACTGAGGTTTTTGTTATTGTTGATCAGAGAGCGTGTGTATACAGAAAACCAGTCTGGCACCTGAGTAGACACATTGTCCAGTGATTGGCACCTGAGCAGACACATTGCCAGTGTGGCACCTGCCGAGTGAGACACATTGCCAAGTGGGTGACTTTTGGCCAATCCTTGTTCTTTGCAGAGGAAAGAAGCAGGGTCCAGGACAGGAGTGTTTTACATTATTTTGAATAGGGAACTGGCTACATGGACCAGAAGACTTTACAGCAGATATAGCAATGCTGCACTAAGTGTGGACACAGTGGCCTCTGTGTAATGTAGCCCTAGAGTACATATCTATACTTTTACATTTTGCTAAAATACAGTCAGTCCTTTACTCCATGAGCAGGCATCAGGGGCAGGTTTCTGCTGCTAAATGTGAAGCAGAATAGAGGATGAGGTCATGACACGGGTGTCTAGATTTTTTTAATATAAAAACTTTAGGAACAACAAGGCAGAAATCCAGGGTGCTAAACATGTTGTGTGGGATATAAATCTTACAAGTCAGATATTAAACATTGTACAATTCCGTAGCCCAGTGAAAATATAAAGTATATGTATCACCCGATCAGCAAGAAAAAATTTTGTTCCAAAATGTAAATTATCCCCGCAAGCCCCACTTTCATGATATTTACATTTTCAGAAAGGCCTGAACTTCCTTCCTGACCCGGTCCCTCGCCACTCCTACTCTGCTGTGACAGCCGCTCCACTTGCAATGGTTGCGGCTGTCAGTAAGGCGCGACGTGAAGTCACGACCAATTGCCGGACAGCCGGACCAGGAAGTAAAGTGGCTGTTAGCAGAGGTCCCTTGCTCTTGTTTTGCTCGAAACAAGCTTGAAACAGGAGCAGGGGGCGGGCGGCACCTGATGGCGAGGGGCGGGTCAGATAAGAAAGTTCAGGAGTCTTTTGGAAGCAGTGAATATCGCAAAAGTGGGGTTCTGCATTTTGGAGCAAAGTTTTTTAAGTGGACTTGCCTTTAAAATATAATGATTTGGTCAGGTAGTTTCTCAGTAACATAATATAGAAATTGTAAATAATTAGTGACCAAATCTCAATATAGTCCAGTGTGCACGTAGACTTGGACTACCCAAGAAGTTAAAGCACTCTTTAATGCCTTTTTACATAGAAAAGAAAACCATGATTAAAAAGAAGCGTAATGGTATAAAGTTGCTATCGGCAGCAAAAATGCCATGGAGATTAATGATAAAGATCATTTTAAAAAATGTTGTGACAAAAGCACTTTTGCAGTTTCATCCTAATGTTCTAAAGGTTATGTTATCAAACTCAACAGAAACATACTGTGTATAAACCATACCTAAATACCGGTAATGTTAGAAAATCACATGTTCTGTGAAATAATTGAACCTGAAATATAAATGATTCAAGTCAAACCAGTATAGAATTGAATAGTCACACATCAAATGGGTATTTGACTGTCATATTTTCTAAACCCCCTCCCCCCAAAACATAGCTAAATGATGTAATAAGGAACAGAAGCATTTTCTAATGCTGGAAGACCTTGGTAAATTAACTTCAAACTTCCACTTGTGATTTTGAACAAGAGGCATCTCATTATTATTCCTAAAAAAGCAATTGTCGATACCTTCTCCAATAGGGATGTTTAGGAGTTTTGACCCACATCTAATTTCGGTCGGAACTACCATTACTGATTTTGGAATTTTGTCTGTTGGAACTACCAATGAATATCAACTGCCAAAATATCGGCTATCGAAATCTGGCTTCAACATCGTGATTGTGCATTTCCAAGCTAAAGACTTGGTCTGATCCATGGACCAGCGTAACGAGTCCCGATAGGTGATTCATTCTTATTCTACAATAGGACTGGGCATTTTTCAGATAGTGTTCTTGAAGTTCTCGGATTAAAACGAACATTACGAAAGAGAAAAAGGCTCATTTCATTTTAAAAAAAAGAAGAAAATCCCAAGAGAGTAAAAATAAATGCTAACAGACATGATGGAATTGAGAAGAAAATGCTCACTAAATATATCACATAAAAGTAAACCCAAATGGTGTTACATTCTTTGTTGCTGTTTATTTTATTTATTATTTTATTTATTTTCAAATAAAATCTAGCAGGAGGAAAGGGGATATTTTTTGCAACAAAGGAAAATATTATAAAAGTAATATGTTTGGTTCGCCTCAGCCACTTTTTGTCCTTGAGCCTGGGGAGTCTTGGTCTATGGTGAGTAGCATTCAACAGTCCTCCTAGGTGTATATTTCTCACATACAAAGCAGATTTTAGCAGCGCATAGAACCAAATAAATAAGGAAGTAATCTGTCATCAGAATAACTATACATTCCTAAGTAACATTTTATAGAGCCTTTGTATGCCAACAGCTAATAACAAATAATAAATGTGTAGTCGTTTTACATGCTTGAGATCTGGTCAGAATGTTATTGCACATAAAAAATTCTAGTTTACTTCACCACACAGTCCAGTAAGAAGTGTTCATAAGGGCTACTAAATAGGTAGAGGATGTATAGGCCTGAGTGAAAATGCCATATGGTAGTGCAATGCCAGCGCAGTATATTCTGTTGAAAATTAAATAAAATTCACTCTCCAGTTCCTTCTAACTTTCTTCATTTCCCTTCTCCCTGTAAAGGCCTCTACTTCATTTCCACACTACTGATTTAATTAATTCTGGAACAATAGGACAGATGCCTTGTGTTATGTAATATTTAACCCTTTCACTCGTTGTTTTGATTGTGCCACATTAAACATGTTTTAATGAACATATATCATACTAGACCATTTTTACTGCAATCTGATTTAGAGTTGGCCTAAATTGCCCCTTTTTAATGGAATTAGTAGAAATTGTGGCTGTTTGTGCAATTATTATTCCTGCGGAAGTGCCTAACGATCGGTCAGGAGGAAGACTGACCTTTAATCAATGGGATAGCCAAAACTAACCAAAGAAAAGGAGAGCAATAAGTAAGGTCAATTAAAGAGGTATGATGGATGTAAGATAAATGTTATAATGTTCCCTGTCTTATAAACACAAGTGTACCTGGGTAGGGTTACAAGATGATTAACTCATTGTAGGACACTGTGATACTTTAATGGACCAACAGTTTATTTTAAACTAAGTCCACAGTATCGATAAAGCCCTGATACCGCCGGCTTTATCGGCAAGTGTGTGGGCGCTTGTCGAACATTCCCGTCGGCCGGGCGCTCGTTCAGAAAAGTCACTAAATTTGCCTTGGCAGTGGAACTTCCTATAGAGGGAGTCTGCCATGGCCAAGGGAAACACACAGTCCCGAGCGTTCTCCTATAGGGAAACAAGCCAAGACTGGTGATGCAGTTCTGCAAGATCCTGTCTGTCATCTCACAGTACTTTAATTTTTACAACATATATTGGACTAATAAAACCAACATAAGCTATGTAGACACAGTGCCGATAAAGGGCTTTTTGGTTCTGACCATAGTGTCCCTTTATCGGCAACATGTGTAACGGATTAAAAAAAAACGATCCCGAGGCCACCAAATTTTGCATTTGTTTTGCATCGAGAATAGTTGTTACGCACCGAAAATTTCCCTTGACTGCTTATTGCTCACTGAAATGTAGTTATGTCTGTATACTGCCACTGTATATAAAGAACCAAGAGAATCTTCTGGACACCTGATTGTTCTACCTAACATTATAGTGCTCTGTCTAGTGGGAACGAATAGGGAGAACATTGGACTAATTGTACCCAGATCGTAGGATTCCAATGGAAAAATCTTTTAAAGGTGTGGTACCCAGTTTAATAAAGTGATTTGTAATTTGAGGGTTACCAAACAATACATTTGAGGGTTACCAAACAACACATTCAAGGGTTCAAAAAACCCTAACTAGTTCGTAGTTCAGGAAGTTTAAAAGTCCGAGTTCGTCTAAACTATTAAAGTTAGGTCGAACTCTGGTTCAGTTCTAGTCCATCTCTTTTAAGTTGTTTTTTCAGCTTCAAATGCCCTTCATTGGAGATTACATCGCCAACAAAAACAAACCACGTGTTGTGTTTGATGCAGGGCATATAATAAGAATATTTACACAATCCAACTACCATATAATTATTTGGCTTGGTACACACAAGAGGGCAACCGACCAATGTTCCCTATGCATCCCAGGCTCATTGACCAGGTTGTTAGCAATTTAGCCAGACCAAAGCATATATCCGGTTTAATGAATCGTTACAATCCAAGATTTTTTTTAAAAGAGGAACTTAACTGGCCGATGTACAACAAACAAGTTTTGTCTTACCTGAACGAGATCCCGCAATGTTTTAGTTACTGCATTGCGGAATCCCAGTCAGGTAAGACAAAACTTCTTTTGTTACATCGAACCGTATGCCACTGTAGGAATGGTGTTAAGATTTGGCGCAAAATTGTTTGGATAATCTTAAAGCCATTACTGCACTATTTTATGGAAAGTTGCGCGTCAACACAAAATTTCTGCATGGTAAAATGCTGCAAATATAGTATCTGCCCCTAAGTCTCCAGACAACATTGTGCCAATAGACAGCACATTCTCAACATGCTGTGTATACCTCTCCTTTTGCTGTTGGTTGATTTAGGAAACCACTGGGTATTAGTGAGATGTCCTATAACCACCTCTTTGTTTTGGTAGAGTCCGCCCAGTACACTACACAGGAAGCTACCGCCTTGCATCTAAAAGCTAATTGTACAATCTCTGACCTTGTTAGTCACAGATCATGCCACAGATGATCCTGCCTCTCAGAAATTGAACAGAGAATTTTACAGTGTTGAAAACCGTGTTGGGACTTAACAGTGTTTAAACAATCTTGTTCCCCTACACATTCTATACTAAAAAAAATAAGTCTGTTTTAAAAATGTGAACTAATTAGCTGTGTTTCCAAAACAAATGGATTAGTTTCTGAGCCACCAGCATACACAATGAAGACGGTACATTTAGAAAATGTATCTTTTGCTAGAAACAGAATGTAAGCAAAAAATAAATATGTAATTTAAAATAAGAGGCAGTAAAACCAGTGACTATGTTGCATTGTTCCTGGTAGGCTGTCCACAATGCATACTGGATGGAAAATAAACTGCAGGGTAACAAGCAGCTTTCAAGGTCTTATCGCAAACTTCCATATGGTTATAGAGACACTTGATAGGGAATATGTTCATAGTAAATAGTGAGGTCAGGCAGCTAGGCCAATACTGTAGGTGCAATGCTCACAAAATACAACTGGAGGTGCACTCGGGTGCAGATGCACTTCGGGTGCAGATGCTAATTGGTTTTCCCTGTAACCATAACAGTGATAGCAAGCATCAAAAAGCAGAGGATCGCACTCAATCAATTTAAAGTCTTTATTGTGAACACACACATCACAACACAATGTTTCGGGGGAATAACATGCCCACTTTTCACCTGAAGAAGGGGGCACGTTATCCCCTGAAACGTTGTGTTTGTGATGTGTGGTTCCAATAAAAGACTTTAAATTGATTGGAGTGCGATCCTCGCTTTTTGATGCTTGCTAGCACATGCTCACAAGGCTGAAGACAACATGGGCTGCAAGATGTACTGGCAACAACCTAGTTATAGAATCTATTTCTTACATGAACATAATACAAGTTACTAGAGAACAATCTTATAATGTATAGGTGATCTAAATCATATTAGTTTTTTTTTAAAAAATAAGTTTATCTCTCTTATTACAGTCCAAATTAATTTGGACGTAGAATTTGTAAAGCATAATTATTACCACCAGATCCTGTTTGCAATTTTTAATTATTCTATTGGATTTGAGAAAATAATGTAAACATTCAAGTAATTTCAGTTGATAATTCAGCCTGGATTGTTAGATGACAATGAAAGAACAATAATGGTACGATCAATAAAAATATATGCAAGCGGGTAAGAGCATGTATAGATTCCAAGAAACAAAGAACCAAGCGAATCCCTTGGAAGGCTGTTAAAATATTCATTTTAGCAAGCATTTTTTAAATATCAGAGTTAGAAGGGGCCAAGTTAGGCTATACTATTTTGAATGTGTTTTGATTTGCCTTTTACCTTGAGCATTGCTCCGATGAAGTGTTGGTGATTCTCCTGCAGAATAACAAATGGACTGTTAAGACAGCTATTAAAAGGTGAGATGTGATCATTACGCTCTGTAGCTGTACAGATTTGTGCCATGTTACCCAACACACTAAATAGAGAAAAAGAGTCAGCAGATAAATCAATAAGAGCAATTTGCTGTGAAATGCCTTGATTTTTACATTTTTATAGCCATTAAAGATTTCTTGTTTTTTGCCTATAATCACACAATTGGCACAAGGAATGACAACAGGTGTCTGGAATGTTTCCATTGCTGAAAAAAATGGCCTTTGCAGCTACGCAGTCGTTTGGGTACTTTGACATTTTGTGAAAGATCTCAGGCCTTCAAAAACAAATGATAACTTTGTGTAGCCTAAACAATAATGCACAATAAGGACAGCATTTAATTCATTCTATGTTAGAGATAGTAGTGGTATTTTAAGAAATTCAAATTGAGGTATTGTTTTACCATGGCAAAAATAATCAAAACAAGCTTCTAATTCAGTCCCAGTGTTTTTTTTATGGCAAAATTTCTCATTAAAATTGTTTCATAAGTAATTTCTGCACTTGAAAAAACCTCTACACAGATTATCATTAAATTAAAGGGAAAGTATGCCAGTACACTATTGCAATGATAAAAATCTATATGCCAATAGTCGAAGAGCCCTCTAATTATATATTATGGGGTTTTTCTATATCTGAGCTTTGACCTTCTACCAATAAAAGTGCAGTATACAGTATTTTGTTACTATTACAAGAAGCATTACCTCAGTGAGCAGCTGTGCACAGTGGGTAACTGAATGTATGACTAGGATTGGTGTACCTGTTAAGAGGTGTGGTAGATGATAAATTACTCAACGCATGGCTCAGCACAATGTGAACCTCTGGTACAAGTAATGGCCACCAACAGCACAGGATGTAATGCTTCCTGTCCACTCAGAAAAGGTGTTTTTTGCTATTTTAAGGAGAAGGCTACACATTGTGACAACAGAGCAGTGTCCCACCATCTGGGGGCATACTTTTAAGGAATTTGTGTAGGATCACTACAGATTTCTTAGTTGTTATGTTAATAATTAACTTTAGATTTTCTGAAGTTTTAACCATTTCTGAAATACTGTCGAGATTCATACAATATAATGTTATGCACAACTACAATACATTCATGCACTTGTGGTATTAATTATCCACACCACTTTTAAAGCAACATAACCAACAGCTTTATATTTTTCCTTTTTGGTAATCAAAAGTTTTATGGCGAAACATAATGCTACATTTTGAGCTATATATTGGGAAGCCCCTAAATTCTACAAGATAAATGAATAGGTTTAACTTCTTATTTCTGCTGTCTTGGATAAAATTTCAGGAATTGCAAGTTAAAGAGCAAGAGTATTTCTGTCTTGTGGTGCTAACAATTTGACCATACTCATGGCTTTTGAAGCATAAAGGTGCTAAATTTCTCTCTCTTCAGTGCACACGTGAAGGCCAGGTTGATCCCAATGGGATGGAATAACAAACTACGAAACCTGTTTAAAACCAGAATTATTTCCAAAGTAATTTAAAAGCTTACAAACGGCAAAGCAACAGATTAAAGCAACCCATACTGAAGGATTAAATTACAAAATACATATTGTATATATACTGAAAATGCGCACACACACACACACACATATATAATACTGAAAATGCCCACTTTCATTTTAAATGAGATGAAAAAAAAAAAGAAGAATTTTCAGCATTTAGGGGGAATTTAACGTGTGTTTACCTATCGCGGGATGTCGGCACTGTAAGATGCTCTGCTTTGCCCTCCTTTTACGAGCCCATACAATGCCCCATAAAGTTTCACTACAGGGCAGCGCAAAAGTAAAATAAGGGGTATTGTATTGAGAGCATTGTTCTATTCCCAAAAAAAATCCGAAAAAGGTGAAGTTCTCGTAAAAATGTGTAAAACGGTAAAGGTAAAGGGTATCTCCTCCAGAAAAAAAGAAAAATGGCATTTAGTTTTTTGAAGAATGGGAGGTATAGGAGCTAGGCTTGTTCTTTTATTTTTACTCCAGTGTAAATGTGCATTGTGGCTGCAATTAATATTTTTTTTAAATAACACCACATTTTACATATTAAATGAGATGTAATATTAGGTGCTCACAAGAAAACCAGTGAAAAACCAAACCTATCTGAAATATTCAGTCAGTGTGGGTACTTTACTGTCATTGCGGAGACTGTTCCCCGATGGACTCATTCGCGCATGTGCATAGAATAAGAGTCCGTTGGTCGCGGTGTTGAGGAGCCAGTGATCAGGGAAGTACCTTACCTTTTCTCCCAGCTCCTGCAGGTTTAATTGAAGAAGGGGGGTAAGGCCAGCTCGTTCTTCTGGTGGAGGATGCAGATTTCATTCTGTTGAAACGGTTTCGCATGATACTACAAAACTACGAAATTTTGGATAGTTGAAATTTCTGCATCAAAATGTTGACAAAAGTTTTGACTGCTGAAAATCACCAGATCCATAAACTGTAGTTACTTATAAAGCAAGCATGGGAAGGCAGCAAATAAGTGCAGAAAGTAAAGGAGACACATTAAAGTTCATTTGTAATCTCTCTGTGGTACGATAAGCTCTCATGACAAAATGAAATGTAACGAGGACAGTGACCAGTTCTTTGAATGCTTAGGGTAACATTAGAATCTGGCATTGGTGTCTGATAACAATTTATGTTTGGGCTATGCAACTTTTGTTATCATGAAGAACTGCAACTCTTCCATCGGATCTTAAATTATCTATTTAATTAAAGTAGCAGTGATAAAAGTAGTGCGACACCCACAATACAATTTTGCTTACTGTGCCATTCTGATCCACTGTTTTTAGACAATAGATCAATAGATTGCCTTTTGTGTAAGAAGCCCCCTCCCCAGAAAAAAGAGAAGCTTGACAACCCAACACCATTGATATTGGCTGTACACTTCTCTAACTGTATGCTTTTTTTGGTTGTTTGCTAAGGGTTTCTGCACTAAAGCATCTTGGCCCATGTCATGACAGCAAATACTTTTTTTTAAGCAATTTGAATTCATTTTCAGTAACTCATATGCTGTTGATTATGTTGTATGCTTTAGGCTGGGTACATACGGTAAGATTTTTCAGATGGCCAATATTTCTGTGTATTGGTCGGACCAGTAAAAAGCCCCCCGGACGCGATGATCGGTCGCCGCCAGTGGCGGAATTACCGCCCCTGGGGTGGGGTGGCCAAAGTTAAGAGGTCCCACACCACAGGGCACCTGACTGCGCATATAAACTTCTGGTTCGGGTCTTTCAAACAGCTGATCGCGCGAATGTTTACTTCATATGTGTGAGCAACTGTTTAAAAACAGATGATTGGGACCTTTAGAGCACTGGCGAGGGGGGGTGTCAGGGACCCGCTCCCATCTCGGGGGGCCCAGGCCACTGCAGTTACGACCTGGTCATGGCAAACTTTTAGCCATGTCTACTCTTGCTGCAACCAACCGGATCGCCTGGGACAAAGATCTTACCATGTTTACTCGCCTTAAGCACTAATTAAAGTAGAAAAAGAGAAGCGTAACATGAGATCTACCATATTTTTGTCAGCAAATAACCTTAGCCTTGGATTAACCATAATTCCTATTTTACTATGCTACTTTGAATCTGAAATTTTACATCATATAAAACATTTGCTTTTCCTACCATTGTCTCTTAAAAAGTAGTCTTCAAAATGTGTCTGTTTCCCTTTAAGTAAACTTTTCTATAAACTGTGTCTAGAATATTAAGAAACAACACAACACCAGAATGCACCTACTGTTAATAACTTTGAAAAACTAATGCCAGCTCCTGGCACAAATTAAAGTCTTATAACGCAATATTGCCATAATGTAATTTACGTTTAGATCTTTTTTCAAAACATTACTCTCAGTCCACAATCACATTCAGATTACAAAATTCTTTTTGTAGTTCCTCAAAGCCATGGGAATAAAATAAACCACTTAGATGACAGTAAAGTGTCTGTAAAATATATAACAGCAATAAACTCCTGGTGGAAAAGTGGCAGATATACAAGAGCTAAAGTATGAAGCACAGAAAAAAGAAAAAGGCAACATGTAGGTGTTTATTTTTAGAGGTCTTTTCTGGATGAAATCATATGGTCGAGAGGAAACCTTTAGTGAGGCATGCTTCACAAGTTTCTTCTTAAATTCACTTTTCAATGTCAAGTGCTAAGTGTAGATTTGGATTTTTCTACAACAAAGTCAAAAGTGTAAAAGGTCATGGTCCCTAATATTACATGCCCAACCTATGACCTTCAGCGCTGTTGAGTTGTTGGTAACTAGGGTTGTGGAGAAATGCCATAGGAAAAATCTCGGATATTTCAAAATCACTTTGGTCTGGTTTTTTCCCAGTGAGTTAGACAATGACAATTTTAAGAAGAATTACAAGGCAAGAAAGTTGCAGATGATTCTCAAATCAAGTTGAAACAAATGTATAATTAATTAATGAACTTTTCAGTATCCATACGTATATAACGAATATAAAAGAGAAATTAAGGGTAAAAACAGAGCCTTCAGAAGATAGGGCAACCACGCATATGTTGTTTTAGCCAGAAAACTTATAATTAGGACCGATCATTAGACAGTATATTACGATACCCATTAAAAACAGACATAAGGAACTGTCCTGTTTTATGGGAGAGGACAGAAACCTACTCCCTGATGTTAATTAGTGATTTGGCTTAGTATGTGTACATGGAGAGCCTGTACAAACACTAGATTGCCAGCTGAAGTGGTTGGTCGTAGCGCTTTTCGGCTGACAATATATCTAATATGTACTGGCCTTAATTCAGCTTAAATTGGACAATATCCAGAGGTCAATGGTCAGCTGTCTTATCTTTATATATTAGTTGCAATAGGAACTTTCCTAGGAATGTTTAGCCAATCAAAAATAATCACACCCTAGTGGTATCTTCATTTTAGAATTCAGAATTTTTTTTTTTACTTTTTGAAAAGACACTTATGATTGCTTATGGTATATGTACATGGTTAACCCTCTGAATTAACCTAATATCTATAACTTATACTGAACAAGTGTACATTGTACTATATATCGAACATATTTAATTTAAAAAGTGTGCTGTTAAACTTTCTAAGCCTGCAAAAACAGCCAAGCAAGCAAATTCCTATTTCTTCTCTGCATGTTTACCTAACAACTTAATGTGACCTCTGGATTCTCAAGGTCTATTCCTTTATGTTGTGTAGTATGAACATTTTTTTTACTGTTTTCTTTATAGAGCAGTGATTGGGTTTTTGGCAGCTGCAACATAAATCTGTAAACTTTAGAGTGTCATGGTGGTCTAATTTTTTTCCCCTTCTACTTGACATTTAATGAGGATAATTAGGAATATGTAAAACACATGATTTTATTTACTATGTAAAAGTTAACATGTATCACAATTACTGTAATTAATTATGATCAAATGAAAAGTAGGTAAAAAATTTACATGTTGAAAATGTAAAATTAAATGCACATTAAAGGTAGTGTTTTAAAAAATAAACTACTGAATGGAAAGCTGTATTTTAAACTATAGGTATGCATTTTCGAAAGGTTTAGATTACAATCAAACAGTTAGCTCTAAAGGGAGATATCAAAAAAAGTAAACTGATTTTGAAGGCAAACTTCTTATTGAATTCTCAGAAATATACACCATGTATACATATAAACAGCATGGAGAAAACAGTCCTCTACCATAAATGTGCTGGACTGACCCGTTCTAAAATTTTTTCAAAGAAAAGAGAAATGTTTCAGCACATAAGGAACATTGTTGTCTATACATAATGTAGTGTAGTTTAACCTTTGGTGCAGATGCTTAATAAAATTGAATCAACATTTAAATCTGATGCTTGCAACTGGAGAGCTTATGGAAGGAAGAAGTATATGTAAGGTTCAAGCTTTGGCAAATACAATATACAGTTATGCATTATGGAGGAAATATTTAAATGTTGGGATGTTTTTCTTATTTGAAGAAGGAAGGCCGCATCCTCTAGGTAAAAGCCGTGTCAGACACAGAAGACATTTTACAGTAAAATGTCAAATGGACTTACCTTTAATTTCCTCAGCCACACTGAGCAGGAAAAAGCAAAACATTGTAACATTAGACACTAGATACCATGTAACATCACTAGATACCATTGTAACATCCTAATACCGTTGTAACATCTCTAGATACCGTTGTAACTATGTAACATCTCTACATACGTTGTAAATCCTACATACCGTTGTAACATCTCTACATACCGTTGTACATCTCCATACCGTTGTAACATCTCTACATACCGTTGTAATGTAACATCTCTACATACCGTTGTAACATCTCTACATACCGTTGTAACATCTTAATACCGTTTAATCTCTACATACCGTTGTAACATCTCTAGATACCGTTGTAACATCTCTGATACCGTTGTAACATCTCTACATACCGTTGTAACATCTCTACATACCATTGTAACATCTCTCATACCATTGTAACATCTCTACATACCGCTGTAACATCTCTACATACCGTTGTAAACATCTCTACATACCGTTGTAACATCTCTAATACATTGTAACATCCTTAGATACCATTGTACATCGCTACATACCATTGTAACATCGCTACATACCGTTGTAACATCGCTACATACCATTGTACATCTCACATACCATTTTAACATCTCTACATACCATTTAACATTCTGCATCCTCTAGGTAAAAGCCGTGTCAGACACAGAAGACATTTTACAGTAAAATGTCAAATGGACTTACCTTTAATTTCCTCAGCCACACTGAGCAGGAAAAAGCAAAACACATTGTAACATTAGACACTAGATACCAAGTAACATCACTAGATACCATTGTAACATCTCTACATACCATTGTAACATCTCTACATACCATTGTACATTCTAGAACCATTGTAACATCTCTAGTACCATTGTAACATCTCTAGATACCATTTTTACATCACTAGATACCAATTTTACTCACTAGATACCATTATTACATCTCTACATACCATTGTAACATCTCTACATACCATTGTAACATCTCTAGATACCATGTAACATCTCTAGATACCATTGTAACATCTCTAGATACCATTTTTACATCACTAGTACCAATTTTACATCACTAGATACCATTATTACATCACTAGATACCATTGTAACATCTCTAGACACCATTGTAATATCGCTAGATACCATTGTAACATCGCTAGATACCCATTGTAACATCGCTAGATACCATTGTAACATCGTAGATACCATTGTAACAGCTAGACACCATTGTAATCGCTGGATACCATTGACATCAATAGATACCATGTAACATCTCTAGATACATTGTAACATCACTAGTACCATTGTAACATCTCTACATACCATGTAACATCTCTAGATACCATTGTAACATCTCTAGATACATTGTAACATTCTAGATAGCTGTAACATCTTAGATAGCATTGTACATCTCTAGATAGCATGTAACATCTCTAGATAGCATTGTAATAGCACGATAATATTGTAACATCGCTAGATACCATTTGTAACATCGCTAGATACCATTGTAACATCGCTAGATACCATGTATCGCTAACCATGTAACATCGTAGATACCATTGAATCGTAGATACCATTGTAACATCGCTAGGATACCATTGTAACATCGCTGGACACCATTGTAACATCGCGGATACCATTGTAACACTCTTAGATACCATTGTAACATCTCTAACATGCCATTGTAACATTGCTAGATACCATTGTAACATCTTAGATCCATTGTAACATCGCTGATCCATGTAACATCTCTACAACCATGTACAGCTAGATACCATTGTAACATCTCTACATACCATTGTAACATCTCTAGATACCATTGTAACATCTCTAGATACCATTGTAAACATTCTAGATACCCATGAACATCTCAGATACCATTGTAACACCATACCATCTGAACATATCGAATACCATTTGTAACATTCTTAGATAGCATTGTAACATCTCTAGATAGCATTGTAACATCTC
This sequence comes from Hymenochirus boettgeri, assembly GCA_019447015.1. Taxonomy (NCBI): domain Eukaryota; kingdom Metazoa; phylum Chordata; class Amphibia; order Anura; family Pipidae; genus Hymenochirus; species Hymenochirus boettgeri. Next base: position 34,663,995 of record CM033475.1, read on the forward strand.
TAGATAGCATTGTAACATCTCTATAGCATTGTAACATCTCTAGATAGCATTGTAACATTCAGATACCATTGTAACATCTCTAGATCATTGTACATCGCTAATACCATTGTAACATCGCTAGATACCATTGTAACATCGCTAGATAATTGTACATCGCTAGATACCATGTAACATCTTGGACCCATTGTAACATCGCTGGATACATTGTAACATCTCTAGATACCATGTAACATCTCTAACAGCCATTGTAACATTGCTAGATACCATTGTAACATCTCTAGATACCATTGTAACATCGCTGGATACCATTGTAACATCTCTACATACCATTGTAACATTGCTAGATACCATTGTAACATCTCTACATACCATTGTAACATCTCTAGATACCATTGTAACATCTCTAGATACATCCGTAACATCTCTAGAACCATTGTAACATCTCTAGATACCATTGTAAATCTCTAGATACCATTGTAACATCTCTAGTAACCATTGTACATCCTAGATACCATTCTGTAACATCGCTGGATACCACTGTTGTAACATCTCTAGATAGCATGACATCTCTAGATAGCATGAACATCTCTAGATAGCATTGTAACATCTCTAGATACATTGTAACATCTCTAGATAACATTAACATCTTAGATACCATGTACATATCTAGATATCATTGTAACATCTCTAGATACCATTGTAACATCGCTAGATACCATTGTACATCGCTAGATCCATTGTAACATCGCTAGATACCATGTTGTAACATCGCAGATAAACCATTTAACTCGCTGACACCTTGTAACATCGCTGGATACCATTGTAACATCTCTAATACCATTGTAACATCTACATACCATTGTAACATTGCTAGATACCATTGTAACATACTCTAGATACCTTGTAACATCGCTGGATACCATTGTAACATCTCTTACATACCATTGTAACCATTGCTAGATACCATTGTAACATCGCAGATCCCATTGAGAAACCTAAGGGAAAATTAGCGCAGTAACACCGACCAGGGAACCTCTACATCGACATCACAGGAACAAGGTCGACATGTACAGAAAGCCTAAGACCCTGTAACATCCTTAGAATTTTACCTGTGTCACATCGCTGGATCCCATGTGTAACTATCTTAACATAACGTTTGTGTAACATCTCGACATACCTTAACAGCTCTACTACCGTTTGGTGTAAATATCTCTACATTACCGCTTTGTAAACAATCTTCTAGATACTTGTAACATCGCTAGATACCATCTGTAATATCGTGGGATACAATACCGTTGTAACATCTCTACATACCGTTGTAACATCTCTACATACCGTTGTAACATCTCTACATACCGTTGTAACATCTCTA
>CM033475.1:34665511-34710511 GCA_019447015.1 Hymenochirus boettgeri
ACATCACTAGATACCAATTTTACATCACTAGATACCATTATTACATCACTAGATACCATTGTAACATCTCTAGACACCATTGTAATATCGCTAGATACCATTGTAACATCGCTAGATACCATTGTAACATCGCTAGATACCATTGTAACATCGCTAGATACCATTGTAACATCGCTAGACACCATTGTAACATCGCTGGATACCATTGTAACATCAATAGATACCATTGTAACATCTCTAGATACCATTGTAACATCACTAGATACCATTGTAACATCTCTACATACCATTGTAACATCTCTAGATACCATTGTAACATCTCTAGATAGCATTGTAACATCTCTAGATAGCATTGTAACATCTCTAGATAGCATTGTAACATCTCTAGAATAATCTATTGTAACATCGCTAGATACATTGTAACCTTAGAACCATTGTAACATCGCTAGATACCATTGTAACACATCGCTAGATACCATTGTAACATCGCTAGATACCATTGTAACATCGCTAGATACCATTGTAAACATCGCTAGATAACCATTGTAACATCGCTGGACACCATGTAACATCGCTGGATACCATTGTAACATCTCTAGATCCATGTAACATCTCACATGCCATGTAACTTGCTAGATCATTGTAACATCCTCTAGATCCATTGTAACATCGCTGGATACCATTGTAACATCTCTACATACCATTGTAACATTGCTAGATACCATTGTAACATCTCTACATACCATTGTAACATCTCTAGATACCATTGTAACATCTCTAGATACCATTGTAACATCTCTAGATACCATTGTAACATCTCTAGATACCATTGTAACATCGCTGGATACCATTGTAACATCTCTACATACCATTGTAACACATCTTAATAGCATTGTAACATACCTCGATAGCATGTAACATCTCTAGATAGCATTGTAACATCTCTAGATAGCATTGTAACATCTCTAGATAGCATTGTAACATCTCTAGATACCATTGTAACATCTCTAGATATCATTGTAACATCGCTAGATAATATTGTAACATCGCTAGATACCATTGTAACATCGCTAGATACCATTGTAACATCGCTAGATACCATTGTAAATCGTTGGACACCATTGTAACATCGCTGGATACCATTGTAACATCTCTAGATACCATTGTAACATCTCTACATGCCATTGTAACATTGCTAGATACCATTGTAACATCTCTAGATACCATTGTAACATCGCTGGATACCATTGTAACATCTCTACATACCATTGTAACATTGCTAGATACCATTGTAACATCTCTACATACCATTGTACCATCTCTAGATACCATTGTAACATCTCTAATACCATTGTAACATCTCTAATACCATTGTAACATCTCTAGATACCATTGTAACATCTCTAGATACCATTGTAACATCTCTAGTACCATTGTAACATCCTAGATACCATTGTAACATCGTAATACCATTGTAACATCTCTAGTAGCATTGTAACATCTCTAGATACATTGTACATCTCTAGATAGCATTGTAACATCTCTAGATACATTGTAACATCTCTAGATAGCATTGTAACATCTCTAATACCATTGTACATCTCTAGATATCATTGTAAACATCTCTAGATACCATTGTAACTCGTCAATCACATTGTAAATCCTAGATACCATTTTAACATCGCTAGATACCATTGTAACATCGCTAGATACCATTGTAACATCGCTAGACAAACCATTTGTAACATCGCTCGATACCATTGTAACATCTCAGATACCATTGTAACATCTCTACATACCATTGTAACATTGCTAGATACCATTGTACATCTCTAGATACCATTGTATCGCTGGATACCATTGTAACATCTCTACATACCATTGTAACATTGCTAGATACCATTGTAACATCTCTAGATACCATTGTAACATCTCTAGATACCATTGTAACATCTCTACATACCATTGTAACATCTCTACATACCATTGTAACATCTCTACATACCATTGTAACATCTCTGATACCATTGTAACATCGCTGGAATTTACCACTTGTAACATCTCTACATCCGTTGTAACATCTCTACATACCGTTTAACACTCTCGTCTACAACTTGTAACTCTCGACATACGTTGTAACCGCTAGATACCATTGTAACATCTCTAGATACCATTGTAAATATCGCATGTTTTACCATTGTAACATCTCTACATTAACAGTTGTGTAAGCAAGTTGAAACTAAACATCTGTAGATCCTTGTAACATCTCTACATACCATTGTAAACATCTCTACATACCATTTATACAGTCTCTACATACCATTGTAACATCTTATACATTCATCACATACCATTGTCTAGATACGTACATCCTACATGTAACTGCATACCATTGTAACATCTCTAATACCTTGTAACATCTCTATCCTTACATTGAACATCTCTCACCGAGGGTATAGCAACCATGTTAAGGCATCCTCTAACTAATACCATGTAACCTCTCTAACATACCATTGGTACCGTGTTGCTAATCCCATTGGTGTTCACAGCTCTAGGCATAACCGAGTGTAGACTCGCTGGTATCGTTGTGTTGACCATTGTACGTGGAACAGGGTGACAGCTCTACAGTACGCGTGTTTGAGTAGGTAGAACACTTGCTCGACTACCATTGTAACCTCTCTAGAGATACCAGTGTACTGTGTCGTCTATGAGACCCATTGTAAGACAGCTCGACAATACCATTGTAGGTGGAGTATAGACCACTGTGCGACATCCTTACCATGTGGTGGAACATCGTGCACATGGGTAGACGCGAGGGAGAGTGGTTGTAGACAGCGCGAGAGAACCAGTGGGTAACGCGCGAGAATGTGACGATGTGTGTGAGACAGGGGTGGCGCGGGGTGAGACGTCAGGGGAACGCGAGCTGACGGGGGGGGTAACAGCTGCGGAGTTGAGTGGGGCGACTGTGACGTGTGTGGGGAAGATGCGGTGGCGCGACGGGGGTAGGCCCAGGGGAGGTGACAGAGCGAGGCACCAGTGGGTGAACGCAGCGCGACAGGGAGTCCAGTGGGGGTGGGGGGACAGCGCGAACAAGAAAGGGGGGGGGGTGGGGAAAGCTGAGTAGATGTGGTGGGGGGGGGTGGAACTGAGAGGTGAAGTGAAGTGTCGAAGGGGTGTAGGGTAAAGAGATAAAGAGGTGGGGGGGGTGCTAGGAACAGGGGGATGTGAAATTTGAACTGTAAGATGACCTGTGAAGTGTAAAGAGCTGATGATTGTAGTTGGTGGGAGGGGGGGGTGGTGGGCTGTGGTCTGGTGGTGGTGTGGCTGGTGGTGTGCAAGTGTGATGCTAAACGGTGGGGACGAGGGGTGGGGGTAAGGGGGGGGGGGCGAAGGGGCCAAGGTCAGTTGGGAAATCGGTCGGGGTGGGGGCACATGATAAAGACCTGCGTGGGGGAAGGCGTGGAGGAGGGGATGCTGTGGGGTTGGTGGTTGGGGGGGGCGTGTGGTGTTGGGGGTCCGTGGCTCTTGGTTGATGTAAGGGTGGTGGGGGATGGTATGTGGGGTGTGGGTGGTGGGTGTGAGGGGTAGGTGGGTGCAGGTGAGAAAGGTGGGGGTGTGGAAATGTAGCGGGTGGTTGCCGAGGGTGGTGTGGTGGACATCACTAGATACCAATTTTACATCACTAGATACCATTATTACATCTCTACATACCATTGTAACATCTCTACATACCATTGTAACATCATGAACTGGCCCATTTGTGCACACCCGTTTTGTGGTAGTTTTTAACCAGTGTGTTCTTAAATGTCTCTGATTAAAATAATTTCCCTTCATAAAACTATCAGGATTAGCTGTGCTTTAGAACATGCTAAAAATAATCCTGTCTTAACCCAGGATTCAAATTAAAGAAGATAAACGGAAGCATTATCTAAGTCAATGTGAAAATGCATTACGGGGGCCAGTGCAATCAGTATATGCACTGGCAGTGATTCTGTCTGATAAATTCAAAGCAAACAACGAACCATTTCCTGATCCCCTACAGATGGACCAAACTAACGTATGGGCAAATGATTAATAGATTCTGTACAAATCTTGTGAGATTTAACTTACGCATCCCTTTCTGAAGTTTATTTTGCAGTTTAACTGTGCTTAATAAATGCTACTTCAAATAATGTGCATGGTGTACGGCCTCTCTGGTAATTGCCACGTTCTCTAGTGTTTATCAGCTACTAACAGGACACGTTGACTTGGATAACAATTGATCACAGTTCTTAAAAACAAACTAAGAGCTGATACATTGGACAATAGGGGTGAACCTTAACATGTGGTAACTCCACATCATAATCAGAGGGGGGTAGTTATGGGCAAACCGCCAGCTCTTCTCCCTTAACCAACCCAAATCTTAGATCTCAAAGGACAATGGCCTCACCTGCTGTGCTGGCATCACGCCCTTATTCATAATATCTCTGTTACTAAACTTGATTAGATTAAACGTGGTAGGGACCAAGAAGGATTCAGCAAGAAAAAAAAGCAGTCTAAATAGTTCTTCTTCTATGCACACAACACACAACACAAACACAACATTAGTAACAAATGCAGAAATTACTACCAGTCTCTAAAGATTTGTCCAAGGGTAAGTAGTCAACAAAAAGAAATTATGTACAATGAAAAAATAAAGTTTCATAGCTGTATAGCATGTGCATGTTATACACTCAACAAATCTCGGCCAAAATATCACATTTTGAACGCTTAATACTGTATACTAAGAGGTCAAGGGGAAAAGCTCTTGTGCAAAGAGATTATGGTGGCTGCAGCAGTTTGAAGAAGTCGTACACAACACCACCCACAAAAAACTGCATTATTTTTTCAACATTGCGCTCACCATATCTTCTTTATGTCTCTCCATGCACATGTGCCCAATATGTGGTGCTCATACATAGACTACAGGTGAAAAGAAGCTTATGTTCATTAACATTTATATCCAACTCTCCATCATGATCACCCCCCTTCCTTTTTTTTTTTTAATTAATTTTACTTGCACATTACATGAATTTATTGATACTAGCTATCAGGTTAAACGTTGAACCCAAATGTAGCACAGCAAGTATGTAGAAAGAAGGAAACACTATACTGTATATCAAAACATACTCTGCACAACATTTTGCTTCTAGCACACAATTCAATCTAGTCAGATCCCCATAATCCTGGATCTATCCCTTGCTAAAGATACCCGACTAAGTCCTATATTATTCATCCTCAGAGGTGCTTGGTGTGAAGAGCTAGACAATGAATGTTGGGAATTAAAATATAAATCAAAACAGAACACGTCTCTTTAGGGTTTCCACCTCCCAGGGTAAAAATTACTAGTAATCATGTTGTAACCAGAGTTTAATGCCCCATTTAGTAACCAGGAGCAGTCAGTATATTCCATTTTCTTTAACACTTATATTTTCTAATGAATCCCCATTATTACATTAAATAAAACATAAGGCTGAACATAAGGTTCATAAACATGTGAGATCGCAGGTGCAGAAACCACGACGTACTATGTACGAATGGCCCGCGTATGGGCACTTTAACGGTCTGAAAGGGCCGGTCGTCCGGAGATCCACCCGGTGGTATCGGGCAAAAATCCCCGAACGAGCAGTCGTTTAGGCCGATAAAGTGCCCATACACGTGCTGGTTATCACCTGAAACGGCACGTTCGTGCACATCAAGAATCGTGGGTCGGCACCACAAGATCACACATGTGTATGAACCTTAGTATTTATAAAACTCTAGCTAATTTTTTCTTATTCCACTGACTAATTGTTTGCACTGTATAGTAAATACAATCTTTCATTGTGCAGATGGAATATCTCTGGGGGAGATGCTATAACATTCATTACTGCTTAAATAATTCTAAAATCCATGCTTCTCACGTAATATAGGGTTAGCATGAGTTTTAGTCTCATTTTCAGGGGCCTGCATCCAAAACTTTATGAATTTATCAAAATTGCTCATTAATGAAACTATCATTCTTCCCAACTATCACTGTACCATTTATTATTTGATCTGCCCCTATTTCTTAGAAATCCATCTGAACAATCTTACAATTACCGAGTGCCTTATTATCATAAACTCTTCTGCTGTGTACAGTTTTGCTGCACTGGAATGGTGAAAGTTGGTATTTGTGAATTGCATGATGAGAAATTAATTTCATGCTTGGCGTCATAGAAAGTCTGGTCAGATGGAAGTTGGATTAAAGGAATGCAGCAACAGACCAAACCTCATAGTAAGGGCTAAGTCATTTTTTTCCATTATAGTTGCCCTTTAATGCTTACTTGATAGGGGATCCAACCTCTCCAAGTCACAACTTACCCAATGTGCTCCCATGATGTCTAAACTCTATTGGGGAGCACAGGGAAGCTGCAAATGTAAGAGAGAAGAGAGAGAAAAAGACAGACAGACACATTGAAAGACAATTAGAAAGTCACACATTTTTAAATCCATGATTAGTGATAGCTCAGAGCTGAGAAAAAACAAGGTCTCACACAATTTGCACACTTTAAAAACAGGATTAAACACACATATCAATATTCTCTTTATTTCAGTAGCAAATATTTATTTTTTAAGTGTTTTATTATTAAGGGACCTAAAAAGAAGAGTGTAGCCAGGCAGCTGGTCATTGATCAAAATTATCCAAAACCATGTCTTCTATAAGGGTTAACTGCCCCCACCTTATCAATTGCAGGAAGCTCATCCATTATAGCCTGACTTTCTTGTCATTCCGTATCCCTTGTCACACTGACAATGATTTATGCCTCGTTGGTTTTGCACATGCGACAGCACACTTAGTTATGTTTATGTGACTCATAGAGCTTCGCTTCTGGGGCTCTGCACCCTCTGGTCATTGTCTATGTTTCTTAAATCTTGCATTTATACGAGTGTGTCAGCTAATAAACATGCGTTTTTTTTTTATGTTTGGGGAAATTAAAAACCCTCTATTCCTTATGACAGAGACTTAAAATTAGAACAACGTTAAAGCATTGTATTTACTGTCACTGTCTAGGCAAAACAAACTAACAAGTCACCTTTGTGATTGTTAATGGCAATATTAATTATTAGTCTCTATGTTGTATGTTTTTAATAACTAAGTGCTAGAAATAAGAAAGGCAGGTGATAAGCAATGTTCAAAGAGACACAGGGGATAGAAAAATACATAACATTAAATTAAAACGCTACCAACACATTAAACAAATCCTTCAAAGTTTGAAACTGAAACTGCCTATAGACATAGCGATATTACAGCTGATACACGGTATTGCACAGAAGCTTCCGTGGGAGGGGGCTGATGATGAAATTGGACCAATAGTTCAGTTTTAGCTTATATTTGCTAAATATATGGCCATCACAAGCATGGCACACATGTTTTGGCCCAACCAATTTTGTTGGCTTACTAAAGACCATACGTGTGCTAAAAATGTTTGCAAGGTAAATCACTATAATCAAAATATATGGGACCAGGTGATACATGGAAAGATATAGCCCTTAAAGGTTTCAGATTGTAAAATGTAATAGATAAAACAATTTACAGTCCCTTGTGTCAGTCAGTAGTTAAATGGAGGAGACCACTGTTCAGTTCTATGCATTAGTGATATTAGATCTCATTAAACAGAAAAAAACAGCTATTGTGCAAGTGCCCTATATTGTACATAAGTACATGCAATGAAGCATGTAGCATATGTAAAGATGTCAGGTAAAACACAGCAGATAATATTATGAGACAGTGATTTCGCAGAAATAGCAAAAACTATTTAGTCGTGTGTAAGAAATTCTCTCTGTGTTTAAACAAGTTCACAGTAGCCACAGCCCTTGTCCCACAAGGAAATGGCTTTACATGTGTGCATGTATGTATATATTATAACAATTTTTATTGTATATTAGAGATGGGGAAAATGCTTTTGCCTGCCTTGTTGCAAGTTCTGCCTAATTGCCCAAACAGAATTTCCATCCTAGACATTTATTATACAAAAAAATATAGGGTACATATTTATTAATGTTTAAAGAGCATGTCCACCCCAAAACTAAAATTTCACCCACTGCTTGGTACTGTTAAAAAATCCTTACTTATCCTCTGCTCTATACGTTTGTTCTACATGCCTTCCTGTTGTGTAAAAATGTATCTTCCCCTTCCCAGTCCTCCTGGGTGACTCCTGGATGTGCAGGGAGCCCCTACCCCCACCACCCCCTTGACAGTTAAGGTTGGAGGGGGTACCCTACACTACAGAAAAATTAGGAGATACACTTTAAGTGTACAAATGGCATGGGAAGCTGGAAAATTATATGGGAACATGTCCAATGGCCAAAATATTTTTAAAACAATATTTATGATAGGAAAGATTATGGCAGCTCCATCCATATGTATTTACCAAATAAAAAGTATTGAACTATTTTAAAAATATATTTATTAAGGCAAATTCGAGGACTCAACAGTTCCTCATTTCACACAAAGATGTCCGACTTATTAATATTTTTTATGACTTTAAATTAGTCTTGAAAATAATAAATAAATTGATATTATCTTCCACCTAAATTATTCAACTTCATAAAAGTCTCTTTTCCACGTTATGTTTCTGGGATAATAAAAAAGAGCATGACAAATATGTAGGCACAACATGTAGACCATCATATCCGCCATGTTCCTTAAAGCATACAATGCGTTGTGGCTAAAATCTCATCATACCAGAACCCAGTGGAGTTTGTTTAAATATCACAGATAACAGAGTAAAACTGGATATACATTGCATCTCTTTTAAGATGAAATGTAGTTCCTTGTAATGTTGAGTATATTTGATGTGATCTGGCCTTGTGGCCTTCACCTCTTTGTCTACTAGGTACATGTATAGGAATTAAAATAAAAGAATATTCTTGTAAATAAATACAGCAGATAATATATATAATATTTATATTGTTTGCACTGCCATTTTCCTAGCATCATAGCTATGCATTCTAGCCAGGAAATGGCTTAAACTAGGGAAACATACTAATATTTTAAATGACAAAGTAAACATTCTAAAACACCATGTACGATTACAAAACGCATTTGTAAAATAAAATGAATCGCACTGGTGATTTCTATTTATGTATTATTATAAACAGAGAAGAACAATACTCGAAGAAACAACTGGGAAGGTATAACAGAAAGCTCCTACATGGGTAGCAGAAGGAATAACTAGGAAAGTCCGTATATTGTGCACATACCATAAGTGCACCCACATAAATGTACGGTACACCATTATTGGTACTTTCTGGTCACCTTCACAGTGTTTCCTGTATTTAGCTAGGTGCCTGGCTAGGAAAAGCAGAGGTTGGATTGGCAGAGGTTTCCTCAGTGGTGAAGTTGTGAAACCAGAAAATTTACTGAAATATTTAAAATGACAGATCACTAGTCAGCAGAGAGTTTAAAATATGTGGACCATTATACATTAAAAACAATGGTCATTAGCAGTATTACCGTAAATAACTAAGTAATAAGTAAGCTATTGCCATAACATAAGTGATTGCAGCTCTTCAGGACAGGGCTCACTTATGATCCAAACTGGAGCCCTAAAATCCTATCTAAATATGTATGCACAAATCATTGCCGTTTAATCATAAAACCTTGTGTGAATTAAAGGAGAACTAAAGTGCACATAAAGTTTTAGAAAAAACAATTAGGATATCTCCACTTGGGGAAAAAATGGGCATTTAGTTTCATTGAAGAACGGGGGGTAAAGGAGCTGTTTCTTCCCTCCCATTCTTCAATAAAACCTGCAAGAGCCGGAAGAGAAGGTAAGGTACTTACCTGTCGCTAGCTCCTCGCTGTCTAGTCTGACTGGTCCCGACGCACAGTACATCGCACTTGCGCATACACAGAGAAACAAACTGTCAGACTGACGCGAGGAGGAGTGAGCGATCGGGTAAGTTCCATTGCGCAATTATAAACAACTTTTAGCAAAATATACAGGGTAAGTTATCATTTGTCATTGCGAAAGCTTAGGTTTTAGTAACGTCTTCTTCTTCCCATAGGCTTAGTGCATTGCCTGTGACTTTATCCAAGGTGAACAAAGGACATTCAGTCACCCCTTAGACTTAAGGAAGACATTTTCAGCTTAAAGGAACACTATAACTGCAGCAGTTATCTGGTTCCTGCTCAGTTTGACCTCCATTTCAATAACATATGTCTTACTAGAGCTAGGAGGAGAGTCTAGGATTGTGGAAGGAACCAGAAACTAGTCAGTGTCCCTAAGCAACATTAATGATTCTTAACTGTAAGTGCAGTAAGAATGCAAAATGCTCTGAGCGATAACGAGGCCTTTAATCACATTTAAAAGAGGTTTGGGTGTCTTCGTGGATAGGCAGAACATATAATAGGGTTTCAGTAAGTTAATACATCCATAGGTTTCACAATGTGCACGTGGATACTCTTTGTACTTAGATGTAATGCATATGGTTGTGGTGTATGTAAGAGGGTGTGTGGCAGGCGCAATCCTTATGGGATGACTGATTTGATTTAAGCTGGGTACACACATCACATGTTTAAAGATGACAGACACAATTTGCAAATCCTGTCTGTCATTTCTTAAAGTTCAGGGTATACACATTCCGAGTGTTTTCCCTATCACAGTTATAACAGTATAGGGAGACATCCGGGACTGAATGTTTCCCATGACCGACTACACTTTATTTCAGGGAGACAACAGCAGACATAGGGAAATTTTCGGTCTTTTCCACAAGGCCAACGGGAATGTTTGTCGATCTAACAATCGTTTGGAAAATGCACTACATACAATAATGATAAAGCGTCTATCAGTTGAATTGGTGCTTTATCATTACTGTGTGTACCCAGCTTAAGTGGTGTTGAGATCTGAGTGGAAAGGCGAACTTGACAGACAATTGTCTTTATATTAGGACTCCACCCTGTGGCTTATTGTATATGTTCACATTTCATTCTGCTCTAAAGATAAGGAAATAGAAAAGAAAGACCTGTTAGCAATCTCCAGTTATCTTACCCTTTATTCCTGGCAGACCTAAAAGATCAGATTCTGATTCTAAATTCCATCTCTATCCTATAGCCCATGTTAGAAACAAGGGACTGGTTAACAAATTCCCCTTTTACTTTCACAAAAAAAGAATCTCCATTTAGTCAATGGAAAAGGACAGGGGAGTAAAAACAATGTGCTCTGTACAATCATTGCATTATGTTCAAATATTACATTTCTGTATTTGAATATTGACTCTGGATCTTTTATTTGGATGATTTAGGAACGGTTAATATTGCAAGATTCTTAGCATTTTGCTAAAAAAGGACATAATTTTTTATTAACAGAAAATGAAGTAAAGTAAAGTAAATTGGATTAAACTCATTTCTAATATTAAAGCTAAGAGATCATACATGACCCAGATTTTAATGCCAGAAAATAATGTGACCGGTTAACCAATTAACACTCATTTTCTATAATCGCTAAAGAGGTGTGGTATTAGGCCATCAGATTTGTAAAACATTTTATACATTGCCTTTTTTGTATTTATTTTTTTTTTTGTTTTTAAGAAAAATGTCGGTTTGATAAAGCTTTCCTTGAAACAGTCATCCTTTTAGGATCTAGGGACCATTTGACATGTTTCAAGGGCTGGCTGCACATGCTGTCCTGAATAAATTCCCATAGGGTCTGGACCAAGCTAACTTCTCAAGTAAGCTAACCAGGCAATGCAGGAATAAACAGGTAGGCATGCCAGATAAATGGTAAGAATGTACATTATTGCACTTGGTTTCAAACCATATGAAGGCGATAGATAGATCTGTAATTAGATTAAATAGGCCTTTAATAGAAAAAAATATACATATATAACCGCAAAGATAGGACATGAGTAAGAAAAATATTTTAAGTAATAATTATTGTTCATTATATTTTAACTGAATTGTTTAGATTGATTATAGATATATAATTTTTTGGTTTGCCAATAATAATAATACGCTCTGGAAAATTACAAAAAGTCTAATGGGGAGTTAGAAAAAAGTATCCTTTTAGTTGGGTTCAAATATCCAACCTGTTTTATTATTGATTAGTATGTAATAATAACAATAGTGTGGGCTTTTTCAGGGCAGGGACCGATTACAGGTACAGTACTATTGTTATATCTATGTATTCCTATATAAATACTGTATACACAAACACAATCTATGCATTTACTGGTTTATGGCAATATATTTCTTTGTCTATCTTTTTACAATAGGTTTCCTTACCAAAGATTTTGCCAGGTATTAGATATAAACATCACATGGAACAGTAATTTACGTTGGAGCGTCTAAAAATAAAGTATTACATGGTCACACGAAAAATTCCCCAGCTGCATCAGCACTATTGGTAGCAAGGTTCTCAGGCAATATAGCTTAGTAGAGAAAAAGGTAGCAATTTGTGGAGCTGGATCACTGCCTTATCTCTGAAGGGGTTCCTGGGTTTTTATTGCAATTGCCCTTAAAAATAAGTAGACAGGGTTTAGACATCAAAGATTATACTTTTCATTGTCAATAGGGAAAACAAAACCAATGATATTAACTGATGCATTTTAGTGTATGGTGGTTTTAACTGCAAATAGACAAGGGTGCATTTGGTTTTCCCTTTGGGTCGTTACCGTTAAGCACATATTTAAATTTTCATTGATTCCTCCTTTTTTTTTTTTTGCAATTCTGTTTTCCTGTGAGATTTGCATTTGATATCACTACTGCCCTTTAAAGTCAACTTAATCGTTGTCCGTCAGCAATAGTCTGTTCTGTAATTACAAAAATGACATTATTACATTTTCGTTCAGGTAGCGAATAGTTGACTTGGCTGGTAGTCAAAGGTCCAGAAGAACAACAATGGCATTTCCACATAACCACATGATATGATAAAATCTCTCATTTATTTTTATTCAGTTTATGGCATCTTCTTCTTTCCAAGAAAGCATCATAGTAACATTGAATCTTACTCTATACATCAATCACAAAAAGTAGCCCAGCTAAAGTCTTCCGCTCGACACAGTTAAGGGGGCAGAAAGCGTGTTCCCTATCCCCTGAGATGACCTGGCTGCAAAAACTCAAATAGATAACAGCCGAGTTCAGTCACTTGAAGTAATCCTTAGTGACTAAGATGACTAGAATGACAAAATATGGCACTGTGATTTACGCTTCTGGACATTAATAAAACTGATACTTGGAGTGTTCTTTGAAGGGACAGACAAGAAAAAAGGATTTTTAAAAAAAATTCCATGCCTCAAGTAAAAACAGAGTGCAGCTGTCAGAATGAAAATCCTGCAAGCGTGAAACGATGGTGGCCATCTTCTATTATGTTCAAAGCCTCTATCTGCGGCCAACTAATGGTTTCTATCACGCTATACAGTGGGCAGCCAAGTAGAGCTTTATCTCCTCTTAATAATTTAAGAGCTCCAGTTGCAACAAAATGGCTAAAAAAAAACCACCTATAAAACTATAAGGACAAAAAAAAAGCACACAAACAAAAATAACCCCCACAACAATGACTATGACATATCACATATAATATATATCTTCAGAAATCCTTAAAAACAAAATCCACATTTTTATTTCAAACAATAGGACATTAAAAGTCAGTTTTTTGTCTTGTTTCAGCACACAATAAACCTTTACTGGTAAGGTAACAGTCATTTCTTTTCGAAAATCAATGTTAAACTGAACTACTGAAGAGAAAAATCATTTAATTTCTCCTTTGCATATTTATTATTAAGCTCCTAACATAGTGACTGGTTCTACAGACATACATCACACATTTTATGAATCTGGTACTGAGCACAACTTAAGCAAGAAAGGAATTACTTTCAACATAAAAATTTGAAATGCTAAGTCTGAAAATTGAATTATGGGTTCATTTAAAATGGTGTCTCGGAGGAATTAAACTGTAAAAATTACCTGCAGTAATTTTGAAACATTTAGATGCTTTAAATGAATTGTTTTTTATGCATGATTTTACACAGAAAATGTGGGCTACCCTACACACTATATTCATTGTGTGAGAATATTGAGGTCAAAATCTCAACAGAGTAGAGTTTGCAGTGCAAGATGAAATATTCTCCCTTGACAGCAAAAGGTGGAAAGTGTAATAAATAAATATTATGGATGTGTTTCTAATATTGTATTGTCACAATCAATTTCCATTACCTATCTAGATTTTGATATATACTATAATTATTCCTACAGAAATTCACTTTATGAAGCAACTGACTCCAGTTTACATATAAACTGCTCTGAAAGCTGAAGGCTTGAATGAAATGAAAGCCTATGGCTATATTTTGGAATGAAAAGGGCATTTAATTACAATTAAGTTAGTATGTAAACAGCACTGCGCGTTACTGTTTGGTTCGCACTCTTGCAGGTTTTATGTAAAGGAACATTTTTGTCATTTTCAGTAAAACACTGTGGAGGGAAATTGAATCAAATGGGCTGAGAGAGAACTGATGAAATGAGCCATTCTGTTAGGCTTAAAGCCATAAGGTAAGACTGTCATCTGTTGGTAAAAAGCTATGGGGAAAGAAAAAACACAATCCATACACAAAAGGCACCACACGGCAAGGAAAATGAACGATAATTACTGTAGTTTGCAATGAAAATACATAAATAATCATGTAGGCCTTCAAGTCTTTATCTGACCAATGAAAGACAAAGAGATACAAATTTTTTAATACTGAGGTTTTTGTTATTGTTGATCAGAGAGCGTGTGTATACAGAAAACCAGTCTGGCACCTGAGTAGACACATTGCCAGTGATTGGCACCTGCAGACACATTGCCAGTGTCTGGCACCTGCCTGAGTAGACACATTGCCAGTGGGTAGACTTTTGGCCAATCCTTGTTTCTCTGCAGAGGAAAAGCAGGGTCCAGGACAGGATGTTTTACATTATTTTGAATAGGGAACTGCTACATGGACAGAAGACTTACAGCAGATATAGCACATGCTGCACTAAGTTGTGGACACAGTGGCCTCTGTGTTAAATGTAGCCCTAGAGTACATATCTATACTTTTTACATTTTGCTAAAATACAGTCAGTCCTTTACTCCATTGAGCAGGCATCAGGGGCAGGTTTTCTGCTGCTAAATGTAAGCAGAATAGGATGAGTCATGACACGGGTGTCTAGATTTTTTTAATATATAAAACTTTGGAACAACAAGGCAGAAATCCAGGGTGCTAAACATGTTGTGTGGGATATAAATCTTACAAGTCAGATATTACAACATTGTACAATTCCGTAGCCCAGTGAAAATATAAAGTTATATGTATCACCAGATCAGCAAGAAAAAATTTTGTTCCAAAATGTAAATATCCCCGCAAGCCCCACTTTCATGATTATTACATTTTCAGAAAGGCTCCTGAACTTCCTTACTGACCCGGTCCCTCGCCACTCCTACTCTCTGCTGACAGCCGCTCCACTTGCAATGGTTGCGGCTGTCAGTAAGGCGCGACGTGAAGTCACCCAATTGCCGGACAGCCGTGACCAGGAAGTAAGTGGCTGTCGTAGCAGAGGCCCTTGCTCTTGTTTTGCTCGAAACAAGCTTGAAACAGGAGCAGGGGGCGGCACCTAATGGCGAGGGGCCGGGTCAGATAAGAACGTTCAGGAGCGTCTTTGGAAGCAGTGAATTCGCAAAAGTGGGGTTCTGCATTTTGGACAAAGTTTTTTAAAGTGGACTTGCCCTTTAAAAATAATTTTTGCTTCAGGTAGTTTCTCAGTAACAATAATAGAAATTGTAAATAATTAGTGACCAAATCTCAATATAGTCCATTGTGCACGTAGACTTGGACTACCCAAGAAGTAAGCACTCTTTAAATGCCTTTTTACATAGAAAAGAAACCATGATTAAAAAGAAGCGTAATGGTAAAGTGCTATCGGCAGCAAAAAGCCATGGAGATTAATGATAAAGATCATTTTAAAAAATGTTGTGACAAAACACTTTTGCAGTTTCATCTCTAATGTTCTAAAGGTTTGTTTATCAAACTCAACAGAAACATACTGTGTATAATACCATACCTAAATACCGGTAATGTTTAAAAATCACATGTTCTGTGAAATAATTGAACCTGAAATATAAATGATTCAGTCAAACCAAGTATAGAATTGAATAGTCACACACTCAAATGGGTATTTGACTGTCATATTTTCTAACCCCCCTCCCCCCAAAACATAGCTAAATGATGTAATAGGAACGAAGCATTTTCTAATGCTGGAAGACCTTGGTAATTAACTTCAAACTTCCACTTGATTGGAACAAGGCATCTCATTATTATTCCTAAAAAAGCAATTGTCGATACCTTCTCCAATAGGGATGTTTAGGAGTTTTGACCCACATCTATTTTCTGGTCGGAACTACCATTACTGATTTTGGAATTTTGTCTGTTGGAACTACCAATGCAATATCAACTGCCAAAATATCGGCTATCGAAATCTGGCTTCAACATCGATATGGTGCATTTCCAAGCTAAGACTTGGTCTGATCCATGGACCAGCGTAACGAGTCCCGATAGGTTATTCATTCTTATTCTACAATAGGACTGGGCATTTTCCAGATAGTGTTCTTGAAGTTCTCGGATTAAAACGAACATTACGAAAGAGAAAAAGGCTCATTTTCATTTTAAAAAAAAGAAGAAAATCCCAAGATGAGTAAAAATAAATGCTAACAGACATGTGGAATTGAGAGAAAATGCTCACTAAATATATCACATAAAAGTAAACCCAAAATGGTGTTACATTCTTGTTGCTGTTTATTTTATTTATTTATTTTTATTTATTTTCAAATAAAATCTAGCAGGAGGAAAGGGGATATTTTTTGCAACAAAGGAAATATTATAAAAGTAATATGTTTGGTTCCGCCTCAGCCCACTTTTTGTCCTTGAGCCTGGGGAGTCTTGTTGTCTATGAGTAGCATTCAACAGTCCTCCTAGGTGTATATTTCTCACATACAAAGCAGATTTTAGCAGCGCACTAGAACCAAATAAATAAGGAAGTAATCTGATCATCAGAATAACTATCACATTCCTAAGTACATTTTATAGACCTTTGTATGCCAACAGCTAATAACAAATAATAAATGTGTAGTCGTTTTACATGCTTGAGATCTTGGTCAGAATGTTATTGCACATAATAAATTCTAGTTTACTTCACCACCAGTCCAGTAAGAAGTGTTTCATAAGGGCTACTAAATAGGTAGAGGAGTTATAGGCCTGAGTGAAAATGCCATATGGTATGTGCAATGCCAGCTGCAGTATATTCTGTTGAAAATTAATAAAATTCACTCTCCAGTTCCTCGCTAACTTTCTTCATTTCCCTTCTCCCTGTAAAGGCCTCCTACTTCATTTCCACACTACTGATTTAATTAATATCTGGAACAATAGGACAGATGCCTTGTGTTATGTAATATTTAACCCTTTCACTCGTTGTTTTGATTGTGCCACATAAAACAGGTTTTATATGAACATATATCAACTAGACCATTTTTACTGCAATCTGATTTAGAGTTGCCTAAATTGCCCCTTTTTATGGAATTAGTAGAAATTGTGGCTGATTTGTGCAATTATTATTCCTGGCCGGAAGTGCCTAACGATCGGTCAGGAGAAGACTGACCTTTAATCATATGGGATAGCCAAACTAACCAAAGAAAAGGAGAGCAATAAGTAAGGTCAATTAAAGAGGTAATGGATGTAAGATAAATGTTATAATGTTCCCTGTCTTATAAACACAAGTGTACTCTGGGTAGGGTTACAAGATGATTAACTCATTGTAGGACACTGTGTTACTTTAATGGACCAACAGTTTATTTTAAACTAAGTCCACAGTATCGATAAAGCCCTGATACCGCCGCTTTATCGGCAATGTGTGTGGGCGCTTGTCCGAACATTCCCGTCGGCCGGGCGCTCGTTCAGAAAAGTCACTAAATTTGCCTTGGCAGTGGTAACTTCCTATAGAGGGAGTCTGCCATGGCCAAGGGAAACACACAGTCCCGAGCGTTCTCCTATAGGAAAACCTCAAGACTGTGTGTATGCAGTTCTGCAAGATCCTGTCTGTCATCTCACATACTTTAATTTTTACAACATATATTGGACTAATAAACCAACATTAAGCTATGTAGACACAGTGCCGATAAAGGGCCTTTTTGGTTCTGACATATGTTCCCTTTATCGGCAACATGTGTAACGGATTAAAAAAAAACATCCCGAGGCCACCAAATTTTGCATTTTGTTTTGCATCGAGAATAGTTGTTACGCACCGAAAATTTCCCTTGACTGCTTATTGCTCACTGAAATGTAGTATAGTACTGTATACTGCACTGTAATATAAAAAACAAGAGAATCTTCTGGACACCTGATGTTCTACCTATACATTATAGTGCTCTGTCTAGTGGGAACGAATAGGGAGAACATTGGACTAATTGTACCCAGATCTGTAGGTTCCAATGGAAAATCTTTTAAAGGTGTGTACCCAGTTTTAATAAATGTGATTTGTAATTTGAGGGTTACCAAACAATACATTTGAGGGTTACCAAACAACACATTCAAGGGTTCAAAAAACCCTAACTAGTTCGTAGTTCAGGAAGTTCTAAAAGTCCGAGTTCGTCTAAACTATTAAAGTTCAGGTCGAACTCTGGTTCAGTTTCTAGTCCATCTCTTTTAAGTTGTTTTTTCAGCTTCAAATGCCCTTTCATTTGGAGCATTACATTTTCTGCCTAATACTTTAAAATACAAGTTACTTCACTGTTGTGTTTGATGCAGCATATAATAAGAATATTTACACAATCAACTACCATATAATCTATTTGGCTTGGTACACACAAGAGGGCAACCGACCAATGTTCCCTATGCATCCCAGAGGCTCATTGACCAGGTTGTTAGCAATTTAGCCAGACCAAGCATATATCCGTTTAATGAATCGTTACAATCCAAGATTTTTTTTTTAAAGAGGAACTTAACTGGCCGATGTTACACAAAACAAGTTTTGTCTTACCTGAACGAGATCCCGCAATGTTTTATACTGCATTGCGGAATCCCAGTCAGGTAAGACAAAACTTCTTTTGTTACATCGAACCCGTATGCCACTGTAGGAATGGTGTTAAGATTTGGCGCAAAATTGTTGTGATAATCTTAAAGCCATTACTGCACTATTTTATGGAAGTTTGCGGTCAACACAAAATTTCTGCATCGGTAAAATGCTGCAAATATAGTATCTGCCCCTAAGTCTCCAGAACACATTGTGCCAATAGACAGCACATTCTCAACATGCTGTGTCTAACCTCTCCTTTTGCTGTTTGTGATTTAGGAACCACTGGGTATTAGTGATCATGTCCTATAACCACCTCTTTGTTTTGGTAGAAGTCCTGCCCAGTACACTACACAGGAAGCTACAGCCTTGCATCTAAAGCTAATTGTACAATCTCTGACCTCTGTTAGTCACAGATCATGCCACAGATGTCCTGCCTCTCAGAAATTGACAGAGAATTTTACAGTGTTGAAAACCGTGTTGGGATTAACAGTGTTTAAACAATCTCTGTCCCCTCACATTCTATACTAAAAAAAATAAGTCTGTTTTAAAAATGTGACCTAATTAGCTGTGTTTCCAAAACAAATGGATTAGTCTTCTGAGCCACCACAGCATACACAATGAAGACAGTTACATTTAGAAAATGTATCTTTTGCTAGAAACAGAATGTAAGCAAAAATAAATATGTAATTTAAAATAAGAGGCAGTAAAACCAGCTGACTATGTTGCATTTTTCCGGTAGGCTGTCCACAAGCATACTGGATGGAAAATAAACTGCAGGGTAACAAGCAGCTTTCAAGGTCTTATCGCAAACTTCCATATTGGTATAGAGACACTTGTATGGGAATATGTTCATAGTAAATAGTGAGGTCAGGCAGCTAGGCCAATACTGTAGGTGCACATGCTCACAAAATACAACTGGAGGTGCACTCGGGTGCAGATGCACTTCGGGTGCAGATGCCTCAATTGGTTTTCCCTGTAACCATAACAGTGATAGCAAGCATCAAAAAGCAGAGGATCGCACTCCAATCATTTAAGTCTTTATTGTGAACACACAATCACAACACAATGTTTCGGGGGATACATGCCCACTTCTTCACCTGAAGAAGGGGGCACGTTATTCCCCTGAAACGTTGTGTTTGTGATGTGTGGTTCACAATAAAGACTTTAAATTGATTGGAGTGCGATCCTCTGCTTTTTGATGCTTGCTAGCACATGCTCACAAGGCTGAAGACACATGGGCTGCAAGATGTACTGGCAACAACCTAGTTATAGAATCTATTTCTTACATGAACATAAATACAAGTTACTAGAGAACAATCTTATATGTATAGGTGATCTAAATCATATTAGTATTTTTTTTAAAAAATAAGTTTATCTCTCCTTTATTACAGTCCAAATTAATTTGGACTGTAGAATTTGTAAAGCATAATTATTACCACCAGATCCTGTTTGCAATCTTTTAATTATTCTATTGGATTGAGAAAATAATGTAAACATTTCAGTAGTAATTTCAGTTGATAAATTCAGCCTGTATTGTTGATGACAATGAAAGAACAATAATGGTACATCAATAAAAAATATATGCAAGCCTGGGTAAGAGCATGTATAGATTCCAAGAACAAAGAACCAACGAATCCCTTGGAAGGCTGTTAAAATATTCATTTTAGCAAGCATTTTAAATATCAGAGTTAGAAGGGGCCAAGTTAGGCCTATCCTATTTTGAATGTGTTTTTGATTTGCCTTTTACCTTGAGCATTGCTCTGATGAAGTGTTGGTGATTCTCCGCAGAATAACAAATGGACTTTAATACGCTATTAAAAGGTGTGAATGTCATTTACGCCTTTCTGTGCTGTACAGATTGTGTCCATGTTACCCAACACACTAAATAGAGAAAAAGATGTCAGCAGATAAATCAATAAGAGCAATTTTTGCTGAACATGCCTTGATTTTTACATTTTATTAGCCATTAAAGATTTCTTGTTTTTTGCCTATATATCACACAATTGGCACCAAGGAATGACAACAGGTAGTCTGGAATGTTTCCATTGCTGAAAAAAATGGCCTCTTTGCAGCTACGCAGTCGTTTGGGTACTTTGACATTTTGTGAAAGATCTCAGGCCTTCAAAACACATATGATACCTTTGTGTAGCTTAAACAATAATGACAATAAGGACAGCATTTAATTCATTCTATGTTAGAGATAGTAGTGGTATTTTAGAAATTCAAATTTGAGTATGTTTTACCATGGCAAAAATAATCTAAAACAAGCTTCTAATTCAGTCCCAGTGTTTTTTTATGGCAAAATTTCTCATTAAAATTGTTTCATAAGTAATTTCTGCACTTGAAAAACCTCTACACAGATTATCATTAAATTTAAAGGGAAAGTATTGCAGTACACTATTGCACTGATAAAACATCTATATGCCAATAGTCGAAACCCTCTAATTATATATTATGGGGTTTTTCTATATCTGAGCTTTGACCTCTCACCAATAAAAGTGCAGTTACAGCTATTTTTGTTACTATTACAAGAAGCATTACCTCAGTGAGCAGCTGTGCACAGTGGGTAACTGAATGTATGACTAGTGATTGCGTGTACCTGTTAAGAGGTGTGGTAGATGATAAATTACTCAACGCATGGCTCAGCACAATGTGAACCTCTGGTACAAGTAATGGCCACCAACAGCACAGGATGTAATGCTTCCTGTCCACTCAGAAAAGGTTGTTTTTGCTATTTTAAGGAGAAGCTACACATTGTGACAACAGAGCAGTGTCCCACCATCTGGGGCATACTTTTAAGGAATTTGTGGTAGGATCACTACAGATTTCTTAGTTGTTATGTTAATAATTAATTTAGATTTTCTGAAGTTTTAACCATTTCTGAAAAACTGTCGAGATTCATACAATATAATGTTAGCACAACTACAATACATTCATGCACTTGTGGTATTAATTATCAACACACTTTTAAAGCAACATAACCAACAGCTTTTATATTTTTCCTTTTTGGTAATCAAAAGTTTTATGGCGAAACATAATGCTACATTTTGAGCTATATTGGGAAGCCACTAAATTCTACAAGATAAATGAAAAGGTTTAACTCTTATTTCTGCCTGTCCTTGGATAAAATTTCAGGAATTGCAAGTTAAAGAGCAACGAGTATTTCTGTCTTGTGGTGCTAACTATTTGACCATACTCATGCTTTTGAAGCATAAAGGTGCTAAATTTCTCTCTCTTCAGTGCAACAGTGAGGCCAGGTTGATCCCATGGGATGGAATAACAAACTACGAACACTGTTTAAAACCAGAATTATTTCCAAAGTAATTTATAAGCTTACAAACGGCAAAGCAACAGATTAAAGCACCCATACTGACAAGGATAAATTACAAAATACAATATTGTATATACTGAAAATGCGCACACACCCACACACAATATATATATACTGAAAATGCACACTTTCATTTAAATAGATGAAAAAAAAAAAGAAGAATTTTCAGCATTTAGGGGGAATTTAACGTGTGTTTACCTATCGCGGGATGTCGGCACTGTAAGATGCTCTGCTTTGCCCTCCTTTTACGAGCCCATACAATGCCCCATAAAGTTTTCACTACAGGCAGCGCAAAAGTAAACTAAGGGTATTGTATTGAGAGCATTGTTCTATCCCCAAAACATCCGAAAAAGGTGAAGTTCTCGTAAAATATGTGTAAAACGTAAAGGGTATCTCCTCCAAAAAAAAGAATGGCTTTGTTTTTTGGGTGGGTATAGGCTAGGCTGGTTGTTCTTTTTTTTACTATGTGTTTGCTTGTTGGCTGCTTATTTTTTTTTTTACCACATTTTATTCTTTTGGTGTTTTAGGTGCTCACGAAACCGTGAAACCCAACCTATCTGAAATATTCAGTCAGTGTGGGTACTTTACTGTCATTGCGGAGACTGTTCTCCCGATGGACTCATTCGCGCATGTGCATAGAATAAAGAGTCCGTTGCGCGGTTGAGGAGCCAGTGATCAGGGAAGTACCTTACCTTTTCTCCCACTCCTGCAGGTTTAATTGAAGAAGGGGGGTAAGGCCAGCTCGTTCTTCTGGTGGAGGATGCAGATTTTCATCTGTTGAAACGGTTTCGCATTGATACTACAAAACTACGAAATTTTGGATAGTTGAAATTTCTGCATCAAAATGTTGACAAAAGTTTTGACTGCTGAAAATCCACCAGATCCATAAACTGTAGTTACTTATAAGCAAGCATGGGAAGGCAGCAAAAAAGTGCAGAAGTAAAGGAGACACTATTAAAGTTCATTTGTAATCTCTCTGTGGTCCGATAAGCTCTCATGACAAAATGAAATGTAACGAGGACAGTGACCAGTTCTTTGAATGCTTAGGGTAACATTAGAATCTGGCATTGGTGTCTGTAATCAATTTTATGTTTGGGCTATGCAACTTTTGTTATCATGAAGAACTGCAACTCTTCCATCTGGATCTTAAATTATCTATTTAATTAAATAGCAGTGATAAAAGTAGTGCGACACCCACAATACAATTTTGCTTACTGTGCCATTCTAATCCACTGTTTTTAGACATATAGATCACATAGATTGCCTTTTTGTGTAAGAAGCCCCCTCCCCAGAAAAAAAGAGAAGCTTGACAACCCAACACCATTGATATTGGCTGTACACTTCTCTAACTGTATGCTTTTTTTGGTTGTTTGCTAAGGGTTTCTGCACTAAAGCATCTTTGGCCCATGTCATGACAGCAAATACTTTTTTTTAAGCAATTTGAATTCATTTTCAGTAACTCAATATGCTGTTGATTATGTTGTATGCTTTAGGCTGGGTACATACGGTAAATTTTTCAGATGGCCAATATTTCTGTGTATTGGTCGGACCAGTAAAAAGCCCCCCGGACCGCATGATCGGTCGCAGCCAGTGGCGGAATTACCGCCCCTGGGGTGGGGTGGGCCAAAGTTAAGAGGTCCCACACCACAGGCGACCTGACTGCGCATATAAACTTCTGGTTCGGGTCTTTCAACAGCTGATCGCGCGAATGTTTACTTCATATGTGTGAGCAACTGTTTAAAAACAGATGATTGCGGACCTTTAGAGCACTGGCGAGGGGGGGTGTCAGGGACCCTGCCTCCAATCTCGCGGGGGGCCCAGGCCACTGCAGTTACGCACCTGGTCATGGCAAACTTTTAGCCATGTCTACTCTGCTGCAACCAACCGTGATCGCCTGGGACAAAGATCTTACCATCTTTTACTCAGCCTTAAGCACTAATTAAAGTAGAAAAAGAAAGCAGTAACATGAGATCTACCATATTTTTGTCAGCAAATAACCTTAGCCTATGATTAACCATAATTCCATTTTACTATGCTACTTTGAATCTGAAATTTACATCATATAAAACATTTTGCTTTTTCCTACCATTGTCTCTTTAAAAAGTAGTTCTTCAAATTGTGTCTGTTTTCCCTTTAAGTAAACTTTTCATAAAACTGTGTCTAGAATATTAAAGAAACACAAGCACACCAGAATGCACCTACTGTTAATAACTTTGAAAAACTAATGCCAGTCCTGGCACAATATTAAAGTCTTCATAAACGCAATATTGCCATAATGTATTTACGTTTGATCTTTTTTCAAAACATTACTCTCAGTCCACAATCCCATTCAGATTACAAAATTCTTTTTGTAGTTTCCTCAAGCCATGGAATAAATAAACCACTTAGATGACAGTAAAGTGTCTGTAAATATATAACAGCAATAACTCCTGGGGGAAAGTGGCAGATATACAAGAGCTAAAGTATGAAGCACAGAAAAAAAGGCAAACATGATAGGTGTTTATTTTTAGAGGTCTTTTCTGGATGAAATCAATGGTCGAGAGGAAACCTTTAGTGAGAGCATTTGCTTCACAAGTTTCTTCTTTAAATTCACTTTTCAATGTCAATGCTAAGTGCTAGATTTGGATTTTTCTAACAAACCAAGTCAAAAGTGTAAAAGGTCATGGTCCCTAATATTACAATGCCCAACCTATGACCTTCAGCTGCTGTGTGAGTTGTTGTAACTAGGGTTGTGGAGAAATGCCATAAGGAAATATCCTGGATATTTCAAAATCACTTTGTCTGGTTTTTTCCCCAGTGAGTTAGACAATGACAATTTTAAGAAGAATTACAAGGCAAAGAAGAGTGCAGATGATTTCTAAATCAAGGTTGAAACAAATGTATAATTAATTAACTTTTCAGTATCCATACCGTTATAACGAATATAAAAGAGAAATTAAGGGTAAAAACAGCAGCCTTACAGAAGATGGGCAACACGCCATATTTGTTGTTTAGCCAGAAAACTTATATTATTAGGACGATCATTAGACAGTATATTACGAACCCATAAAAACAGACATAAGGAACTGTCCTGTTTTATGGGGAGAGGACAGGAAACCTACTCCCTGATGTTAATTAGTGATTTGGCTTAGTATGTGTACATGGAGAGCCTGTACAAACACTAGATTGCCAGCTGAAGTGGTTGTTCGTATGCCTTTTCGGCTGACAATTATCTAATATGTACTGGCCTTAATTCAGCTTAAATTGGACAATATCCAGAGGTCAATGGTCAGCTGTCTTATCTTTATATATTAGTTGCAATGGGAACTTTCCTAGGAATGTTTAGCCAATCAAACTTAATCACACCCTAGTGGTAATCTTCATTTTAAATTCAGAATTTTTTTTTTACTTTTGAAAAAGCACTTTATGATTGCTTATGGTATATGTACAGGTTAACCCTCTGAATATACCTAATAATCTATAACTTATACTGTAACCATGTGTACATTGTACTATATTATCTGAACATATTTAATTTAAAAAGTGTGCTGTTAAACTTTCTAACCTGCAAAAACAGCCAAGCAAGCAAATTCCTATTTCTTCTCTGCATGTTTACCTAACAACTTAATGTACCTCTGGATTCTCAAGGTCTATTCCTTTATGTTGTGTGTATGAACATTTTTTTTTACTGTTTTCTTATAGAGCAGTGATTGGGTTTTTGGCAGCTGCAACATAAATCTGTAAAACTTTAGAGTGTCATGGTGGTCTAATTTTTTTCCCCTTCTACTTGACATTTTAATGAGGATATTAGGAATATGTAAAACACATGATTTTTATTTACTTGTAAAAGTTAACATTTATCACAATTACTGTAATTAATTATGATCATAATGAAAGTAGGTAAAAAATTTACATGTTGAAAATGTAAAATTAAATGCACATTAAAGGTAAGTGTTTTAAAAAAAAAACTACTGAATGGAAAGCTGTATTTTAAACTATAGGTATGCATTTTCGAAAGGTTTAGATTACAATCAAACAGTGTAGCTCTAAAGGGAGATATCAAAAAAAGTAAACTGATTTTGAAGGCAACTTCTTATTGAATTCTCAGAAATATACACCATGTATACATATAAACAGCATGGAGAAAACAGTCCTCTACCATAATGTGCTGGACTGACACGTTCTAAATATTTTTCAAAGAAAAGAGAATGTTTCAGCACATAAGGAACATTGTTGTCTATACATAATGTAGTGTAGTTTAACCTCTTGGTGCAGATGCTTAATAAAATTGAATCAACATTTAAATCTGATGCTTGCAACTGGAGAGCTTATGGAAGGAGAAGTTATATGTAAGGTTCAAGCTTTGGCAAATACAATATACAGTTATGCATTATGGAGGAAATATTTAAATGTTGGGATGTTTTTCTTATTTGAAAAGGAAGGCCGCATCCTCTAGGTAAAAGCCGTGTCAGACACAGAAGACATTTTACAGTAAAATGTCAAATGGACTTACCTTTAATTTCCTCAGCCACACTGAGCAGGAAAAAGCAACACATTGTAACATTAGACACTAGATACCAATGTAACATCACTAGATACCATTGTAACATCTCTACATCCGTTGTAACATCTCTAATACCGTTAACTCTACATACCGTTGTAACATCTCTACATACCGTTGTAACATCTCTACATACCGTTGTAACATCTCTACATACCGTTGTAACATCTCTACATACCGTTGTAACATCTCTACATACCGTTGTAACATCTCTACATACCGTTGTAACATCTCTACATACCGTTGTAACATCTCTACATACCGTTGTAACATCTCTAGATACCGTTGTAACATCTCTAGATACCGTTGTAACATCTCTACATACCGTTGTAACATCTCTACATACCATTGTAACATCTCTACATACCATTGTAACATCTCTACATACCGCTGTAACATCTCTACATACCGTTGTAACATCTCTACATACCGTTGTAACATCTCTACATACCATTGTAACATCCTTAGATACCATTGTAACATCGCTACATACCATTGTAACATCGCTACATACCGTTGTAACATCGCTACATACCATTGTAACATCTCTACATACCATTTTAACATCTCTACATACCATTGTAACATCTCTGCATCCTCTAGGTAAAAGCCGTGTCAGACACAGAAGACATTTTACAGTAAAATGTCAAATGGACTTACCTTTAATTTCCTCAGCCACACTGAGCAGGAAAAAGCAAAACACATTGTAACATTAGACACTAGATACCATTAAACATCACTAGATACCATTGTAACATCTCTACATACCATTGTAACATCTCTACATACCATTGTAACATCTCTAGATACCATTGTAACATCTCTAGATACCATTGTACATCTCTAGATACCATTTTTACATCACTAGATACCAATTTTACATCACTAGATACCATTATTACATCTCTACATACCATTGTAACATCTCTACATACCATTGTAACATCTCTAGATACCATTGTAACATCTCTAGATACCATTGTAACATCCTATAATACCATTTTTACATCACTAGATACCATTTACATCACTAGTACCATTATTACATCACTAGATACCATTGTAACATCTCTAGACACCATTGTAATATCGCTGATACCATTGTAACATCGCTAGATCCCATTGTAACTCGCTAGATACCATTGTAACTCGCTAGATACCATTGTAACATCGCTAGACCCATTGTAACATCGCTGGATACCATTGTAACATCAATAGATACCATTGTAACATCTCTAGATACCATTGTAACATCTACTAGATACCATTGTAACATCTCTACATACCATTGTAACATCTCTAGATACCATTGTAACATCTCTAGATAGCATTGTAACATCTCTAGATAGATTGTACATCTTAGATAGCTTGTAACATCTCTAGATAGCAGTGGAACATCTCTAGATAGCATTGTAACATCGCTAGATAATATTTGTAACATCGCTAGATACCTTGTAACATCGCTAGATACCATTGTACACTCGCTAGATACCATTGTAACACTCAAGCTAGATACCATTGTACAATCGCTAGATACCATTGTAACTCGCTAGTACCATTGTACATCGCTAGATACATTGTACATCCTGGACACCATTGTAACATCGCTGGATACCATTGTAAACATCTCAGATACCATTGTAACATCTCTACATGCCATTGTAACATTGCTAGATACCATGTAACTCTCTAGATACCATTGTAACATCGCTGGATACCATTGTAACATCTCTACATACCATTGTAACATTGCTAGATACCATTGTAACATTCTACAATACCATTGTACCATCTCTAGATACCATTGTAACATCTCTAGATACCATTGTAACATCTCTAGATACCATTGTAACATCTCTAGATACCATTGTAACATCGCTGATACCATTTTAACTCTTACACATTTATCTCTAATACATGTAACATCTCTAGATAGCATTGTAACATCTCTAGATAGCATTGTACATCTCTAGATAGCATGTAACATCTCTAGATAGCTTGTACTCTTAGAACCATTGTAACATCTCTAGATATCATTGTAACATCGCTAGATACCATTGTAACATCGCTAGATACCATTGTACATCCTCAGATCCATTGTAACATCGCTAGATACCATTGTACATCGTTGGACACCATTGTAACATCGCTGGATACCATTGTAACATCTCTAGATACCATTGTAACATCTCTACATGCCATTGTAACATTGCTAGATACCATTGTAACATCTCTAGATACCATTGTAACATCGCTGGATACCATTGTAACATCTCTACATACCATTGTAACATGCTAATACCATTGTACATCTCTACATACCATTGTAACATCTCTAGATCCATTGTACATCTCTAGATACCATTGTAACATCTCTAGATACCATTGAACATCTCTATACCATTTAACTCTCTAGATACCATTGTACACTCTAGATACCATTGTAACATCTCTAGATACCATTGTACATCGCTGGATACCATTGTAACATCTAGATAGCATTGTAACATCTCTAGATAGCATTGTACATCTCTAGATGCATTGTAACATCTCTAGATGCATTGTAACATCTCTAGATAGCATTGTACATCTCTAGATACCATTGTAACATCTCTAGATATCATTGTAACATCTCTAGATACCATGTAACATCGCTAGATACCATTGTAACATCGCTAGATACATTGTAACATCGCTAGATACCATTGTAACATCGCTAGATACCATTGTAACATCGCTAGACACCATTGTAAACACTCGCTGGATACCATTGAAATCTCTAGTACCTTGTACATCTCTACATCCATTGTAACATTGCTAGATACCATTGTAACATCTCTAGATACCATTGTAACATCGCTGGATACCATTGTAACATCTCTACATACCATTGTAACATTGCTAGATACCATTGTAACATCTCTAGATACCATTGTAACATCTCAGATACCATTGTAACATCTCTACATACCATTGTACATCTCTACATACCATTGTAATCTCTAGATACCATTGTAACATCTCTGATACCATTGTACATCGCTGGATACCATTGTAACATCTCTACATACCGTTGTAACATCTCTACATACCGTTGTAACATCTCTACATACCGTTGTAACATCTCTACATACCGTTGTAACATCTCTAGATACCATTGTAACATCTCTAGATACCATTGTAATATCGCTGGATACCATTGTAACATCTCTACATACCGTTGTAACATCTCTACATAACCGTTGTAACTTCTCTCCTACATTGTAAACATCTCTACATACCATTGTAACATCTCTACATACCATTGTACATGCTAGATACATTGTAACATCTCTAGATACCATTGTAACACTCTCTAGATACATTGTAACATCTCTACTACCTTGTAACATCTCTACATACACCATTGTAACATCTCTACATACCATTGTAACATTGCTAGATACCATTGTAACATCTCTAGATACCATTGTAACATCGCTGGATACCATTGTAACATCTCTACATACCCCATTGTAACATCTGCTAGATACCATTGTAACATCTCTAGATACCATTGTAACATCTCTAGATACCATTGTAACACTCTAGATACCATTGTAACATCTCTACATACCATTGTAACATCTCTACATACCATTGTAACATCTCTAGATACCATTGTAACATCTCTAGATACCATTGTAACATCGCTGGATACCATTGTAACATCTCTACATACCGTTGTAACATCTCTACATACCGTTGTAACATCTCTACATACCATTGTAACATCTCTACATACCATTGTAACATCTCTACATACCATTTTAACATCTCTACATACCGTTGTAACATCTCTAGATACTGTTGTAACATCTCTAGATACCATTGTAACATCTCTAGATACCATTGATACATCACTAGATACCAATGTAACATCTCTAGATATTTTCTGGGGTGCTCTTTGCTGGCAGGAAAAACTGGGACATAATTTCCAATTTCCAAGCAGAAATCTTATCAAAAAACAACCGAGGTATATTCTGTCCTCCTTGATAATGTTTATGTGTAGGTATTTACATAAAAGGTGTATGTTACTGGTACAAGGCTATATACTATTACAGTTATCATGAGCTGTATGTTTGTTTTTTATTTTAATAGACTACTGACAATCCTACAAAACATTTGAGTTTATACAAAAAGCAAATAAAACACCAAAGCCTATTGTTTTTATAAGAGAAGATGTAAGGACATCAGAAAAAACACTGAGTGACTAAAAACATGCAATATGGGATCTCAGATGAACATCACACTACATCTTGTTGGCAATTTAAATGCATTGAACACAAGAATCCCCCCCCTCCCCAACTAAGGCTTCAAAGTTGTATAGCACATTTGCACTCAACTCAACTAGATTGCCTGTCACATCTGACATGACTTGTCAAAAGTTATCCTTCACTGCTCATGGGCAGCATGGAGGGTCAGAAGACCAAATACAATGGTCCATCCCATCCCATTTTTTTTTTCATTCAAAGAAGCAGGTTTTGAACTTTGAAATGACAAAAACGAGCAGGCTGAAACAGCTGCCAAAGGAACAGAGGCTGTCCAAATGCGCTGAGCTGAAGGAGAAAAACTAGCCTGTGCTATCTGTGTTTGTCAGGGCTCAGAATCATAGCTGACAATTTTGCATTAGTAAGGGGGGGGGGAAGCAATCACAATAAAAAAAAAGAAAAGAAAATGCAGCTTAGTTTATCTAAATAAACTGGTCTGGAAATATAATACTGATTTTATTATAATGTATAGTAAAAAAAAAATGAATAGAGAATAATAAACATTCCACTTTTTATATTCAGCAAGATCTTTAGGTGGGAGGTCACTTAGAGTAAATTTGTTTTAATTATTTCCTTTTTAATTGTAGCCATTACATAGTGTATTTAGTGTATTGTCCAGATAATTCTAATTTTGTTTACAACCATAACAATCCCGGTACATGTATCATGATCAGATAGAGAACAATGGAATTTATTTGTACTCCTCATGCTTAATAAAAGGTTATAACTAGAGATGAACAAGTTTCAATCTGACAGCACTTCCATGCTAAAATCCATTTTGAATGCAATTAGCCTATTCGACAATTAGCCTATTCCAAAAATTTCACTTTTCCAAACTGATGTCGATAAAATTCTGCAAAGTTCCACCCTATGAAATTCCAAAAGTTCTTCAGATCCTCAAGTTATCCAAAGTTGCAGCTTCTCAAAACCAGCTTTGGTTTAAAACCATAACTCATCACAAGATCTTACTGCCTCCCTTAAAATCAAAGCAAAATAAAAATGACCAATAGTACGAATCTTGATCTATCCAAACAAATTGTCATTATAATGTAAATTTGAATCGGAGTTCTCTAGTGTAGAAAAATATATATTGCCACAAAATTTTATCTTCCAGGTCACTTTTTAAATAAATGTCTTGTTCGGGAATACAATAAACTTTCTTCGACTTATCAACTTTTCTTCTGCCACATAGTTTTTTATTTTATGGTTTCTTCTTAAAATATTAACTATTACGCCCTCTAAAAATTCCCTTTTTAGGCATAACCAAGAGAGTATGTTCAAAGGTTAAATGCCAACAGATGGCTTTGTATCTCAGACAAATATCATTGTTTCCATAGAGAGATGTAACTTTCTAGTAAATTTTTTGCATTAAACATTTCTCATATCAACATTTCATAAGTAAGTTTTCTGGTCAACACTGCAAAACCTTTGGTTAAAAGCCTTAGATATGATACAGCTGAAAGCTAGAAAGGTAAAACTGTCTCAAAAACTTTAAATACTACCCCTAGAGTGAAATGCAAACTCTAATATCACTGGCTGGTATACAAGCCTAATACACATGCAACTCACAAGTGAATTGATTTTTTTTTTTTTTTTACACATAATGGCAAATACATATACAACAAGTTGCCTCCTCTAATCTGTATAGGAAGTGATGGTTGTATGGGCCACACATATAGTTATGTTATAGATCTTTTCTTCTAGAGCCAGTAACAACAGATGGAAAATTCCTGTCTGGATTGATAGACCATGATGCCAATAGACAGACACCTGGTTTATGTTAGTACATGTGCCAAATACTTATGTTACTACATAAGCAAGTCCAGTTGATTTGACTAGATATTACTTTATATATGTCATCCATATTACATTAACTAAGTTAAACAATACAGAGACGTCTTCTATTATATACAAAGGTACAATAAGTAAAGTTCCTTAAAGTAGAAAATAAGTAATTTTTCTATATACGGTATTTGTTCAGAACAGTATGTTATGTTATAATAAGGCATCTTTTGTTTAAGGTTCTATGCAAACTTCTGGTCAATATTGAAACAGACATATCCTATTATTATTCTGCTGTTTGGTAGACTGCGAAAATACCCAGTTGAACTGCAAATAAAATGGATGGGATGAAATCTAATCTTTCAGTAGTGATCTTATATTTGTCTTTTAAAATTGTTTGTAACCCATTCCCCAGTAGAATCCTTTCCTTCAGGTTAGAAAGTGATTGTCTTAAAGAACCATGTTAAACACTGATCCAAAGAGAGGCAATTGTCTGAAAACCCTGAGGTGCTGCGGTAAAATTCCCAGCAGGCATTGCTCTCGCTCCTGCTAAATGGCTGATCTCCCGATAGTCCCTTCATACCTCCCATCTTTAAAATAGGTGTACACATGAGAGGAGTGTCATGGAGGACAGCAGTCAGAGGGAGTGAGAGATGTTTACCATTGCACTACCCCTATTCTACTGCACACATGAAGACAGGAATGTCTCCTACCCTGTAAACTACAGTTTCCAAGCAAAAAAAAAGGTGTCCAAGCAAACCAGAAGTTTTGATCTCTACCTCTGAGAAAAGTGCAATGGGCAGTCATTAAAATAATCAGTTTAAACATTAGGCAATTATTTTGTTCCATTTGTACTCTAGTATAAGCCAAGGTTTTCAGGCTTTAAAAAAAGTCTGAAAATCGAATCTCGGCTTATACGGCACACTCACCTCACAGTCTGCAATCCAGCTGCCGCTAGCTCCGCATCTGCCCGCTGACATCACCACTCTGCGTCTGTCTCAATTCCGGGCGCCAACTATTACTGTATGGAACTACTGTATGGGAATTCTGCTGTCCATTTAAAGGGCAACTAAAGTCTCAAAACAATACAGAATCAGAAGGCAGTAGTGGTAATAATTATACCTTATAATTATTATAATAATTTCTACCCTCGACTTATATTTGAGTCAAACAGTTTTTACTAATTTTTCAGGTAAAAATAGGTACCTCGACTTGTACTCTGATCGACTTATATTTGGGTATATATACGGTAAGTTAATAAATTGAAAAATAACACACAAAGCATTTTAATGAAATATACAGATGTAGGCTCAAAAGGTTTTCCAATATTCTAATAAAGTATGTCCACCATCCCAGTCCTATCAATATTTACATTCAGGAACTCCCCAAATACAGAAACCATTATACCCATGTTTGCTCGAGCAGTCCTAGAAGCTACTTATTCCACCAGATTTCTGCTGGTCTTTTTTGTGGGCTTGTGTCCTGCTTCTTGATAGCAGCCATTGGTTATCACAGCAAAGGACTTAAAGATGCTTAATCTTTAAACAAAGATATACTTGTACAAAATCAGTCAAATCCTCCAAAATAGTTACCACTGCAGTTACTTACATTTTAAAGGGACTGTAAACTCCCCATCATCCATAAAAATAACTATGTTCCACCCGTTTCTATTATTCACAGGGAGGTGAGAACGCTTATTCTCACCTCCCTGTGAATAATAGTTTGTTCGGAGGACCTGGAACTTACCTTACCGCCGCTCTACTGCAAGCCGCTCCTTCACTGAAAGCCGCTCTGTCTCGACCGCACGCCCTATATTAGGCGCATGTGCGCCAATACAAAAGATAGGGCGCGCAATCGGGAAAGAACAGCTGTTCTGTGAAGGAGCAGCTTGCGAGTGGAGCGCGGTAAGGTAAGTTCCAGGTCCCCCGAGCGTCCTATTATTCACAGGGAGGTGAGAATAAGCGTTCTCACCTCCCTGTGAATAATAGAAACGGATGGCACATAGTTATTTTATGGGTTTAGTGTTCATTTAACTCATCCTTCCACTTAACCAAGAGAAATGTTCGCTTATTAGCGACTGAGCATGCCTAAAACCAGTGACTTCAGAGAAGGAAAGGTAATGATCGGAGGGCATGATTTTACACAGGTGTATCCCTGGTCAGGTATTACCAGAAGGGCAAATGATACATCACACAGTTTCTGAATTTCTTTGAGATCTTTAAGTGAATATGCCCCAATAATTTAAAGAAATTAAAGTGAAGATAAAATATTTTTTTGTATGAGTGGATTCCTAAATTCCATCATATTTTTCAACAAAGAAATTACAAATTATTTGCAGACATAACTTACAGTAAATAACAACCTTCAGTATAACACAGTTGCTTTATGATTTTTCTTTTTCCACTTACTTCTCCTTAACCAAACTTACTTAACAGACCACCTCGATGCACAGATTATTTTCAGATTTTGCTTCAGGCTAAACATTCTTCTGTGTACATACTAGCAAATTCAACAGCCTTTTATAACATCGAAGAACAAATTTCTGACAAGTCATTTTTGTTACATATTGCAAGTCAACTTGCCAGCCTTTTATTTCTATAAACATGTACGGGCAAACAGACACAGCAATATATTGATGCTGGTAGAAAAATCATAATGGGCAATTTTCCCCTTTGTTTTATGAGGTCAGGCTATATTACATGCACTGATATATTCCATTTTCCCAGAAGGAAACTGTCTCATTTGAGAACGACAGGTTGGGGGGAGTCATGATTTTGCAACCCAGCAGGCGAAACTGAGTATAAAGGGCCAGGTGCCTAACCCCGTATTCTCCTTTTGCTCTTGTCCACTGGCAACAGTAAATTAAACTGTCAAAATTGGAATTGTCCTGTCATCAACACAGCCAAACCTTCCCAAGTATTGCAACATCAGATATATTTCTAATTCTGCATTTCCTTGCACCTGTAAATTTCATCAAGTAACTCGCATTGGACCATACTGAGCTGTCCAACGGACACTGGTATTGCGAATTCTTTGACGTGGCATTTCAAAGACAGAAATTAATGAACAATGCCGGCAATTTGCTACATATAAAAAAATGTTCAATGTTGGGTCTTGACCTCACACTCAGCTTTCAACCACTCTGAAAGGGCAAATACGCTAACATGATTTTGACATACAAGATCCAAGAACACTGGTAGCCTATTTTGGGGAAATAGGCTTTTTATGCTGCCCTGAAGACAATGTTATGAAGACAATTAATGTTCCAGACTGCCACTGTTATTTTCAATATCCAGTTAGCATCACTGGATATTTAAGATTTTTTTTTTCAGATTTAAGTATTATTTTAAACTCAGCATTATAACAAAACAACACTAACAACATAACGTTGACGAGAAGCATTACATAAGGTATGGCATGTATAGTGATGGATTTAGAGAATCCAGGGTGTAAGCATCCTTCCATGGGGGTACTGCTGAATCTACAATTACCACCTTCAGAAGAACTGGCTTTAACAGCTGCTCAGCTTGAATAAGAATGCATATTCATCATATTCCGCGTTTATAAAAAGCAAAATTCTTTTGTTTCCTTTTGAAGAAAACTGGATTTGTAGACTATATAACCTCTACCACGTGGCTTGAATATTCTTTCCTAATAGTCAGATGGCAGATGTTATATCCTCATCCTCCTAGTGTTTAAATTGGGTTTTTACAGTTTGGCATTTCATGATCTCATTAAACTATACCTGACTCTATATGGAAATACTAAATGTAAATGGTTTACAGTGGTTTATATGAATGCCATCTAAGAATTTATTACATTTCTGTCCCAATGCAGGGGGAAAAAAAATCATATTTATGGTAAACAAAATCTATGGTTCCCGACGCCAACTTTTCCATTAATGATTAATCCAATTGGATGGTTGTACAAAACATCTCCTGTGCAGATGTGAAACATGCTATATCTGCAGTGCTATAGTCTACTGCATCCTTTTAAAGTATCTCACAGATACATCACTATGTTATACTGTGAGGTCAATATATATTTTTTATAATAAATAATAATGTTCAGTAAAGTAGACTTCCAAATAATGCAGAAATAAGTAATTAATTATGATTATCTGGTCATATTTTAAGGAGTTAGATCTTAACAACATGGATCATGTACAATAAAGTCCTACATTGCTTGCATGGGTCATGTACAATAAACACTAACACTGTCTACATAGGTCAGGTATGATAAAGCCTTAAATTGCTACTGTACATGTGTCATGTTTTATAAGGACCAACATTGCCTAGAAGGATCATTTATGATAATACTCAACATTGCCTACATGGATCATGTACTATAAAGCCCAACTTTGCCTTCATGGATTATGTGTGATAAAGCCAAACATTGCATATGTGGATCATGTATGGTAAAGCCCAACATTGCCTACATGGATTATGTAATATAAAGCCCAACATTTTCAACAAGGATCATGTAGGATAAACCCCCAACTTTGCCTACATGGATCATGTATGATGAAGTACAACATTGCCAATATGGATCGGGTATGATTAACCCCAACACTGCCTGCATAAATTATGTACGATAAAGTCCAATATTGCCTACATGGATCAGGTATGTTTAACCCAAACACTGCCTGCATGGATCATGCATGATAAAGTCCAACATTGCCTGTATGGATTTGGTCTACCCATATATTAGCATATTTGCAGTGTAAAATAAATAGAGTTTTTAATGTAAAAAAAGAAAAATAAATGTCTGAGATTGAAAAAAAGCCAATACTGGACAGAAAAAAACAAATAAAAATTCACTAAAATATTCACCATAGAAGCTAAAAGCCAGTAGGACAAGAGTAATATTTTGAGGTTCATAGTTGATATTTTATCATTTAGCA
This sequence comes from Hymenochirus boettgeri, assembly GCA_019447015.1. Lineage (NCBI taxonomy): Eukaryota > Metazoa > Chordata > Amphibia > Anura > Pipidae > Hymenochirus > Hymenochirus boettgeri. Next base: position 34,703,435 of record CM033475.1, read on the forward strand.
AAAGACAAAGCAGGGGAACCGAGATGAAAACTAATGTCACTCATGCTAATATAATCAAAGTGTTTCACTATTAATTCTCATTTAATTTCACTTAAATTCACTGCCACTATTATCTTACACTATATTAGAGATGGTGGTAATTAGTTGGCCTTTTTTTATTTATTCAAAAGCAAATAAACAAACCAACATTTATTATATGGGTTACACAATATTGATCTGAGCATCAGGTTTTTATATGACTTCATTTTTGATTTCCATAGGAGAAGCATTTAAATTTGCTCCTGCAATAACAATTTTACAGGCATAAATGACTTTTCATTCAAAGTATGTAAATTATTGTCTAACGCTTGGGAGATCGAGGCTTTCCATGCTAGCATGTTTATATAGACCTCAGGGGCCTCTCACTTCATGTGCTGTTCTCTAATATGGCAGAGAAAGCCACCAATTACCAGAGGAGACAAAAGTCAACTAAGAAGAGGGAGTCTACTCTCCCCCACACCTTGTTCTCTCCCACTTTAGAACATGGTGTTAATGACATACAAATTTTGAGGTCATTAAGTAGACATAGAAATTGAAAGCAAGACAGGCTCTCTGTCAGGATATTCCGATGTCAGCATTTCAAGTATTCTCCTAATCCCATGATGCAAGTTTCTGCGTTATTGTCTCAATTTAACTTGCATTAGTACCTAGCACCTTGATTATACTGTTGGGTTGATAATCTTCGCCTGCATATGCCATCATTACTTATGTCAAGCCACTTGAGTTGTTATGAATACTATTTTGTTTTATGAGAGAGAGGAAATTAGTGCCAGTCCCCTAGAGTTTTGGGTGCTTAACACTGAAGCACAAGGCAGCCCTCTCAAATCCCACAACAAATCCTTGTTTAGTGGCACATGCAGATAAGGACTTTGCAGCAACATTCTAGCATAAATAACTCATATCCTCAGTATTTGTGAATGTCAAATCATCAGCCTCCTTTAATGTTTCATTCCATCCAAATGTGACCGCGGTAACAAAGAAAATTCTACATAATGTGATTTTACAAGCACCTCATTATGTGTTGTGTGCAAGCAAAATGATATACCATTTCAAGCTAATAAAAGCAAAGATAAATGCATGTTTATTACTTTTCAGGGCTACTGGCTGGGATGGCATCACCTTAGGTGAATTTTAATTAAAACATGTATATCTATTGCTCGCAATAGAATCATGCATAAAGAAACACTTTATTTCACAAAGAATATCTGGTTTTGTATCATTGTGCATCCTAAATTAAATCATGAAAACAGAAAGATAGTGATAAAAATAGTAAAACATATTAAACATAACAATTAAATATTTAAGTAATTACATACATTGTGCATATGTGCCTGCAGATAGATAAAATAGCCCACGGACTCTCTATATTAATTCATGAGGTTTCCTGTTTAACAAATAACAATGACAAGGAATGTTAAAATAATACTGTCATAAAAAAAAAAAAAAAAGAATACCCCCTTTCTGCTGTCTTACAGTTACCTGCTGTTCAAGCACTTTTGGTCATCGGAAAGTGCAATGGGCGTCAGTCTGAAAGGGGAGTAAAATAATGGGAGCTAAAATTCAGACAAAATAACGGCAACTCATTTGGTGGCAGATGTGAAACGGATCGCATACAGTGACACATATTTTACCATAATAAGGTTTGTATCTGTTTCAAAGGATTAAAACTATGAACATTTTGATAAACTATATAGAAACCTAGGTCTCATACTTTTATATGGTAGAACCACTTTTTTAGTATCCCTATACTTTTAAAATTAAAAGGGAGTATTATCCATGCAGCAAAAAGTCTAGATCCAAGGGAAATACAATGAAGGTGTACAACATAGCAGTGGCCTTTAAATGAGGGTGTGGCTAAAATGTTGGTGGATACACGGACACAGATATGAAGGGGCGTGTCAACAAGCAAATTTCTACAAAAATGTAACTAAATGTGTCCATTGCTAGACTTAGTGCAAGTCATTACCCTTCATTGCTTGCATGTATGCTAATATGCTAAACTTATAACTATGTGTTTAGTTGAGTGCTGCTTTAAATAGTCTGTGCACTTGGGTTTCCTATAATTATATAACAAACACCCTGAACATGTATAAAATATAACGTGTCCTATAAGCTTTGTAAAAGAGCCTTGTTGTGTGTTTATAAAAATTGGTGTGATGTCATTTCCTGTCATGCACTATAAAAAGAAATAATGTGTGAGAATTTATAAATGCTCACAGCTTGATAGAGACCAGTCTTGAAACACACACACAATAGAAGGGCCGTGAAAGCACTCCTTAGGCTAAATTGACGTCACATGTGCACGCGTTCGCATCGATGCCACATCGCATGCGCACTGATATCACGTCGCATGCAGTGTTATTTACAGAATCGTGGCAATTAGAGAGAATAGCTACCAGAGCGAGTAGCGATGTGCGCTGTGGTGTGAGGGGCTGCTGAGAAGTGGGGGGCATGGGAGAATTTGTGCCGCTGCAGATGTGGGTCACAAGGGGCTTCTGGGAAGTGGGGGGCATGTCCCACTAGAGACATCCCCTATGGGCCCTTAGAAGTGCTGGGGAGGGGGGTCCTGGTTTCGAGCTGTGGGACCCCTTAAGCGGTAAAATGCACTGTTAAGGACCCCTGGTGGAGTGCGGGACTTGTCTGTGTGCTGCAACATCGGCACCTCACACCCCCACCCTGGCACACACCCACGGCAACACAGACATGGTTCATCTTTCTGGCTGTACAAGGTTTGTAAAAGGAAGCTGGATATTGGTTGTAAACCATGTAAACTTTTTTGTTTCCACAGTCCTATGTGAATTGTTGTGGCTTACAACCAGATGTAGTTTAACCAGCCTTCTGGATTTATCAGTAAACATTAATGCTTGATGCAATACTATGATTACCCACACTGACACCTAATATTTTGGGCAACATTTCTTGCAAAAGTTGGTCAATCTGATTATCCTCAAGGCTTTATTCTGTGCAGTCCATTGACATTGTCTTATGTATGGTATATATTTCTTATAGATAATAAAGTTATTCAGTTTTCTGTGATTTTTGACATTTTATCACAGTGTCTTTACCCAGAACAATATCAAGGTGACAGAACACTTCATGCACCATAATCCATCTGTTTAAAAACTCTAAGTAAAGCAAATTTCTCTCCGGAAAAAATCCTTGAAACTATCAACCTGACCTAGATCTTATTTGATTTATTGCTCCTGAAACTCAACAAAGATTGTTAATGATATATTTTGTTTTCCCATCATTATAAGTAAAGAAGGAAAAGAACTACACTGACATACACATGGAGCAAATAAAATCTGTTTCTATAATTAAAAATGTTTAATTGTCCATTACTAGAAACTATTATTCTCCTCAACTATCACTGTACCATTATTTGTTGATCTTCCCCCTTTATATATATATTGAATCTAAAGCATCTTACATTACATTAAGCTGTCAATCAAATACCTTATTATCATAACTCCTCTGTTATGTGCCACTTTGCTTTAGCTGAAAACGATGACAGTTGGTACTGCATGGCATGGTGGGAAATTCCCTTTCCCAGTGCTGCCCTATAGGGATTACTGAGCATGCTTGCCCTCACAGATCAAATAGTGTGTGTTTGTGGGGGTGAGTGACTCAGCCTGAGAAAAACAAGTACTCAATTGGAGGGATGCAGCAACGCAACACACTTCAGAGAAGATGGTGCTTATGTATCATTTATAGAATAAAATAAGGCAAAGTACACTTTAAGCAACCTCCCCCCCCCCTTTTCCAATTGATGCCAAAAGCATAGCAACATTCTACACTTCCACTGCAACCCTACAAGTAAAACTAAATAAATAGATATTTACATAAAGGTTTTCTTATATTAAATACAATTTTTTCCCCAATAAAAACATAATCATGTAATTGGTTGAGATTGCACATGATAATTTAAAGGGCATCTTTACTGAAAAATATGTTATTTTAAATTGACCATAACTGGAAACTATAATTCTTCCCAACCACCACTGTATCATTTTTTTTGTTGATCTGTCCCCTATTTCTTTAGATAGCCTATCTAAAACTTCTTATATTTTATCTGTCAATCAAGTTCCTTGCTCTCAAAAACTATTCTTCTGTGAGTAATTTTACTGTAGCTGGAATGGTGACAGAGTTTTGACAGTTGGAATCTTGTATGCTGTGTACAGGCTTGACAGTTGGTTTGTGGGGAAAAAGTCAGGTCAGATGCAAGTAGGAGTGGTTAAAAGACAGAGGGGGGATACTGCTCCTAAACAAAATGTGTGGTGGATTGAAGGCATGCAGCAACACACGCAAATCAGAGTTAGTGCTTCTTACATGTATTCAATAATAGATTAAGATGAGGCAAAGTCATTCTTTCAGTATAGTGTCCCTTTCACAGCTATTTTAACTTACCAAAATTCAACCCACATAAATTGCGGCAGCTTTAACTAAAAGTAATAGGAGGAGGATTTTAATTGCTTCATCCCAGGCTTTCAGAAACTTCAATATTGTCCCTGTAAAGCAATTCAAGGTAATTTTTATAAACAGGATCAATGGAGTCTACAGAGAGCGCTTATTTAAGAACATCCAACAAAGCAAGTAACATGACCAGAAATATGCAAATAAATGCTGATGCAGATGTACCACTATATTTAAACAGACTGTGCTAGAAAACTAAAAGCCTGGTTTTATATTTTATTTATCAAAATTGTAGTATCTTTTATAAAATCATAGTATTCTATTGTCATATCTAGAGATGGACGCAAAACCGAACTCAAACTATGAGGATTTTCGAACGTTTGGCACTCCTTAAACATCCGCTTCCGAAGATTGAAACCGGGACCCCCTCTTTGTAGCACTGACAAGGGCTCTTTGGGGCTTAAGGGGTCCCGCAGATCGAACCAGGTCAAGGTTGCTTTTACTGGGTCCTAACCTGTACTTGCCTTTTTGGCTGAATGAGCTGACAGCTTCTCCTGTGTGTCCTGGATGCTTAAAGATGACTCTCTCTAGTTTAAAGTGCTTTGCTCAAATGAGCACATGACTTAACTCTGGGTGGAGTACAATTTCCTAGAAGGCTTGGTCAATCCTTCAGAAGAAAGCAACCTTGACGTGGTGACTGGGCTTAAAATAATTTGGCCAACTTATTGAACTAATTGCTTTTATTTATCCAGTGTTTGTGCACTAGAATTCTATTTTTTGTAAGAACATATAACTCCTTGCATATGTAAGGTGGATTTGAACCCAAGACATCATGCTGCCCTATTCTTGCATCTTTTTAATATATTATTGCTACAATATTTCTAAATAAATGCCCCAAGTACTAACAAATGAGTGACATGTAACTTTAAACCTCTTTTTTTTCTTCAAATGTCCGTGCTCTCAAGCAGTCATACTTATACTTATACCTTGGACAGCACTAACAAGGGGCTAATGCATTAATAATGCTATTAATTTTCAGCAACCAATCAGCTTATAGATTTTTACGGAGTTATTCCAGTTAAATAACATTGGTTGGTTGCTGCTGATTAATTGCACAGGTAAACTTTCACACCTTTTATTACATCAGCCCCATTGTTTGTAAAGGAAAGGGATCAGCTTAAGGTGGCCATACACACTAACGATAATGGGTAATTTAACTAATTATCATCAGTGTGTAGGGGCTGTTCACAACTGACAGCATTGCCGATGAATGTCCGTAGTCGCCATAATGGTTCGTCAGGAAAGACGGAAAATATCCGTTGGTTGGTATCGGCTCCCTTCACTTTAGTAAAGGTAGCCGATCCGATCATTCTGTGTATGGCCACGCGGCCGACCCATTCCCAATATCCTGTATTCCCAACGCATATGTGTCGGCACATTGCGACTGAAATGTGTAAGCCCTCTTTACACTGAAATATTATCAACTCCCCCCCAGCAATTTGAATGCAATGTGTGCATTCAACAAGGGCTCTTACTTTACCTCTATCTTGTTATTATTCAGAACTAATTGTTTATAGAAAGAAGGATGACCCAAGCTAAACTGTTCTTGGTTCTAATATTAATTAATTCAAACACGATGTGCCTTAACAGTGTCCTTCTGAAAGCAATGGAAATTATTGTTGTGACAGTGCATTAAATTGTAGGTTAATAGATAGACGTTGCTGCGGTACATACAGTAAATATTTTCTGCTCCTGCTCTCAGAGAAACAGCAGGTATTGTTAGTATGCAAATGATGTTATCTTGCACAGCACAAAGCAATGCCATGTAAACATTAAAGATTCCAATATGTTGTTTAATCCACACATACATATGTTGTCAAAACGGCAAATAGCTGCGCTTTCATCCTTCTGTTCCACATTTAATCCGCAAATGCCGACTGCCATGAATCACAAAGAATGTATCAGGATGGATTTTCCTTGCATTTTTTTATTTTTTACATTAAGCTGCAATTTCCAACAATTTCCAACAGCGGATCCATTTAAAAAACGATAAATGGAAAATATTTTAACAAATGTATTTGCCCAACAGAAAACAGAAATTATTATTTTAGAAAAGCAAGACTAACATCTGGGCCTGGGCAAGGTCTTATATTGTACTGCTATTTTGTACAATGCCAAATGTAACCAACATGGGCACCTTGTTGGTTACCTCATTGGTTAACTCATTGCAACATTGGCTCAGTAAAGGTGTCCATACACATACACCCCAATAGACCCCCAATGCAGGCGAACTCCCCCCATATGCAACAGGGGTCACTTACTTACAAATGAAATAATTAGAGAGAACTAAGAACAAAGTACAAAAGGCACATTGTTGCAATGTATATGCCAGTTGATACAGTCTTGATAATTCATGTGTCTTTATCATTCATGTGTACTATGATGTGTGTATTTCTCACTATTTTTACTATGATTCATTAAAGGTGAAGTTTTAAGATGTTGATGAACTGATCGGCTGTTACAATAATCTTTAGCAATCATTCATAGAGGGATCCCATTTTTTCCTCCTCTTTTTAATGTAGATGCAAAATTCCCAACAGATTCCAATAAAATATCATAAGAATA